>CM076929.1:14104026-14704026 GCA_039566165.1 Maruca vitrata
TATTAAGATCGCGTGAGTGTACGTACAAACGTTTGCACTACTTGTTTCGGTCACGGTAGTTTCCTGATGTATATTCTGATAGACCTAAAAGTTATTTTCAAAGAAGTATGGTCTTAACCAAATCCATGACATCAGAAACCCACAATCTTCTACTACTTGCTATTCCAAGGAGATCTGAAACTAAAATGAACTAAAAATTCTCAGAACTACACGCACTTCAATAGAGTAGCATGATGATGGTGACATACCAGCCAATCAACATTACAAACTGTGAATAAACAGTGCAAGGTATCTGAACACCTGCAATGATTAAATAAGAACAATATTGTGATTAGTGAGATAATTGGTGCAATAGTGTATGGATATACTAGTAACTTGATGACAGCAACAGATTGCGTGAACAGATATTGGACCAAAATGTTGTTTCTAATTTCTTGGATTTTTCAAATGTGACCACAATACTTTATTAAAAGTGATTTTAGACGGAAAGTCTCTAAAAAAGTGATAAAAGTGCTCTCTCATTAGGGCAACAAATCGCATCAACGGATATTGGACCAGAAGTCCGTTTTATTTTGTTGGACCTTTCATAAAACAGTGGTGTACTAGTGTGGTGATGTCGTGGTCGCGCGTAGTCAAGTGGTCGGTGCTGTGGTCGCTGTGGGCTGCGCGCTGGGCCCCGCAGCCCACCGCCCCCGTGCGCGTGAGCAGTGGGCTGTTGCAGGGGGCTGTGGCGAACGAGGGCACGCATGCGCAGTACCTGGGTGTGCCGTATGCCACAGTCGTCAAGAGGTTCCAGGTAAATGATGGTTGCTTCTAGAATATTCGATTTAATTTCACACACGGCCATCTGACCCCAAACTATAGAGCAAGTAACCCTGTGTCAGAGACTGATACATAGAAAATTATAAATACATAATTATGCAGACCCGAACTCTTCAATACATTTTATCGAAGACCGTTTATTTTTAATGACGATCCCTTTCCGTATTGTAATGTGTACTGCGACCTTATAAATACCTTACTCGACCAACCGATTTTTTATTTATTCTTTATCACTATAATGGATTAAACAAAACAACATACAAACATTGTTAATGTCATGTGACTATCCTTGAATTTTAATCAATTTATCAATAAACATTCTGTGATAGTAAACGATATATTACACACAAAATCCACCATCACGTATATGTAATAAAATTAATATTATGGCAGCAGAATATTATGGCTGACACGAATAATATTAATAAAATAAATAAATAAATACCACTTATTCGTAACTCGTAATTCCAATAATTCTATTAAAATACATATTCACACCTTAAGATTTTTTTTAAAAAGCTTTTTCTGTCTGTAGCTACAATATTTTCTAAACACACACCCCTCTTGAAGTCTAATACTACCGGGTTACAACACGTTCTGCATTACCAGAAATAAAGCTACAAATTATCACATTCCAGGCTCCAGGCCCCGAGCCCACCTGGGAAGGGACCAAATACTTCAACGACGAGCACATCCGGTGCACGCAGCGCTTCACCAGCACCTTCATATCAGGGCAAGAAGATTGCCTCACCCTAAACATCTACACGCCGCTCCAGCCTTCACCAACCCTGCGCCCCGTCATGGTCTTCATCCACGGAGGCGGATTCCGCGACGGCTCAGGCTCCCCCTTCCTCTACGGCCCTCAGTACTTCATGAGGCATGACGTCATCCTCGTCACCTTCAACTACAGACTCGAAATCTTAGGCTTCCTATGCTTAGGAACCGAAGACGCCCCAGGAAACGCTGGCTTGAAAGACCAAGTTGCAGCATTGAAGTGGGTTCGAAAGAACATCAGAAATTTCGATGGGGACCCAGATAATGTAACGATTTTTGGTGAGAGCGCGGGATCTGCGTCTGTTATGTATCATTTGCTTTCGCCCATGTCTAAGGGACTATTCCATAAAGCGATCTTGCAGAGTGGATCAGCTGTCTCACCATGGAGTTTCCAATACGACCCACTAAAGATCGCCAGTAAGTTAATTCAACAAATGGGAGTCAACACAGCGGACCCCAGTGAAATAATCAGAATATTTAGCGAAAAAACAGATGCAGAACTTTTGAAAACACGTGTGCCTAGAAAAGAGGGTGACATAGTGTTGTCCGAGAACATATTCGTACCTTGCATAGAAAAGAAGTTGCCAAATGTTGAGCGTTTCCTTACTGACTACCCACACAAATTATTATCAAAAGGTTTGTACACAAAAGTCCCAGTGATAATCGGACATAATAGTGCTGAAGGGTACATGTTTGCTGGTAAAGAGAATGACACAACAATAGCAAATTTAGACTTTTACAAAGCTATGCCGAGAGATCTTGAATTTCCAACTGAAGACGAAAAAGTGAAAACTGCTAATAAGCTCAAACAGTACTACATGGGGGATGAAAAAATCAGCAAAGAGACTCTTGTGAAATTTTCGTTTTTTGAAGGCGATTCTAGTATCACGTTTCCTGTGGTTTCTGCCATTGATACGATGGCGAAAACCTCTTCGAAGTCTGTGTATTCTTATAAGATAAGTTACGATGGATGGATGAACTTTGCGAAAAGATTCTTCGGGTACATGCATGTGCCAGGGACGACTCACGCTGATGAGTTATTCTATATGTTTAAGCTTAAGATACCAGCTCTTCTTCACGAGTATATTGAATGGGACACCATACAATTGATTACCTCAATGTGGACCAACTTTGCCAAGTTCGGGTGAGTTTTGAATCTTATTTTAAAATGAATAATTGCAACTGTATCAAACGCCGAAACTGAGAGATAAGATATTTTTAGGGGTGAAAGCCATCCGCTCCCCCGCAAGTCCGGTGATGATGACAAGGCTACTCTACACTACATTTAGGAGAAAAAAAAGATTCGATATGTTTTTCATAAATATATTAAACTATTTAGACACTTACATTATTCATTCAAAACCTCCGCAACAGTGATTTGTTTTTGAAAATTGAGTCAAAGACTCTGGATCAACAATCGAACCACAAATGGCAGCCACCCATTCTCAATAGGTTTAGGTAATTTTTTATTGTGCAGCATGAGTAATTGAGTATCATGATTTTCAATGATAAGGAAAATTTAAAATAAATATGAGCATATTCAAACGATCAATGATCATATTCAAAATTCAACAACGACAATAAAGCATTAAGAATATCCACATGTCCATCCGTATCTCCTACTTCTTACTTTTACTCCTAAAGTCAAATTTTAATGTTTCCAGAGAACCTTCACCAAAGGGCTCATCATTACCAGTGTGGCGGCCCACAGACAAGTCAGACCCTCGACTCCTCGTCATAGACAAGGAGTGCTCAACGGAATCGATCTGGAGCAACGAAGTCATGCGTTACTGGAACACCACTTACTCTAAATATAGAAGAAAGATATAACAATCTTAGGGTTTGATTCAATTGATTCACATATAGTTATTGTGACGGCTGTAAATTCAGTAGTTCTATAGGTATATCCAAGTCAACGAAGCCTAAATGCTATTGGACTATGCGTATTATTATTTAATACCTTAAGGGCTAGAAGGTTCTAACTGATGTATTTCTAGTGCAAGTAAAACTACTGTTGCAAAATTTACACACTCAGTATTGTGTGCTACTTTTGCAAGACCAATAGTGGACACATGTATAGGGTGATGATGATGATGACGAACTAAGTATTTTATAGACTGATTTTATTAATAACTTTTTCGTACTGTTCTTCAAAATATTTTAAGCGGCCATTTTGCATTGACAATTGCAGTATTAAAAACTTTGTATCAGCACTTGTCACGATGTAATTTTGTTTTTTTTTTTTGCTTTTTGTTTTACTAGTATTGATCAGGGAATGGGATTTTGTTATTTTGATAAATATTTTAGACATTATTACGAGGTACTAAAAGTACGTGAGTTTAAGTATTGTCTATTAGTAGCGCGAACACTACGCATTTGATATAAAACTAATTTTACGGATTAAACTCGCGTGTATTGTTATTCTCAACATATTATTAGAGACCCGACGTTTCAAGCTCTTTACTGCGCTCGTGGTCACGGGCTAACTGGGAACGTCAGTAGCGGTACCATGAGTTGGCTATCGAAAACTTACGTACGTTAAAAACCTATCGAGTTTTTTTTTCATACGACCGATTTTAGTTTTTAGCGTAACCACCAGGTTACCAGGTTACCAGGTACAAGTTTTTCATAGACATAATTTACGTAGGCGATATCGAGTCCGTAACTTTTAAACTCATGGTAGCGCTACAGGTCTCAAAATAGGTGATAATTATGTTTAGAATACGAGTAACAATACGAGTTCAATCCGTAAAATTAAGTTTTATTTCATACGTGAATTTTGTTTGACATTATTATTAAATTTAATGTAACTTCGAACACAGCTTTTTGTGATAATTAATATTGACACTTGTTACGAACTAGCTCACCAAATAAGTTTATTTATTAGGTTCATACATTTAATATTGAATATAAAACAGCGGGTCCTGTTTTTAAATGAATATCTTTGTATAGAACAATAAGACCACTGTAAATAAATGTTTGGGGAGGCCTATATCCAGCAGTGGACGAAATTGGGTTGATGATGATAATGATGATGAAATAAATGTTCTTCTATACTAATATTATAAAGAGGAAAGATTTGTATTTTTGTATTTTTGTATTTTTGTAGTTTTGTATGTTTGTAATAAATAAACTCAAAAACTACTGGACCGATTGCAATAATTTTTTCACCATTAGAAAGCTGCATTATTCAGAAGTAACATAGGCTATATTATATTTTTTTTAAAAATAGGGATCCTTACTAAAACTCCAATAATGTAACCCAAGGTGTAAAAAACAGACCTGAAAAATTCCTTACGTCGCCTACGCTGCGAAAACTATTGAAGATAGAACAAAACCATTCACTAAGACTTTGCAGAACTCATCATTATCTACAAAAAGTGTCGCGACAGCATATGTCTAAATATTATAGTTATGTCACAGCAAGCGGTTTTTTATTCTAAAAATTTAATTTATATGCCGCCGCTTGAAAGGGCTCTTTATTTGTACCTTGGTATTAATCCTTATCAAAATAAATTACTTTATATTCAAGACGGCTTCAATACCTTTTTATTACTTTTTGAATTATTCAATTCGGACATTTAGTTCGGAAGATATCACGAGTTTAAAAATGCAAGTATTAGAAAAAAGTCGCGTGGTTGCCGCCACCGCGCTCAGCTAGCCAGCATGCGATGTAGGCTCCATGTAAGCGTCACTGGGGTACGGGGGAGTCAATGTAATATGTAATATAATCTATACTAATATTATAAAGAGGAAAGATTTGTTTGTTTGTTTGTAATGAATAGGCTCCGAAACTACTGGGCCGATTTCAAAAATTCTTTCACCTTTGGAAAGCTACATTATTCCCGAGTAACATAGGCTATATTATATTTAAAAAAAAATTAGGGATCCTTACTAAAACTCCAATAATGTAACCCAAGGTGTAAAAAAATTACCTGTAAAATTCCTTATGACGCGTGCGCTGCGAAAACTATTGATGATAGAACAAAATCATTTACTACGACATTGCAGAACTTATCATTATCTATAAAAAATGTCGCGACAGCATATGTCTAAATATTATAGTTATGTCACAGTAACGGGTTTTTTAATTTAAAAACTTAATTTATATGCCGCCGCTTGAAAAGGCTCTTTATTTGTACTTTGGTATTAATCCTCATCAAAATAAATTATTTTATATTCAAGACCGCTTCAATACCTTTTTATAACTTTTTGAATTATTCAATTCGGCCATTTAATTCGGAAGATATCACGAGTTTAAAAATGCAAGTATTAGAAAAAAGTCGCGCTGTTGCCGCTTAGTTAGCCAGCATGCGATGTAGGCTCCATGTAAGCGTCACTGGGGTACGGGGGGGAGTCAATGTAATCTATACTAATATTATAAAGCTGAAGAGTTTGTTTGTTAGTTTGTTTGTTTGAATGCGCTAATCTCAGGAACCGCTGGTCCGATTTAAAAAAATATTTCAGTGTTGGATAGTCCATTTACGGGGGTGAAATATATTTATATAGAGAGATAGAGATGATAGAGATGTATAGATGAATAGATATGAAGAGATAGAGATGTATCCGAAGCGAAGCGAGGGCGGGTCGCTATCCTTACTAATATTATAAATGCGAAAGTAACTGTCTGTCTGTCTGTCTGTTACTCTTTCACGCCTAAACGGCTGAACGGATTTTGATGAAATTTGGTATGGTGATAGATGATAACCTAGAAATGGTTATAGGCTATAAATAATCACGCCATCGTTCTTAGGGAGTAGGCAGCAGGCAGATAACTAAATTGAGTTAGTGATTTTTTGTCGTTTTTGTTAGGAGTTTTGCTCTCTGACGTCTAAACGGCTTAACGGATTTTTATAAAATTTAGTAGGATAATAGACGGTTATCTAAAAACGGATATAATATCAAAATGATCACGTCATCGTACTTAGGGGGTAGGAAGTAGGCAGAAAACTGAATAAAATTGGTGATTTTTGTTATGGTTTTTGCTGGGAGTTTTTCTCTATCATGCCTAAACGGCTGAACGGATTTTGATGAAATTTAGTTAAGAGATAGATAGTCTATACTAATATTATAAAGAGGAAAGATTTGTATTTTTGTATTTTTGTATTTTTGTAGTTTTGTATGTTTGTAATGAATAAACTCAAAAACTACTGGACCGATTGCAATAATTTTTTCACCATTAGAAAGCTGCATTATTCAGAAGTAACATAGGCTATATTATATTTTTTTTAAAAATAGGGATCCTTACTAAAACTCCAATAATGTAACCCAAGGTGTAAAAAACAGACCTGAAAAATTCCTTACGTCGCCTACGCTGCGAAAACTATTGAAGATAGAACAAAACCATTCACTAAGACTTTGCAGAACTCATCATTATCTACAAAAAGTGTCGCGACAGCATATGTCTAAATATTATAGTTATGTCACAGCAAGCGGTTTTTTATTCTAAAAATTTAATTTATATGCCGCCGCTTGAAAGGGCTCTTTATTTGTACCTTGGTATTAATCCTTATCAAAATAAATTACTTTATATTCAAGACGGCTTCAATACCTTTTTATTACTTTTTGAATTATTCAATTCGGACATTTAGTTCGGAAGATATCACGAGTTTAAAAATGCAAGTATTAGAAAAAAGTCGCGTGGTTGCCGCCACCGCGCTCAGCTAGCCAGCATGCGATGTAGGCTCCATGTAAGCGTCACTGGGGTACGGGGGAGTCAATGTAATCTATACTAATATTATAAAGCTGAAGAGTTTGTTTGTTTGTTTGTTTGTTTGTTTGTTTGTTTGTTTGTTTGTTTGAACGCGCTAATCTCAGCAACCGCTGGTCCGATTTTAAAAATTCTTTCACTGTTGGATAGTCCATTTATCGAGGAAGGTTATAGGCTATATTACATTTTCAAAAAAAGTAGGGATCCGTACGAAAAACCCAACTTTGTCACCCAAAATGTAAAAAAAATCCTTATATCGCTTGCGCTGCGAAAAGTATTCATTTTAGAAATATATAATGTACTACAATTTTGTAGAACACATTAATATCTACAAAAAATGTCGCGACAGCATCTATCTAACTATTATAGTTATGTCACAATAAGTGTTTTAATCTATAATATAAAAATGAATCGCAAAATGTGTTGGTAAGCGCATATTGAGTTATGCCACCAACCATACGTCAAATATGTGAAGTTTGTCTTTTGGAATTGATAAATTTCGAGTGCCATTAAATTACGTAAATTACCAGAAGGATTCTGAATCGACAACATGTATCGAAAATATTCTAATTGTTGCCTTTTTTCAATTTTAATTTAACAAAATAGTGTCATCTAATTGACATATTTTTAAGCTGTCAAAATTAACGAGAGCATTCAAATTTCCATATTGCCGAATTGAAGAAGGTTGGTTGTCAAAAAATACATTGATATTATTACTCAAGGGTTTGGTATCAGGAAAAGGATGAGATGATCACAATGCGATTAATACATTGTATGCACCAACCGGGTAGGTATTAAATATTCAATCAAATTGAACAAATTCAATATTGAGTTCAAAAAAATAATATGAAAATCAATATAAAAGTATAGCATCAGCATATTTTATTTGGTAAAGCATAAAATCCGAAAGGAGAAAATGAGGGGTTTGCCAGGGATTAAGAAAGAACATGATTCAAGCACACAGTAAAAGCGTCGAATAATCGTACATAGGTATGAATTTAAAATTTGAAAAACACAGTGGTACGTGGCAGGGTTTGAACTGACGACCTCTTGCATAGCAAGCAAATACCTAAACCACTCGGCCATGGACGCTTTTTTCCTCTCTAACTATAAACTGCTACCTGGCTTTGGAATAGGACGTCCTTTATTTCACTTTGATCGATGAACAATTAGGATTACTTGAAGATGATCTATTCAATATGAGGAAGCTGTTCACTATAAACATAGATTTTAGGATTTCGTACGTCGAAAAGAATAACCGAACCCCTATATAGGATCCGTTTATCATCGTCAATTTTTGCCAAGGAGAAAATATCAAACCGAAAGTTACATCAAATAGTCAGGTCTACTGCCCCTTCATCTGAGCCAACACAATCAAAAGAAACATTCATTTATGCTGCCAATTTTTGACACTCGCTAAGGGAACTACTATCTGCGAAGAACTCAGATTCTCAAAATTTAGAATAAAGCAACGTCAAGTACAGACAATTGCGTAAACTTTAAAAATAAATTGTGTTGTGCGAGTCCGTCTTGCACTTGGACTTTTCTTTTTTTTTTCTTTTCTTGGGTTCTATTCCCACTCAGCACAAATATTTCTGCGATCAATATCGATGTTTGTTCCGTGTCTGGCTGTGCTATTTAAATATTTAAATGTATACCACAGTTCTGATAAAAACAAGTGCTAAAGCTTCTTACCACAGGATCAGATCAACTAATGTGATGTTGTGTAATATATTTATTTATTACACGATAAACAAAAGATGATGATGATATAAACCAAAATAATTTTGTTTTAAATGTTTCTTCCGGTTGACTAACTTCTTAAGTGGCAGGAAAGATTTTGACAGGACTACGACTACTTCTAAGTTAAAAAAAATTCAAAATCCTGTAGTTCACGCGAACGAAGTCGCGGGCACAGCTAGTATGTAATATAATCTATACTAATATTATAAAGAGGAAAGATTTGTTTGTTTGTTTGTAATGAATAGGCTCCGAAACTACTGGGCCGATTTCAAAAATTCTTTCACCTTTGGAAAGCTACATTATTCCCGAGTAACATAGGCTATATTATATTTAAAAAAAAATTAGGGATCCTTACTAAAACTCCAATAATGTAACCCAAGGTGTAAAAAAATTACCTGTAAAATTCCTTATGACGCGTGCGCTGCGAAAACTATTGATGATAGAACAAAATCATTTACTAAGACATTGCAGAACTTATCATTATCTATAAAAAATGTCGCGACAGCATATGTCTAAATATTATAGTTATGTCACAGTAACGGGTTTTTTAATTTAAAAACTTAATTTATATGCCGTCGCTTGAAAAGGCTCTTTATTTGTACTTTGTTATTAATCCTCATCAAAATAAATTATTTTATATTCAAGACCGCTTCAATACCTTTTTATAACTTTTTGAATTATTCAATTCGGCCATTTAATTCGGAAGATATCACGAGTTTAAAAATGCAAGTATTAGAAAAAAAGTCGCGCTGTTGCCGCTTAGTTAGCCAGCATGCGATGTAGGCTCCATGTAAGCGTCACTGGGGTACGGGGGGGGAGTCAATGTAATCTATACTAATATTAAAAAGCTGAAGAGTTTATTTGTTAGTTTGTTTGTTTGAATGCGCTAATCTCAGGAACCGCTGGTCCGATTTAAAAAAATATTTCAGTGTTGGATAGTCCATTTACGGGGGTGAAATATATTTATATAGAGAGATAGAGATGATAGAGATGTATAGATGAATAGATATGAAGAGATAGAGATGTATCCGAAGCGAAGCGAGGGCGGGTCGCTATCCTTACTAATATTATAAATGCGAAAGTAACTGTCTGTCTGTCTGTCTGTTACTCTTTCACGCCTAAACGGCTGAACGGATTTTGATGAAATTTGGTATGGTGATAGATGATAACCTAGAAATGGTTATAGGCTATAAATAATCACGCCATCGTTCTTAGGGAGTAGGCAGCAGGCAGATAACTAAATTGAGTTAGTGATTTTTTGTCGTTTTTGTTAGGAGTTTTGCTCTCTGACGTCTAAACGGCTTAACGGATTTTTATAAAATTTAGTAGGATAATAGACGGTTATCTAAAAACGGATATAATATCAAAATGATCACGTCATCGTACTTAGGGGGTAGGAAGTAGGCAGAAAACTGAATAAAATTGGTGATTTTTGTTATGGTTTTTGCTGGGAGTTTTGCTCTATCATGCCTAAACGGCTGAACGGATTTTGATGAAATTTAGTTAAGAGATAGATAGTAACTTATAAAATAATATAGGCTATTAATATTTATGCTAAGTACGATAGCAGGCGTAGGCAGTAGGCTGAAAACTAATCAAGTTAGTGATTTTTAATCGTTTTTTTAAATAGTTTACCTCATTCACGCCTTAACGTCTAAACGGGTTTTTATAAGACTTGGTTAATTTAAAAATAAGATTCTAGACACGGACACAGGCTACTTTTTATGGCGGGGAAATTCCTCATTTCAGCGCAAATCATGCGTGATCGTGTCAAGAAGCGCATGACGCCATAGCTACTGAAATGATTTTGATGTTTTTTTTTACCTGAGTGTTACTAAGACTTCAAGTTAGTATATGATCACTTATCTAACTTAGAGGGTAGGTAGGCGCCATAATTTGGGGAATTTATGATAAAATTTTGATGCAACTGTATTTATTTGTCAGTTTTACTCGGATCGAAACTTAGCGACATTTCATCACCCTACTTAACTTATATGGTAGAAAGGTACCGATTCAGACTACTTTTTACTTCGCGAAAATATATCATTCCCACATGACATAGCTACCTATCTACAACATTAAAACTCTGTCTAGAATCACACTACGCCAAAACTATTGATCTGATTTGTATATGATTTTTTATTCAACTGACTGTTACATGACATACAGATAAAATCTTATTACCTAAACCAGAATTAATATTATACTAACTTGAAGTCTTAGTAACACTCAGGTAAAAAAAAACATCAAAATCATTTCAGTAGCTATGGCGTCATGCGCTTCTTGACACGATCACGCATGATTTGCGCTGAAATGAGGAATTTCCCCGCCATAAAAAGTAGCCTGTGTCCGTGTCTAGAATCTTATTTTTAAATTAACCAAGTCTTATAAAAACCCGTTTAGACGTTAAGGCGTGAATGAGGTAAACTATTTAAAAAAACGATTAAAAATCACTAACTTGATTAGTTTTCAGCCTACTGCCTACGCCTGCTATCGTACTTAGCATAAATATTAATAGCCTATATTATTTTATAAGTTACTATCTATCTCTTAACTAAATTTCATCAAAATCCGTTCAGCCGTTTAGGCATGATAGAGCAAAACTCCCAGCAAAAACCATAACAAAAATCACCAATTTTATTCAGTTTTCTGCCTACTTCCTACCCCCTAAGTACGATGACGTGATCATTTTGATATTATATCCGTTTTTAGATAACCGTCTATTATCCTACTAAATTTTATAAAAATCCGTTAAGCCGTTTAGACGTCAGAGAGCAAAACTCCTAACAAAAACGACAAAAAATCACTAACTCAATTTAGTTATCTGCCTGCTGCCTACTCCCTAAGAACGATGGCGTGATTATTTATAGCCTATAACCATTTCTAGGTTATCATCTATCACCATACCAAATTTCATCAAAATCCGTTCAGCCGTTTAGGCGTGAAAGAGTAACAGACAGACAGACAGACAGTTACTTTCGCATTTATAATATTAGTAAGGATAGCGACCCGCCCTCGCTTCGCTTCGGATACATCTCTATCTCTTCATATCTATTCATCTATACATCTCTATCGTCTCTATCTCTCTATATAAATATATTTCACCCCCGTAAATGGACTATCCAACACTGAAATATTTCTTTAAATCGGACCAGCGGTTCCTGAGATTAGCGCATTCAAACAAACAAGCTAACAAATAAACTCTTCAGCTTTATAATATTAGTATAGATTAAATTGACTCCCCTCGTACCCCAGTGACGCTTACATGGAGCCTACATCGCATGCTGGCTAACTAAGCGGCAACAGCGCGACTTTTTTTCTAATACTTGCATTTTTAAACTCGTGATATCTTCCGAATTAAATGGCCGAATTGAATAATTCAAAAAGTTATAAAAAGGTATTGAAGCGGTCTTGAATATAAAATAATTTATTTTGATGAGGATTAATAACAAAGTACAAATAAAGAGCCTTTTCAAGCGACGGCATATAAATTAAGTTTTTAAATTAAAAAACCCGTTACTGTGACATAACTATAATATTTAGACATATGCTGTCGCGACATTTTTTATAGATAATGATAAGTTCTGCAATGTCTTAGTAAATGATTTTGTTCTATCATCAATAGTTTTCGCAGCGCACGCGTCATAAGGAATTTTACAGGTAATTTTTTTACACCTTGGGTTACATTATTGGAGTTTTAGTAAGAATCCCTAATTTTTTTTTTAAATATAATATAGCCTATGTTACTCGGGAATAATGTAGCTTTCCAAAGGTGAAAGAATTTTTGAAATCGGCCCAGTAGTTTCGGAGCCTATTCATTACAAACAAACAAACAAATCTTTCCTCTTTATAATATTAGTATAGATTATATTACATACTAGCTGTGCCCGCGACTTCGTTCGCGTGTCCTACAGGATTTAACATACAGAAGTTGTTTCCCAATAACTCCCGTTCCCCTGGGAATTTTGTAATATCGCGTTGCAAGTAAGCATTACGTCCATTAAGGTACCTGCATGCCAAATCTCAAATCATCTATCTTACGCGGTTTAGATTTTTTGATACAAAAGTTTTTTCCCTGTTACCCCCGTTCCCGTGGGAATTTTACAATATCCTGTTCGACTAAGCATTAAATTTATTAAGGTACCTGCATGCCAAATTTCAAGCGTCTAACTTATGCAGTAAATATTTTTCATACAAAAGAATTTTTTGCCGTTAATTCCTGTTCCCGTGGGAATTTCGGGAAATCCTTTCTTAACGAATGCTTACGTCATAACATCTACCTGCATGCCAAATTTCATCTCGATCCGTCCAATAGTTTGGGCTGTGACGACTTCGTCCGCGTAGAGACGTTTAACGGGTAAAACATTACTTCCTTATAGCGCAGTCGGTTAAAAAGTAGCCTATAACCATTTCTAGGCTCTAGACTATATCTGTACCAAATTTCATTCAAATCGGTCCAGTACTTTATGCGTGAAAGCGTAACAGACAGACAGACAGACAGACAGACAGACAGAGTTACTTTCGGATTTATAATATTAGTAAGGATTACATTGACTCCCCCGTACCCCAGTGACGCTTACATGGAGCCTACATCGCATGCTGGCTAGCTGAGCGCGGTGGCGGCAACCACGCGACTTTTTTCTAATACTTGCATTTTTAAACTCGTGATATCTTCCGAACTAAATGTCCGAATTGAATAATTCAAAAAGTAATAAAAAGGTATTGAAGCCGTCTTGAATATAAAGTAATTTATTTTGATAAGGATTAATACCAAGGTACAAATAAAGAGCCCTTTCAAGCGGCGGCATATAAATTAAATTTTTAAAATAAAAAACCGCTTGCTGTGACATAACTATAATATTTAGACATATGCTGTCGCGACACTTTTTGTAGATAATGATGAGTTCTGCAAAGTCTTAGTGAATGGTTTTGTTCTATCTTCAATAGTTTTCGCAGCGTAGGCGACGTTAGGAATTTTTCAGGTCTGTTTTTTACACCTTGGGTTACATTATTGGAGTTTTAGTAAGGATCCCTATTTTTAAAAAAAATATAATATAGCCTATGTTACTTCTGAATAATGCAGCTTTCTAATGGTGAAAAAATTATTGCAATCGGTCCAGTAGTTTTTGAGTTTATTCATTACAAACATACAAAACTACAAAAATACAAAAATACAAAAATACAAAAATACAAATCTTTCCTCTTTATAATATTAGTATAGAAGTATAGATATAGATTTACCCGCTAAAAGCCTTGTTGAGCCGACCATGAAGCTTCGTCACATCTCCGACTTGTTAAGAATAACATACTATATATCTTATGCCTAGAATAGAAGGAAAACACAGAAATCTAAATTGAATGTATTGTTGACAAATTATTTTGTTGACCTTCTCTGCCTTCTCTTCTTGAAATTAACAAACGTATTTATGTATTAATATAAGACTTTTATCACAAAAATATGGTAATTTCAACTTTGTGTAGTATTAAAGCATAAAAGAGTTTGTATTACAAGTGTTCAGATAGAAACTCACCATTTTAACACCAGAAATAAACATAGGCTTGCCGTTTCAAGGTTCAGGCTTAAAAGACTGGAAACGTTCTTTAGGTTTCTTTAGGTTTAAGCACAAAATTGTTTAATAAGATCCCACAGAATGTTATTGAATTGCCTTGTGAAAAAAGCTTACTATAAAGTAGAAGACAACTAAATGACATGAGGAGCTGCTCGCTTGGACCTTCAATTAATTATTAACTTGTTAATTTTTATTTTTTTTTATATAATTTGTGATTAATTTATTTACAACTTGACGTGAAAAAGTATTTCTACATTAAAATCTATTTGCAGAAAAAAAAAGAAAATGAAAATATTTTCAATTTTGTATAGCATTGAAGCGATTACATAAAAACCTGTTGTTATAGCTATTGTGTTAAGATACCTGCCTGCTTATTGTGATAACTGCCCCGCTGGTCTATTGGTAGCAAGCGCTGCGTTAGAACCGAGGGGTCCCCGGTTCGAGTCCAGGGTCGGCAAAATTTGTGTGAGTTTTTCTGTATTGAAAGTACTCAGCCCGGAGTTAGGAAGTTGGCGGTTGAACGCCCGTGCCTCGGAAAGCACGTAAAGCCGGTGGTCCTGCGCCTGATCTTCCATCGGTCATGTCGGATTTTTTATTTTTTTCTTTTTTCTTTTTTTTGTTATAAGGGGCAAACAAGATGACCTCACTCCACCTGATGGTAAGCGGCAGTGAGATCCAAATATGAGATCGACAGGCACAATAGACCATATTGAGCCTGTCGCACTCACCCTGAAAGCCGAGAAAAAGGAGACCACAGCTGCGGCAACAACGAGACAAGGCGTGGAGTCTCGCATTGGTATTGAGCTGTGCGGGTCGGAGTTGGCCAGACCGCCGGACGGAAGGGCCCCCGTTTCTACAGGTCTCCCTGGCCGGCGGGCTGACCCGCTCCGCCCGCACAATACCGCCGCTAAGACTCCACTGGTCCGGCGTTTGCCGCAACAATGGTCCCCCCTGGCTCCGGTTCGTACAGTGCTGATCCCGGAACGCGACCTGACCAAGAGAGGTCAGAGTCACTTGGCGGGTTTTACACAACTGTATGGTGGTAACAGCAACCGGTCGACAAAATGTCTCCCACCTGAACAAAATGTCTCCCACCTGATTGCCGTCTCACCGAATTATGAGAGTAAGGGAAAATAGAGAGTGCACTTGTGTTTGCGCGCACACTTGTGCACTATAATATGTCCTGCGTACTTGGCTGGTCTCAGTTGAGATCGGCCGCCATGGCTGAAATCGGTCGGACGCCTTATTTTTTTGTGTTAAGATAAAGAGTTTGCCTAGAATGTTATCAGGACGCAAATCCGACTCGCACTTGTTTTGTTTTACTTTTCAGAGTTGCATCTGCATCTGCTGCACGTGAATATTCGGCGAACATTCGCACTGGCCATTCGTCCATCAGTGTCCAGCCTTGGGATAAGTTGTGAAAGGCGTGCGCGGGCGCAGGGCATCAGTCCGACACAGGCCGCGCGCGCACGCCATAGTCGCCATACGAAAAGCTTTAAAAAAAAGTCGCGCGCAATAACGCGTTTGTAGAACTTTTTAAAACTGAATCTAGGCTTCTTTCCGACGTGATGAGACGCCGTATGCAAATAATTGAATGAGTGTTTTGTGGTTTTTCATCATAACAAACTTTAACTCGTTTTATTTGTGGAAATGAATGATAATAATTTGAATTTAATTTGAATATATTTTTTTATTTATTATGTTCATCATTTGTGCGAGTGCTAAGTGAGATATTGTGTTATCAACATGTAAAACAAGGTAAAAGATGTAGATTAGTTCTTTTTAATACTGTTTTTAAACAATAATAAAAAGCACAAAAGCATTACTTTAACACTTTTTTTCTATAAAATAACAAATTAAATAATTGAATATGTAAGCAAATGAATGTAAAATGTAAAAATTTGTACGTTAAAAAGCCTCAAGTTGCTACTTGAGCTTTTCAACTTGAGGCCGTCTGGTGAAATTAAATTCTGAAAACCTGAACATAATGACCTTCAAGATTAAATTGGCAACCCCGAGGTCAGAGATCGCCCATTATGACACGATTGGAAAAACGGAATCGGCATCCAATTTGCTTTCTTGAATTTGAGCTTACTTAAGCATACAAATGGATTTCTTACGCTTTCAGGATTACCTTGGACCAGTGGCAATGATTTTCTTAATTATACAATAAAGATAATTTTAAACTGTCATGGTTACACACATTAGAAAACTGAAACTGATAACGGGTGAATTGTTCACGCTGGCGTTAGCAGCAGTTCCGAAATATTTTGGAGTTCATAGGAACAAAACGACATGTTAAATCACTATCATCAGCCCATATACGTCCCCACTGCTGGTGCACGGGCCTACCCAAAAACTAGGGTGATAAGGCCTTAGGCCACGACGGCCAAGTTCGGGTCGGTTGACTACACATCCTAAGAATATCTTCGTAGGTTTCCTCACGATGTTTTCCTTCACCGTTAAAGCGTTGAATAATCGTACAACATGATAAATATCCCGGACATTTTTAGTTTTTTAATGATTATTTGTTCGTAATGAAAAAGTTTTCGCTTATAATATAACAAATTAGGACCGAGAGAATTTTGCCCTGAAATGAAATTTTGCCCAACCCCGGGGTTGGGCGTGTGAGTTTTTCTGTATTGAAATTACCCAGCCCGGAGTAAAGAAGTTGGCGATTGAACGCCCGTGCCTCGGAAAGCACGTAAAGCCGGTGGTCCTGCGCCCGATCTCTATCGGCTACTATATCATCGGCTACTCGCATCCAGTTATGTTATCAGCTATTATCTAAAGATCGCTTTCGTAATCCGGTCTACGCGGTTACGACCAAGACCTTGTGACTAAATGCGATGCGTTGCGCGAGCGCATTTCCGGTGCATCCGGTACGTGTCGACACGTCGGAAATCTTGTCGAACTGGTATTTAAACTCGTGAATAGAACATTCGAGTTAATAAAAGGGCCTAACGGAAAAATAAGACACATTAGGGAAGTGTGATTACATAAATTAAATTGTAGGGCAGTGGTCGACTGAGTGACCTTAGTTTATTATTGCAGCTAATATTATGAACGCGAGGGTAATTGTGTCTGTCTGTCCGTCTTTGAAAACTACTGAGCTAATTAAATTAATTGATACACAGATAGTTCAGAGCCTGGCATAGGATATTGATTGACTAATGTTTATTGACTGTGCTAGTAATGAGTATGCTTATTACTAGTGCAATTTATTAGTAAATAATCTTAGACCCGTTACGTGTATTTTTTGTTTACTAAAATCGGTAGCATGAAAAAAACAACTCGATAGGTTTTTAACGTACGTAAGTTTTCGATAGCCAACTCATGGTAGGCCCTCTGTAGCGCTACCATGAGTTAGCTATCGAAAACTTACATACGTTAAAAACCCATCGAGTTGTTATTTTCATACGGCCGATTTTAGTTCTTCGCGTAACCACCAGCGGCGCTGTACAAGTTCTTATTTATTTATTTATTTATGTAGGCGATATCGAGTGCGTAAGTTTTAAACTCATGGTAGCCCTACAGATCTGTGTCAATGGCCCTTGTATCAAAGCCGGCGCACATTATAATAAAACACTATAGTAAATAAATTCCGTACCGTATAATTTAAAGATCCATACATACTCCTAAATTTGTGTAAATTGGCTCGATTGCAACACGGCTTGCTATTTATTTTAACTATTTAACTTAAGTATGCTTAATAATGTAAAGATCGCACATTCCTAAGGGCTCGCACCGCGCCCTCAACCTTGTCGCCGCTTGCGACGCGGTGTTGCACAACTGCAGCCAATGCAGTTAGGGTTGCCACCTGTAGCGGTACCATGAGTTGGCTATCGAAAACTTACGTACGTTAAAAACTTATCGAGTGGTTTTTTTATACGATTTTAGTTCTTAGCGTCACCACCAGGGGCGCTGTACAAGTTTTTCATAGACATATTTACGTAGGCGATATCGAGTCCGTAACTTTTAAACTCATGGTAGCGCTTTTGTATTTTACTATCACTACATAGTAAAGTTGCTTCGCGTGTCCATCTGTCCCTATGTATGCTTGAATTTTTAAAACTACACAACGGATTTTAATGCGTTTTTTTTTTAAATAGATAGACGGAATCATTTAACAAAACGTGGAATACAGAATTTACGTGTTCTTTATTTTTCTAATTTCTTTCCTCATTCAATCCAAAAGTATTGAGTATAATAGAGTACAGTTCAAAAATATTTTTTTTTAAATTACCGGAATATCGTACCTACAATATATGTACTTCACTAGTGACCCGCCCTCGCGAGGCCTCGCTTCGCTTCGCCGCATAAAAACGTTCCCGTTTTTATGTACAATAATTACAATAAACATATGTTTATTAAATATAATAATTATGAAATAGGTACTTTTTTGTTTACACTACTAATATACCTTTTATTATTAATAATTAAAAACTAAAACCCAACTACGACAAAAAACGACGCTGAAAAAGTATAAAACAAGACTTTTAGAACACTGAACTGAACAAAGTTGCTTATGTAGTTCCAAGTAAATGGACACAGTAGACTCTACCAAAATGCTTATGTTGAAAATTGACAATAATGTCATACAATACTATTTTGAAGTATGCAATATTTACTATGTAGAGATAGGTTTTCATGTTTGGAAAACCGCAGTCACACGTTGTCAAAGTGCTACGGTAGGTAGGTACTTGTGTATGGAACGTGTGACTACGCCTTTCCAAACATGAAAACTTATCTCTACATAGTAAATATTGCATACTTCAAAATAGTATTGTATGACATTATTGTCAATTTTCAACATAAGCATTTTGGTAGAGTCTACTGTGTCCATTTACTTGGAACTACATAAGCAACTTTGTTCAGTTCAGTGTTCTAAAAGTCTTGTTTTATACTTTTTCAGCGTCGTTTTTTGTCGTAGTTGGGTTTTAGTTTTTAACTTTTTATTATTTGTACTATTTTGGTGTTAAAGTGTATTTGTCTACGTTGCATATAGCATATACACGGTATATTTATTTTAATTTTGTCCGCTAGAGGGCGCAATACTAAATTTGGTGACAAGCTATAAAGCTCATAACTAACAGAATATCAAGGCCCTTCTAATGGTACTGCAGTGGTCTTATTCTGTTAAGTAGTAAAGAAGCTATGAACGAAAAGATGTGAACTATATGCAATCAGTCCATGAATATACGTAAAGTCACATGCAAATGCTAGTAATATATATATATTTAAAATGTACAAGTAAAGCGCTTTCCAATGATACCAAACACGGCGTATTTATCTTAACTTTATTTTTTTACTCTGTATGTTTTGTCCGCTAGTGGGCGCCACATTAGATTTTGTGAAACCCTATATAGCCTATAACCAGCGGACAATTAAGACGCTTCTAATGATATGTCATTTGTCGAATTCTGACAAGCAATTTAGAAGTTATGTGGAAACAGATGAACATACATACATACATACAAACATACATACATACATACATACATACATAGCCTGTCAAAATCATAACCCTCCTTTTGCTTTGCCGTAGTCGGGTAAAAATAACAATATAACACTGTAAATAAAAAGGTGGCAACCTTAGTTCCAGTACCAATCCGCTTGGTGCGGGAGCAACGGATGCTAAACAGTCCGTGAATAGAGATTACTAAATACATACAATCACATCTACACCTAATCCCTAAGGAATATAATATCACCTATGTCCCCTAAGAGGTAGAAAAAGTCAGAAGGAAGACCTTTCTACCCCATTTTGATACGTTAAAATAGAGTTAAACTGGTTTACGTAAGACTCGTATTAAGTAGGTTCTAATTGCCAGTAAAATCACCGTTAGATTAAGCCTTTAATTTCCCAGGGAGAATCTAGAAATATAAGCTCAATAACCCAGATAGTGATGAAATAAGGGTTAAATAGAAATGTATGATTAATGACAGACAATCCATCATCATTCATCATCATCATCATCATCTTCAGCCCATTCCTGTCCACTGCTGGACATAGGCCTCCCCAAATGCACGCCACTTCTCTCTCTCCGCGGCCACTCGCACCCAGCTCCTACCAGCCGTCCTGCGCAGATCGTCACTCCACCTGGCCTGCGGGCGTCCTACACTACGTTTGCCGAAACGCGGTATCCACTCCAGAACTCGTCTACCTCATCGGTCGTCGGTTCTACGGCTGATGTGACCAGCCCACTGCCACTTCAGCTTGCTATGTCGATGACTTTGGTTCATCAACTACTACAAAAATAACTAATACGAATCAGTCTTGGTATTAACCTGCTAGTTTAAACCAAATTACCCTTTCGGCTAATCATTTCCATATCGGAAGGAAGCTGTTAGGAGCAGTTCAGTTGTGAAA
Organism: Maruca vitrata; assembly: GCA_039566165.1. Classification (NCBI taxonomy): domain Eukaryota; kingdom Metazoa; phylum Arthropoda; class Insecta; order Lepidoptera; family Crambidae; genus Maruca; species Maruca vitrata. The sequence goes on from CM076929.1 coordinate 14,125,019, forward strand.
ATATAGCGGGAGCGTCTGTCCTGGATGTTGCCACATCAATCAAAGTGTTATCCTTCCGAAGACGTATTAGTCTGTACAAAATTCTGTGATTTGAAATTTATTTTACGGTTAGTGGCCCATGGTCACTATCTACGGGTCCAAGAGTCGTGGGTTCGGTTACCTCTTGGGACAAATATTTGTATAATGAACATCGATGTTGGTTAATAAACACAATGAAAAATATTTTTGTATTCACTGTTGAGTCTGATATTATCTGTACCTAACACAAGTGCTTAAGCTCCTTACCACGGGATCAGATCGATGTATGTGATGACTTGAAATATTTGTTTATTATATATCTGGGAATATATATCTGGGACATTTCCACACACGGTCATCTGACCCCAAACTAAGCAGAGCTTGTACTATGGGCGTCAGAGACTGATATACATACATATATATATATTTTTAAATACATACTTAAATACATAATCACACCCAGACACGGAACAAACACCGATGTTCATCACACAAATATTTGTCTCGAGTGGGAATCGAACCCACGACTCTTGGAACCGCCAGCCAGGGTCACTAACCACTGTTCCACCGAGCCAGTCAAATTTAATTAGACTTTGATGTTACCCGGTCGAAAAGTCGGGCAGCATACAGCTATAGTATTTGCTACTGTTTTTGCTGTCAGGACCATACGACCCACGATGAACTTTAGGAATAAGTTCAAGAATCAGATGTGACTCATTTTGAATATAATTTTAGGATGTCATTTTGAAATGAGCGTATGACAGTATTTTAATAAAAAATTTAACAAAAAAAAGAAAAACCGCCTTCAAAAACCCGACACACAAAAATTACAAAATAATACTATAATTTTACTCTGGAGTAAAATGGGGGAGGCCTTTGCCCAGCAGTGGGACAGCATAGGCAAAAAAAATAAAAAAAATAAAAGATATGTTTTTGAAAGCGAAAATAATAATAAAACATTATTTTTTTGTCTAACTAAAGCCCTAGTTTAGGATAAGCCTGTGCTCTAGCAGTAGGGTCGTATGCGTGCTGATGATGATTGTTGTAAATAAGGAACTCCAGAGATAAAGTTTGGAACGGATTTATTCACCGGTAAGTGGCTAGCGTACAAAAGTAGACAGAAGGAATGAATGTGACAAGAAGCAACACGAGCGCCACAAGTGACACTTTACAAAACTAGATTACGTTTAGAAACTATAACTGATTTGTAGTTTATTATTTCAACAATGATGATACATTGATCGTTAAGTGCGACACATAATATTGATATTATGTCACTACTACGAGTTCCTTGACCGACATTACATATATTTAAGCATAGCCCAGACGATAATAAGCAATATGCTTGATAAACCCAACCAAAACAAACCTTGAAACAATCAAATATTATTCTGTGCTAATTTCATACACAAGACAAATAGATAAATCGATGACATTCAGCTAATTGGGCTTGAGGTTATGATATATTACACAAGCAAATATAACAACAATACTTACATATATGATTTTGGACTTTCGCGTTCCATTACACTAAATATTAGTCTTTATGGGTCTACACGCATTATTAGGAGCAGCAAACGAAGCGAACTTCGACCGCGACCACGATTGGTGTAACCCAGTCGAAACGTCGGGCAGTAAGTAGCTATGTATTTGCTACTCCTAATAACGCGTGTAGACCCATAAAGACTAATATTTAATACTTACATATTATGTGTACATTAATTGATCAGATTCCGAAGTAAATTGCTTGCATTTGTGAAACACACACATAATTCTTAATTATTTAAAACACCAATTTTCATCACACAAATATTTATCCCTAGTGGTAATCGAACCTGGTGAAACGGCATTTAAGCAGGCCTTCAGGGTGAGTGCGACAGGCTCAATACGATCTATTGTGCCTGTCGACCTCATATTTGGATCTCACTACCGCTTACCATCAGGTGGAGTGAGGTCATCTTGTTAGCCTTTTATAAAAAAAAAAACCTACGACTTTTGCCGCTAAGCACTATACCTACAGATTCTCATATATTCTAATATTATAAAGCTAAAGAGTTTGTTTGAACGCGCTAATGTCAGGAACTATAGGTTCGAATTGTAAAATTATTTTTGTGCTGGATAGAACTTTAATCGGGGAAGGCTATATAACATCACGCTGTGACCAATAGGAGCAAAGAAACAATGGAAAATGTGTAAAAAACGGGGAGAAAGCGGACGAATTCGCTGGCACAGCTCATAAACTACACTACGTTAAATGTTAGGATTATACACGATTGCATCACAGCATAACATAGCATCGGTCCACAGTGCTAGGCTCACGTACAAAAGTGTAAAATCACTTTTATGACGCTCAGAGGCCGACCACAAATTATTACGATGGGATTGCAATCTGTGTCTAGCGGTGACCCTGTGCTGGCATTGAGCTCGGAACAAATTATGGTTGAATCAACATTAAAAACTGGTCAAGTCACATGGTTTCTGACATGAGTCCAGACATCAGTTAGCCCTCTTGATTGCCCTTTCGACTTTCGCAGACAATTATTATACCCAGGTCAGATTGCAATATTTCACTGTTTTTGCAAATCGCACGTACGCCTTCGATTTTTAAAGAAAATTAATGTTAACAACCCAGATTTAAATTATAAAACCGTGCCCTGATAATTGGTGATTGGCTAGATAGATAGCTTTAGTGATGTAAAATGATTACAGAAAAAGCAATCACTTTTTAGGATTGAGAGCCATCCGCTCCCCCGCAAGTCCGGTGATGATGACAGAGCTACTCCAAGCCGTCATCGTGTGTCAGTAAGAATAGGGGTGAGAGCCATCCGCTCCCCCGCAAGTCCGGTGATGATGACAGAGCTACTCCAAGCCGTCATCGTGTGTCAGTTAGGATAGGGGTGAGAGCCATCCGCTCCCCCGCAAGTCCGGTGATGATGACAGAGCTACTCCAAGCCGTCATCGTGTGTCAGTTAGGATAGGGGTGAGAGCCATCCGCTCCCCCGCAAGTCCGGTGATGATGACAGAGCTACTCCAAGCCGTCATCGTGTGTCAGTTAGGATAGGGGTGAGAGCCATCCGCTCCCCCGCAAGTCCGGTGATGATGACAGAGCTACTCCAAGCCGTCATCGTGTGTCAGTTAGGATAGGGGTGAGAGCCATCCGCTCCCCCGCAAGTCCGGTGATGATGACAGAGCTACTCCAAGCCGTCATCGTGTGTCAGTTAGGATAGGGGTGAGAGCCATCCGCTCCCCCGCAAGTCCGGTGATGATGACAGAGCTACTCCAAGCCGTCATCGTGTGTCAGTTAGGATAGGGGTGAGAGCCATCCGCTCCCCCGCAAGTCCGGTGATGATGACAGAGCTACTCCAAGCCGTCATCGTGTGTCAGTTAGGATAGGGGTGAGAGCCATCCGCTCCCCCGCAAGTCCGGTGATGATGACAGAGCTACTCCAAGCCGTCATCGTGTGTCAGTTAGGATAGGGGTGAGAGCCATCCGCTCCCCCGCAAGTCCGGTGATGATGACAGAGCTACTCCAAGCCGTCATCGTGTGTCAGTTAGGATAGGGGTGAGAGCCATCCGCTCCCCCGCAAGTCCGGTGATGATGACAGAGCTACTCCAAGCCGTCATCGTGTGTCAGTTAGGATAGGGGTGAGAGCCATCCGCTCCCCCGCAAGTCCGGTGATGATGACAAGGCTACTTCAAATCATCATAGTATAGTAGAAAAAAAGGTAATAACTTTACCTATTGCTACCCCGAATTTTTAAGCTATTGCATAGCTTTTATCGCGGGCTTTGAGCGCGGCGACCGAACCAAGAAATTCCGTAACGAAAAAAACCTCACAATCGTCTAACGTCGTTTCAGTTTGGTAGACTTCGGCACGGTGTTTGTGTGCGTGCGGTTAGACGTATTGTACGACTCTACGAAACTCGCACGAATCGAGACGAGCTGCTCCGAAATCGGACGATGCTATGCAATAGCTATTTTAAAATAATAATATGCACTCTCTTTACGTTTATTTACACACAATCTTAACACTTAAATATCGTAATCGACTGTATTCACAAATCGAATGGCAAATCTTGACCCTGAGAGCTGAAGGTCAGGTGGGCTGGTGTTATGTAACACATCGCTACGGCGACCTTGCATTGGTATCGAATATCAATATTGGTTGTGTACATACCTGGCTGGCATATCGGCCGTAGAACCCCTGGGTTAAACGAGTTCAGTAGTGCTACCATGAGTTAGCTATCGAAAACTTACGCACATTAATTGAATTGTTTTTTTTCATACTACTGATTTCAGTTCTTAGCGTTACCGCGAGGGGCGCTGTACAAGTTTTTCATAGACATATTTACAAAGGCGATATCGAGTCTGTCACTTTTAAACTCATGGTAGCGCTGGAGCGAGCCCTGCAGTGAAGGCCGAGTCTCGCTAACGTAGCGTGGGACGCCCTTAGGCAAAGTGAAATGACGATCGGCGCAGGACGGCTGGTGGAAGTTGGATGCGAGTAACCGAGGGAGTCGTCGGAGGGTGCCGATAGAGGGAGTGGCAAGCATTTGCGGAGGCCTATGTCCAGCAGTGGACTGCTTATTAGGTTGATGATGACGATGTACATGCCTAAGTATACCGTTTAACACAGTTTCAATTGTCTATTAAAACTGAAGATGTCTGTTTTGCAAGAGCTCGGATCTAAAGTTCACGGCGTTCTACGGAGGCATATTCTCAGAAGTAGGATATAATAAAAGGCTGATGAAGTTGATGATGATGGCCTTTTTTTCTAACTGACTTACGATGATGGCTTAGCCTTGTCATCATCACCGGTCTTGCGAGGGAGCGGATGGCTCTCACCCCTAATTGGTCTATTAGAGGCAAGTGTCTAGGGATGCTTCAACTTCCAGATGAAATCGGTTATGATAACAAGGCTTCATCATTAGTTAGTTCATCATCATCATCATCATTAGCGCATATATATCCCCACTGCTGGGGCACGGGCCTACCCTAAACTAGGGCGATAAGGCCTTAGTCGACCACGCTGGCCAATTGCGGGTTGGTCGACTACACAACCTTAGAATTTCTTTTTAGGTGTGCGTGCAGGTTTCCTCACGATAAATAAAATAAATAAATATCTGGGACATTTCCACACACGGTCACCTGACCCCAAACTAAGCAGAGCTTGTACTATGGGCGTCAGAGACTGATATACATACATAGATATTTTTAAATACATACTTAAATATATAATCACACCCAGACACGGAACAAACACCGATGTTCATCACACAAATATTTGTCCCGAGTGGGAATCGAACCCACGATGTTTCCTTTACCGTTAAAGAATTAGTCAGTTAGGAAAATATAAGTATGTTATAACTTAAAGTGAGAATCAAAAGACGCACTCATTTTAAAAAAAACCGTTTAACAATTACATCGGCCATTAACAGCTGACCTCTGTCTTATAATCAAACCGAAATAACTATATACCCTGTAACCTGATAGATATAGAGGTGAGTTTGGCTCGCATTACATACTTGACATTAATAAGTATAATAATATAAGCAGCCGGCCTGCCAGTACTTATGTCAATTATAAAGTCATGAATGTAAATGCCACAGTATTGAATAACAATATATTGATTTAAATTATGTACCAACTCAAAATGAAAAGTAAAAAAATAGGGAATGCTGTTTTTAGTTGTCTATATTTTGAATTTTGTACACTCGTATCATCAAAATTAGATTGATGATTTCTGGAATGAGAAGAAAAACCTTTAATGTAATATTGTATGTAACAATATCACACAAACTCTGATTAATTTGGGGTCAGGTGACCAGGTAAGGAAATACCGTATTTTTTTTTTTAAATATTTACATCATGGAAGACCTAGTGTGCAATTCTGTACTACACCATTGGCCGTAAAACACACAAAAACAAAACAAGGATTGCGTAAGTTACAGCATTTTAATTTTTTTAATGTAGGTAGATCAAATGTCAAGTACAATCGCGGTCACGCATAGGACATTCTCAAAGAGCCATTAAAGTGACAACATATTATTTTGAAGGTTTTTATCATAATCCGGTTATGGAACCTGAATCTGAGCCTGACCTTTATAACCTGTGTATTAAAAAAACAGCCTCCAATTTTCAACTTTCGTATGCTGTCATAGGCAAAAAAATATGTGTGCATCACACACATCTATTTTTGACACAAATCAAAATATAAGAATTTCTGTCATGTGTCTTACCTACCAACCGCTTTGACGATAGGTACTCATTATATTTTCTTCTACAGTATTAGTAAAACGTAGTGATTATATTCTCTTTGAGTATTAGTACGAGACCACTAAATATCTAACTACACTTCTAACTTTTTGTTGAATAATTTCAGATTAAGAATTTAAATATCCTCGTCCAGGAGAGGTCATGAATGTGAATTTTTCAATTAAAATACATTTTAAATGTACACTTATACCATTTTAGTACAAGTAATGCTGAGCACCAGGCCTATGGATGAAATTAGTCGTAATTATCATCAGATTTAGAATAGGCATAATAAAACATGGAGCTGGATGCGAGTGGCCGAGGATAGAGAGAAGTGGCGTGCATTTGGAGAGGCCTATGTCCAGCAGTAGACAGGTATGGGCTGATGATGATGATGATGATAATGAAACATCAGGTCAGTAGGTAGTAAGACAAAAATAATTTTATCTAACAAAATAACATCATGCTTAGTTCTCAGAAACAACCTAAGGTACACGCGTTACCTAGAATATAAAGTGAGCTTGATTTCTCACACAGGTCTAAATTACTGCTAACTTTGTGTGTACTATGTGCCGACAATGCGATATCAAATTATATTAATATGACTGACGAAGGTATTTACTGTTTAACAGTTTACAGTACTTATAGTTATCACTGGCAAAGTATACAAGTTAATAAAGTGGACAGTGTTTTGGAAGATATTTTCGAAGGCAGGCTGTGTTTTATAAGATACTAGCTTTCCGCCCGCGACTCCGTCCGCGTAGAGATGTTTAACAGGTAAAACATTACTTCTTTATAGAGCAGTCGGTTAAAAAGTACCCTATATCCTTTTCTAGACTCTGGACTATATCTGTACCAAATTTCGTTTAAATCGGTTCAGTACTCTATGCGTGAAAGCGTTACTCTTTCACGCATAGAGTACTGAACAGAACTGAAGCCAGACAGAGTTATTTTCGGATTTATAATATTAGTAAGGATATACGTACCTAACCTATCTGTCTGATAACTTGGTCTTAAGTGATCACCTCTAACATTAACCTAATGGTTAATTAAATTTTTATAGTCGTCTAAATGAACTAGGTTATGTTATACGAACTCACGCACACATCGTTGGTAAGCGATCATGTCATTAAATCCTTTGGTCTTTGTAACGTAAATAACATTATTCATGACAGTTATCTGTCATGCTGCAACATAAAACATATTTTTACACATTCAACAATTAATTAAAATAATTTACTAACAAAGAACATAAATCGAAAACTCCCATCAAAAAATTTAAATGAAACTGTTAAAAATATTTGATTAACTTTAAAATTTTGGCCGCTTTTCACTCGATCAATCATAAAAAAACTTGACGATCCGATAAATAAAAATACTCTCCAAAAGTCATTGACCTTCGTATTTTCCGCAGTGACCACCAATCAAACGGCTCAAGATCAATCCAAAACAAATGACGTCGAAAAAGAAGATGGCGTCCGCTCCGACGCGGCCAGTCAGCTGAGAGACGTTGAGGCGTCATGAAGTGGGTAGCGCTGGTGGCGCTCATAGCGGCCAGTGTGCTGCAACTGCCTTCTCCTCTGGTGAAGACCAGGAGTGGCTTGGTGAGGGGCAGGGTCGGGGAGTCGGGGCTGTTCCATCAATACCTGGGGATACCGTACGCGACCGTTGATGAGAGAAACCGGTTTCAGGTGAGGGGTTGTTTGTTTACTTTTTACATTCATCATTAGGGTTCCGTAGCCAAAATGGCAGAAACGGAACCCTTATAGTTTCGTCATGTCCGTCTGTCCGTCTGTCCGTCTGTCCGTCTGTCACAGCCGATTTACTCGGAAACTATAAGTACTACAGTGATGAAATTTGATGGGAATATGTGTTGTATGAACCGCTACAAAAATATGACACTAAATAGTAAAAAAGAATTGGGGTGGGGCCCCCCATACATGTAACTGAGGGATGAATTTTTTTTTTTCGATGTACATACCCGTGTGGGGTATCAATGGAAAGGTCTTTTAAAATGATATAAAGTTTTCTAAAAAACATTTTTCTTAAAGTGAACGGTTTTTGAGATATCAGCTCTCAAAGTCGTAAAAAGTATGTCCCCCCCCTCTATTTTTATAACTACGGGGTATAAAATTCTAAAAAAAATAGAGGTGATGCATGCTAATTAACTCTTTCAACGATTTTTGGTTTGATCAAAGTATCTCTTATAGTTTTTGAGATAGGTTGATTTAACTGTAATTTTGGTTAAGTTATTGTGCTTACACTGAAAACGATGGCTGAACCTTATAAGATAGATCTGACATAATAAGTTTATTATATTTGCTGCTACGGAACCCTTTGTGCGCGAGCCCGACTCGCACTTGGCCGGTTTTTTTCATCTCCATTCATTCATTCATTACATTTTCATTTTGCTACTCCTAATAACACGTGTAGACCCATAAAGACAAATATTTAGTGTAATGGAACGCGAAAGTCTAAAATCTTACATTTTTACATTCATGTTAATATTTTTTTAATGGGACTGTAAATTTCCCAATGTCCAATGCTTAGATATAGGTAAGTATGTTAAAATTATGAGGTGAAATGTCCAATAATTGATTGATTTAACAATCATCAACTTGTCAAATTGATGCATAAAATACGTTATTTTTTTGTTTGTTTAGTTATTTCAGTGAAAATATGTTTCACAAGTAAAATCTCTCGTCTCGTTTATAATAGGGGAACCTGTTGTACCTAGGCCAGTTTTTGATATTTTTATTTTTTAAAAATAATTGGTAAGAATAAGATCCGTCAAATACGGAATAATGGAAATATCAGTTACTCAACTATATAATAAATAAATAAAAGATGAGGATTTGCGGTAAGGCTGGAAACAAAAGCAACTTAAAAAAAAAAGGGAAAACTGTCCAAGGTACAACAGACCTGATGTACCTTGGACCGTTCCAGTTGTACTTTGGACTTTCCAGGGTAGAATGAAGATAAACGCTAGCAATTGCAGCAGAGTTTGATTTTTAATATAGGTAAGTACAACAATAATGCTTATACCTGTAATCAACAAAAAAGTTAATGTAAATAGCAAATTAACAGTTACCTTAATTAATAGTCTCTTGTCTCTTTATTTTGTGTCAATAACATAACAAATGTTTACATACTTAAATATTTATTTTTTGCCTTATATAAATAGAACAAAAATATAATAAAAAAATATGTTTTTAAAAGGTTATATTATCTATATCAAAATTATCCATCTATTATCTATGTCCAAGGTACATACTCAGTTGGGGGGCCAAGGTACAACATCATAACAATTTTTAGTTACAACTTGTTTAAACACACTTTTAATTGAGGTTGGGTTCTGACAACTATAATACTGTCTCAAACCTTAATAAACTGAGATTATATCGGAAGTACAAGATATTTTATAAATACTTATCGTGACAAATTAAGAGGCCATAAGTAAATTCCAAAAAACGAACTTTTTAGGCAACAAATAATAAATTACCTTTTTTAACTGCATTGACCCGGCGCCGGCGAATCACAACTAACTTCACGTGAGCATTATCAAAGCAGGCTTTGACTGCCATATACAATATTATTATTATTACGTTAGAGTTTACGAAAAATTACAATTGTCCTAGGTACAACACTGTCCAAGGTACAACAGGTTCCCCTACTATTAGCTGTGCCAGCAACTATGTCCGAGTTTTCCCCGTACACATTTTTCATTGTTTATTTGCTCCTATTGCTCGCGCCGTGATTTTATATACCCTAAAACCTTCCTCGATAAATGGTCCATCCAACACAAAAATATTTTTTCAATTCGAACCAGTAGTTCCTGAGATTAGCGCCTTCAAACAAACAAACAAACTCTTCAGCTTTATTATATTAAGTACAGATTATATGTTATGCGTATTTGTAAAATTTTACATTAAGTAAAAATTACATATTTATTTCTAGATTTGATGATATTTTCATTTAATTGAGAACCACCTTCTTTGGTTGAAGTCGGTTAAAAATCGGTTAAAGAAACATAACGAATTATTAATGGCCTCCGCTTTCAAACTCATGTCATGATTTATTTTTGCAAAAACTTGGTTTAGTAACCTGTTTCCCATGTAAAGTAGTTACCATAAAAGGACATTGTGCCTATACCTGTTTGTTTTAAGTAAATAATAAGTACCATACCATACGACATTGGCATATAAAAGCAGTCCTATATTGATGTCAATGTCGACTTCTTCGTAAATTGCGATTTAAATAAATAAAAAAAATATATTCTTATTATGCCTAAAAAGAAGACATTTTGAACATAATGCAATCATAACCAGCCGTAATCTAAATTAAAATAATAATGTTGAAAAAGTAAAATCATATGTCATATCATAATCGCAGGGCTGCTTACAAGTATCTATGTGTCTATGGTCCTGAGACCACAGACTTTGACCATAGCCCTGAATCTGGTGATCCTTATATGTATATGTGATATTATATCGTCCCTTATAGCCTAACAGTTTACCACGGACATAATATAAGAAGGTACATCCATACTGTTCAAGACATAAAATTCAAATTATTTCCGGTCATGTTGAATTACCACGTTCCAACAAGTAGTTAGTAGATAAGTAAATAATCTTGTGATATTCCATGATCTATATAAACCTACTCATGTATGTAAATAATCCGTACGTAGCTATAATATATTAGGTACTAGCTTTCCGCCCGGGACTTCGTCCACGTAGAGACGTTTAACGGGTAAAACATTACTTCCTTATAGCGCAGTCGGTTAAAAAGTAGCCCTTTCCTAGGCTCTGAACTATATCTGTACCAAATTTCATTTAAATTGGTCCAGTACTCTATGCGTGAAAGCGTAACAGATAGACAGACAGAGTTACTTTCGGATATTATTAAGTAAGGATGCTAATGCACAAGGTACCTATAAATATTTTACAACATCACATACATCTATCTGATCCTGTGGTAAGTAGCTTAAGCAGTTATGTCACGGACATCACAAACGATAGTGGGTACACAAATTAACTTACATATATAAATAACACACCCAGACACGGAACAAACACTGATGTTCGTCACACATAATATTTGTCCCGAGTGGGAATCGAACCCACGACTCTTGGAACCGCCAGCCGGGGTCACTAAACACTGTGCCATGGAGCCCGTTTAAGGTGTTCCTATGTGATGTGAATATATTATTTTACTCACAATTTTATTGTCATATATGTATAGTTTATACATGTTTTAATTTACGACTTTTATCTATAAGTACATTTTATATACGTTTCTGATACGGATAAGTATTTATAAATGTTTAAAACTTAATGGGTTTCTAGAAGTAGTTATTAGTTTTCTCATTAAATGTCGCTTAACTAAAAAAATATACAAGTAAGTTTATTTATTTATTTAAGTTTAATAATATCGCCTAAATTAAATGTCACAGCTCCCACGTGCGTCAATTGAATCTTTTTTTCTTTTATTATTCATAAAATGTTATCTAAATCTTGTTTTAACCAACCGGTATTTTGAACCCTATACGTATACAGGTATAACAGGTTCTCAGCCACTTAGTCACTAAACAAATTAGCATTATCACAATAATATAATAATTCTGTGTGATTCGATAAACAACGACCCAAAGCATTTTCGCCTTTTTACATTCTTTATTGTTTACGGTCCCTATAATATGTGTCTATGTGTACCTTTACACACAACTTGACATTGATTATAATATTACTACGCATTTCCACTACCACATTTAGTAGCCATGATATTGTTACCAATTGATACACATTCATGAATGCAAATGAATACTTTGACTTCAACTTTGAACTGTGTGATATTACTTGTTTAATTTTGCATAGCTTCTATCGCGGGCCTTGAGCGCGGGGACCGAATCCAGAAATTCCGTAACGAAAAAACCTCACGCTCCCCACTCATCTGTCTCATCTGGGCGTTGTGTGCGTGCGATTAGACGTATTGTACGACTCTACGAAACTCGCACGAATCGAGACGAGCTCGGAGCGAAATTGGACGATGCTATGTAATAGCTATACCGCGACAATCCCCGAGTGCCACACGTCTTTTTAACTTTATCTCACTAATCTACACCCAACCATTTCCAGGCGCCCCTTCCTCCCCCAAAATGGGAGGGCATCTTCGACGCTGTAAACGAGAACACTTGGTGCCCCCAACTCCACGGCTCAGCTGTCATGGGGGCCCCCGATTGCCTCAAACTCAACGTGTACGCCCCCGCCGCCCCCGTGGGCCCTGAGGGCCCCCGCCCCGTCATGGTGTTCGTGCATGGGGGCTGCTTCTTCGAAGGTGTCGGTTCACCCTTCCTGTATGGGGGCGATTTCTTCGCCGAGCACGGGGTGATTCTAGTCGGTATTAATTATAGGTGCGTATTATTTATTTTTATTTGTTTTTTTAATGCTCTGATGTAAATTTAAAATTTAAAAAAAACTTATGCGAACTTTTTAAAATTTTTAATTTGCGTGTTATTAATTTACTTGCATTTTAAAATCTATAGGAATGTTATAGAAATCCTGTGTGCAATATCTTACTATACCGAAGCCGCTCTTAGATGACTGATTTGACACTTTTTATTTTATATTTTGCATTTATCCTTGTTAAGAGGAACATATTTAGCGAATCACAAAGAACAACTTTGAAAAATAAGACGTTTTTCAAATTGTCAAATGCACGTTATTATCTAATTATTTGTCTTTTATGACCTAAAATAATTGAATTATAAAAAGAAAACGTAAAATTTCCACTCTGTATTACGCTTTTACAAGGTTACGCCGTTTGACACGTTTTCATAGTGACGTAGTGGGTAATACTCACCAGGTATTTTTTAAATATAGGATGGAGGATTTAATAAGTATTGTATATTAAAAATGAATATATTTTTGAATGAGAAACTTCAATTCAATCTTCTGGATGTGAATAAATGTTTTTAATAAAAAAATGTTATAATTAGACCTTGCTTGGTAATAAAGTGGAAATAACTGTTACTTAATACTTCGGCAATTTTACCGTTGTCCCTAACTAGTGCAGTCAGTCTGACATGTGTCAAATCAGTCAACTTAGAGCGGCCCTGGTATAGAGCTGCAAAAAGGAGTGCTATCTGTATAGAATTTTGTTCGAAACTCCTGTGCATAATGTTCTTAAAGAATATTTTGTCCCGGAATATTTCAATGTGAATCCTAGAAACAAATATGTGATATTATAAAGATTTTGTGGCTTTCTTTTTGAACAAAGCATTGACGTAAATGTTAATACGCAATCATAATAAGTATAGAATATTCATATAGTCTTTGTATTGCGTAGTTATATTATAATTGATTCGGTGACAGACATAATAAACTTAGACAATATTTTTCTACGATGATCTTAAGCCGTTCAACTTACTTCCAATGCTATGAGTAAATTCTAAATTCATAAGAATTATGAAGCGTTACTTACAATTACCTATCATAATTTTCAGGTTAAACGTCGAAGGTTTTCTTTGCCTCGGCATCAAGGAAGCTCCCGGAAATGCTGGTTTGAAAGACCAAATCGCAGCATTGAAATGGATCAAGGAGAATATCAGGGCATTTGGCGGAGACCCTGACAACGTCACCCTCTTCGGAGAGAGTGCTGGCGCCGTCTCAACCTCCTTCTTAATTCTATCTCCAGCCGCCAGAGGTCTCTTCCACAAAGTCATTTTGCAAAGTGGCTCTTCTTTAGCACCCTGGGGAATGCAGCACGACCCAATAAAAACTGCAAGCGCTCTAGTCAAAAACCTAGGATACGACACCAAAGATCCCCATGAAATTCACAAAATTATCTCGGATACATCCGTGGATGAGCTGATAAAAGCTATACCATATTCGAAACATAGGAACTGGATCACATCGGAGATGCTCTTCGTTCCGTGTATCGAGAAGGAGATAGCTGGCGTTGAGCCGGTCTTAACAGAGTTTCCATTGAAGATAATCCAATCAGGGAACTACACGAAAGTGCCCATGATCATAGGGTTTAATGACAACGAAGGGATATTCTTTGTGTCCAAAGATTACGGGACGAGTTTGAAGGAAGTAGATGCCGCTGAGACTCTGCAGCCGGATCTGGTCTTTCCGAGTGAAGAATTGAAGAATCGGACAGTGGAGAAGATAGAGAAACATTACTTCTCGTCTGGGAAAGATGAGCTGATAATGGACATGGTGAACCTGTACTCCGACATCCATTTCAAGTTCCCGTCGGTGGTTGAGTCTGAAATGTACGCCAGGACGACGGATCAGCCAATCTACTATTACTTATTCAAATATAGCGGGTAAGTGTTCTGTATTTGTTTTTATTAAGCTTTAGAGGATAAGACGTCACAGGTAAATAAATTTCATATATAATTTTAAACTATCACCGTTACACTCATTAGAATATTGAAAATGTCCAGGATATTTACCATGTTGTTCTGTTATGAGCTCCCGATGATTCGGCACTGTTGCAAGCGCCATGATCATGAGTGAACTGGAGCTTATTAAAACAAAACAACATGGTAAATATCCCGGACAGTTTCAGTTTTCTTATAAACGTACTCAGATCGCTATTTCTTCACTTGATGATGTCGCAAAGCACATGTTAATAAATCTTTTAATCATATCTGTCATGTTGGATTGCCGTCGCACCTAATTATGCGAGTAAATGAATAGAGAGTGCACATGTGTTTGTGCGCATACTTGTGCACCATAATATGTCCTGCGCACTCGGTTGATCTCAATTGCGATCGCCATGGCTGAAATCGGTCGAACGCCTTATATATTTACTCAAACGGCGACTCCTTTATTATTTTATAAATGCGTGACGCACCGTCACTCCGAGCAGTGGTTTACCCGGAGCGGTGTATGGGACTCCCAGCCGCCATAGGCTGGGACTTCCGGCGGCTGCTCCTGGGAAGGTGACCCAGGGGCATACACTAAAAGCCCGCGGTGCAACTAAAATCCCCATGGCAAGGTGCGGTGGGAAGTAGCGTAGCCTTAAGACGGCGGCTCCTTACTGCATACTAGACAAGTCACTCTAACCTCCTCTCCCCTCATTCCAGACTCATGAACATGCCCAAAGCCATATCCTGGTTCATGCACGAGGGCGGCGCGTCTCACGCCGACGAGCTGTTCTACCTGTTCCGGCCGCGCTCGTTCCCTACTCCTCAGCGCGCCCTGGAGACGCTGGCCAGCTCACGAATGCTGACCATGTGGACCAACTTCGCCAAGTACAGGTTAGGAGCCCTAGGACTAATGGTCATACCATAATATATCTATACTAATATTATAAAGCTGAAGAGTTTGTTTGATTGGATGTTTGAACGCGCTGATCTCAGGAAATACTGGTTTGAATTAAAAAAATATTTTTGCGTTGGATAGACCATTTATCAAGAAGGCTTTTTTAGACAATAAAATATCACGCTGCGACTAATATGTGCAAAAAAGCAATAGAAAGTGTGTAAAAAGCTAGTGTATTAAATGTTTTATTATAACTTCTGAATATTAACGCCTTATATTTATAAAATATGGAACACACTATAAATATTCATAAATTAGTACCTAAATATTTAACGTTTAGACATAATACTAGCTAAATTGAAGACTTTTATTAATTATCATCTGGAGGAGCGTTCTCATCCTACTACAGGTTCTAGAAACTTACCAGGATGAGATCCATACCCTTTTGTAAAATGAGACTTTTGTTATGAAAAAAGATTTTTGTATTTTTGTAACATAGCATAAAATCACGCCTTTTTCCCAGAGGGGTAGGCAAAGATCACTTCCTGCCATGTGCTACGGTCCTGGCACACCACTTTCGCTTCATCCACATCCATTAACCTCTTCATGCATGCTCGTCGATTACGGGTACTTTTGATTTGACCACTCTTTAAGATTCGACCTATTTGGTCATGAAAGGTCTACTAATGTTCTGATAGAAGCAATCTATGGTTAAAGAGAGAGGAACTGCTGGTGTATGGTGGTCCTGTCGCCATCTTACCATCTGGAGGAGGAAAAGAATTTTCGAGCTAAATCCTGTTCCCGTGGGAATTACGGGGATTCCTTTCTTAGTGCACCTCTGTGGTACCTAAGCCACGACCCTACCTACTATATTTCATTTGCCTTCGTTTAGCCGTTTAGGCTGTGCGTTGATATGTCAGTCAGTCAGTCAGTTTCTCCTTTTATAATTATGTTAGATTATGTAAATCGCAGCAAGATAATTAGATACGTCAAACTAGGCGATAAACTGTAGTACATACTTATATTATGTACAAAGTTGTTTACCGTGTACTCTTGTCACACTTCCCTATAATGGAAAAAAGAATCATATCAAACAATAGCAAACAATCATTATGCATAACAAAAAAAATAAACGTCTAATATATTATTACGTAATAACAAGATCATTAGGTCAAATCTTCAGCATTATGATTTATCTAAAAACAAAATGAACAGTTAGAAAATCAGAAAAAAAAATGTCTGACCGTGCTAGCCGGTGTCGGGGATTTGAACCCACGACCTCTTGGTAATAGCGAGAGCGTCCGAAGCGTGATACTTCGGAAGAAAGACACGTAGATTTTGTAGTCGCGTCCAATATCTACGCAGAATAAAAAAAGTAAACAATGCATATCGACAACTTAAAAATAAGTTGTATACCTACAAAGTAAATAATATACGGTAGCAAAAAAAAAACGGCCAAGTGCGAGTCGGACTCGCGCACAAAGGGTTCCGTACTATCATAGAAATCATCTATAATAGAAAATCACGTTTGATGTATGTATTTATTGAGACCGTGTAAAAATTGCTTAAAAAATATGTTTGTTGTTTGGGAGCTCCCCTTGTATTTTAACTTTATTATTATTTAATTATTTTTAATGGTTATATACAAGTAAATATTCTGTGATAATTTTACGCGTCTTATGAAAATACTGGTTTTTTGTATGGGGACGCCCCTTTATATTAAATTTTTAGTATAGTTATAGCGGCAACGGAAATACATTATTCGTGACAATTTTACCTATCTAGCTATCACGGTTAAGCTAGGTGGCTTGGAGACAGACAGACGGACGGCTGAGGCTTAGTAATAGGGTCCCGTTTTTACCTTTTACGTACGTAACCCTAAAAACTACATTATTATTCCGGTTAGACACATGCTTTCATACCCGCTTATTGATTACATAGAGTTGCCGCTAGATGCCGTTGTCCCTAGTTACATCGCGCTATCAACATTTTTCTGCGAACAGTGACTACCGCGCCGTACCGTCTGTTTAGTCACTCTGGTTTCCCTTCAGAACGTATAAATCTTTCGCCTTTTACTAAAGATTTCCGTGGAGGGGAACACTCAAATGAGTCTTATTGACTATTTTTGAAGCCCTGCATTATGTGCAGGGTAAATAATAAATAATACTGTCTTACATTAATATATAAAGCATATGGATATGGATTAGTATAGTGTATTAAAGCCTATTATAACTTTAATATTCGCGTTTAAAATCGTGATAACAGAACATGGATGAAAGTAACTCTTTTACCGTGAATGACATTATTATTACTTTATGTATTGTTACGTTTAACAATATGAAGAATAATAAAATTAATAAATAACTATTTGTATTAGTATTATCTTATATGTACTATTATTGATCTTCCGCACCCCCGCAAGCCCGGTGATAATGCCGAGGTTACTACTCTTAGCCATCATCGTATGTCAGTTACTAGAAAAAAAATGATTGACTGATTTCATCCTAAGTTACATAAGCACAAATATTTATTTGTCCTGAATGGCAATCGACTCTCTGACTTATATGTATACTTATACTCGTAGCATGAGAGGCATGGAGAAATAAGCGCCATCGAGCCAGTCAAATATAATTTTATACAAATATTTTATTCTAAATATTAGTCTACACGGGATATTAGGAGTAGCAAGTAACCCAGTTTAGCGTCGGTCGGGCAGTAAGTAGCTATGTATTTGCTACTCCTAATATCGCGTGTAGTGAGTCTACCTACAGACTAATGTTTAGTGTAATGGAACGCGAAAGCTCAAAAAAATATTTTATTATTTTCTGTTTTTCTTTCAGTGACCCCACACCAAAGACATCCCGTCTGCTGCCCATAAAATGGCGGCCAAGCCGGGATTGGAACCCGCGCGCGCTCATCATCGACCGCACGCTATCCACCGCTCCTATGTGGCACGAGCCTTCCGTACGACTGTGGAACGAGACGTACAACCTTTTCAGGAGGAGGGTATACGGGTTCAAATCCGGGTGGGGAAAGACGGGAGCGAGGCGAAAGTGTTGCGGGGAAGGAAGGGTTGTGTTGAATAGAACTACTTAGGCTTAGTGTAACAGTAAATACATGGCATTAATAATAATAAACATTGTTCATTATAGTGTTCATCACCTGGACAGGTAAGACAGAACCTTGGTCTGATCCAGAGATCGTCAATACGGGAATAGATTTGTAATTTTTTTTTTCTAAACTGAAGAACGTAACATGTTTTAATAACACAAGCTAAAACATTTCTGGTCAAACGCAGATCTAAAGAGAATGTTTGTCATAAGTATCATCGGTAATGTTATGTTAAATGAATAGAATTTTAAGAATGAATTCAAACGTCAGATACCTACTGCAAATTTGGTTATTGAATAAAATAATGTTTTCGAATTCAAATCCGTTCTTCTCCTTTTCATTAACAAAGTTTATTGAATCTTTACGATTTCAAACAGCAAAATAAGGAAAATAAATAATAATATTTGTTTTATACAATTTGTCAGCGCGCGTTGATATCTTTCGGTTCGTACAATGCATTAGGTATAAATAATTTTCGTAAAATTTTTAAGTCTGCATAACTTTAAGTATAACACTGACAGTTCAATATTAACTCTTATGCCCCCGACATAAGGGTGGTATAAATAAATTACTTCTAACTTCTTATTGACTGTATAACAGAAAACATTACACACCGTGAAATTAGAGTGGTTGTTTTCCCGTGGCAGAACGATTTGCCTTTTAGTAATACTATCGAATCATGCAAATTATACCTAGAAAAAAATATATTTTTTCGAATTTTTAAAATAATAAATTTTCAACTCGAAAACGAGAAGAGCTATCGTTGTTTTTTTTTAAGATGTGACGTACTCAGGTACTGCTTGCCGCATGAAATCGATGCATAAAGCTAAAGAAGCTCTACGCCCTAAGTAATAAAGTGGTTCGAACTTACTTTAAAGTTTCGGTTATACCTTTCGGTAAAACCGGCATTTTAATAAAAAATTACTGCACAAATCTTTTGTGCTACTAAGGTAGAATCATTTTGCTGCGGGAAAACAACCACTCAAATTTCACGGTATATTTGCTACTAATTGTAAGAGTGCAATACTAGTAAAACATGTAAGTCTATGCCAATAAGATAAGATGAAATTGTGATTTTAATTTATTTATGTATCGTACAATAGGTATATTGTATTGTTATAAGTATATTCTATTTTATAATGTTTTATGTGCAACATGAAAATCTTATATGCAATTAAATAAATCCATACTAAGCAAATGTAAATCGTTCGTGTGACCATTTTTTTGTTGATTTTTTGTTTATATTGCTTTTGAATTATGTAAACCTTAGAAAACTGAAAAATCATTATATGTATAGTATGGACTATAAATAATGTCAGTCAGTAAATTACAATATTAATATGCACATGTACCTACTTGACATTTATTAAAGTAAATTACAATAAAAAAAAATACGAAGTGGTGATTAAACTCTAGTCTGTAATTCAGTAGTTAAGTTATGTACAAAAAGACAGATCAGAATGTCTTAATATGCAAGAAAACGGGCGAAATTATAATTATAATAATAAAAAGTTTTTTGTGAACAATTTTTTTTTAATCGTCAACAGAAACATAAAATATTGTCCAATATACCTAGATAATAATGTGAAGTGAAGAAACTCAAAGCTAGGAATAGCTTTGAGTTACGGTAAATACAATCTACGTTTGCTCGCATTATACCGACCCGCCAAAAGGAAGCAAATGGTACATACATACAGCGATGAAAATCCGAATCTGATTATGAATCCGGGCTCGTACCGATAACAAAACATACAAAACTCCGGCCAAGCGCGAGTCGGATTAGAGCGGCGAGGGTTCAGTAGTATTTTTTTTATATTTATAACGTAACTCTTATTTGTTGATGGTAATAAGTATATATAAAGAACTTCCTCCTTTTTAAAAAACTGCATTAATCACGAACTGCATTTTAACTGCAACAGTGACATGTAATTTAACCATTCTGTTTTCTAGCAATCACTGTTCATGTGATTCAACCTTGAAATTATCATTATGGATCATTATACTGTTGACTGTTTTTTTTTTGTGTACGCAAGTTGTGTTTGCCTGTAAGTGTTTTTTCACTAAATTTATAATTTTTAGGCTAATGTTGTTAATTTTATGTTGTGGTGTTAAAAATGTTGGCAGACCTTAAAAAAAAATAAAATAAAAAAAAAAATATTCCCTTAAAATGAGTGCGACACAACATATACATACGTCATGACAGACAGACAACTGAGTATTAATAGCATAACAGTTGGGTTCTTCTCCTTAAACACGGACCCCTAATGGCAAAGAACAGTAAAATCGCTGAGAGAAGGGTTTAAGTCAACACGACTAAAACCGGAACACGCCACCCTTTAATTTTCATCGGTACAAATCCCACGGCCCAGAGGTGGTTTTATTTTAATGAACATCCTTTATAACCGGCCGGGCTGCGTACACAAAAAAGCCCTTTGCAAAACACACCATATCTCAATATAAATCGTAGGGAAATCGCCCGAATATGGGATTTAGTGTTTGCTAAGGATTCCTTAAACATTAGCTGCGCATATTATACGGATCGGCTTAAGAACAAGTAGACTGGGCCTGGCATAAAATGAGTTATTTAAAAAAAAACCAAGCCTTGCGCAATGAAACAAATTTTACGGACTATGATTTTCCGTAAAAGTAGCATGCGTAATTTCTTAGGTTCTATAAATATTAAACATTTGTGTGTCAAATATATATAATTTTAATCGGTCCAGTAGTTAAGGAATCCAGAAACTGGCATAGTAACTTTATTTTATAAAATAATACATTACGTCGAGCTGTAAGCTATGTATTTGCTACTCCTATCATCGAGTGTAGAATCATATTAGTTGGTTTTTAATAAATAAATTAAATAACATAAATAAGACAGCTAGTGGTGAATTTTCCCAACAGTCCTCTTGAATCCTTCGACCTATTTAAAAAAACCGCAGCAAAATCCGTTGCGTAATTTTAAAGATTTAAGCACACATAAATATTGGAACAGAGAACGCGACTTTGTTTTATACTATGTAGAGTATAATATTAGCAAGGAAGTGAAGATTTCGGTAGCCTATATCTGTCTACTCTTACCTAGGTCTATGGCACCGTTTATAATGAAATGTAAATAAGTCCATCGCCGGTGCAGCGGAACGCTGTTTGTCGGAGCCCTGGGGGCTAATTGGGGCGCAGTCCTAGCCGGCGGACAACTCTTTCCGATCACTATGGGCCCGCATGTGCGTTGTTGTAGGATCGGTGATACATCCTACAAAGGGAAGAATAAAATAAAGCCAAGCCAAGCCAAATGAGATCAGCCAAGTGCGCAGGACATATTATAGTGCACAAGTGTGCGCGCAAACACAAGTGCACTCTCTATTCCCAGTAAGGGAATAATTCGGTGAGACGGCAATCCGACATGACCGATGAGAGATCGGGCGCAGGACCACCGGCTTAACGTTCTTTCCGAGGCACGGGCGTTCAACCGCCAACTTCCTACCGGACCGGGGACCTCTCGTTCAATAGGCCAACGAGGCAGTAAGTAAAGGGAAGAATACGAACCACAACAACAATAGAAGCGGTTAAGAGTAGCAAGAATCAATCCTGTAAAACTTATTTTCTTCATCTGTGGGTTACCTGAAAGAGATAGTCAAAAAGGCACATTGATTGTACTTGTAAATAAATAAAAGCGTGTTAAAAAACAGCTTTCTGATGTGCCAAGAACTTCTATCGCTTTTAGCTATATGATAGCGTACACTAAAATACTGGCTTTTGAACAAAAACATTTGCAGTACTCTTATTCTCACCTAGCTGTGTCAGCGTGGTCTGATATTGCCATAAACCTTCCTCGATAAATGGTCTATCCAACTAAAAAAACAATTTTCAATTAGAATGAATAATTCCTAAGATTGGCGCTTTCAATGAAACAAACCAAAACTTGTATACTTATTTTATTTTTGTCCCTAAACTTTGGTTTTCGTGTGTGCAATAAAAAATATCTTAGTAAAACCGCACCGTCTTGCATCCATTTGGCAGACCCAACTTACAAGTAACGTACGGCCCCATGATCGACTAAACGAAGTTATCTTTCATATCGGTGCCAATTGAACAATATGATGTATAATTTCCGACGTGAGAATGCAGTCGGCTCCCTGTGGCTGGGGCTGCAACTTGGAGCACGAAGTTATCAACTAACGGTGTTGCCAGACGGTGGAACTATACACACTTTAGTAACTGCCTCGTTGGTCTATTGGTAGCAAGTGCTGAATAAGGACCGAGAGGTCCCGGTTCGAGCCCGGGGTCGGGCAAAATTTGTGTGAGCTTTTCTGTAATGAAATTACGGAGCCCGGATTTAGGAAGCTGACGATTGAACGCCCGTGACTTGGAAAGCACGTTGAGCCGGTGGTTCTGCGCCGATCTCTCATCGGTCATGTTGGATTCCCGTCTCACCGAATTATGAGAGTAAGGGAACAGAGAGTGCACTTATGGTCCAAGATCCCAGAACTGCCAGACATCACTTATTTTCTAATGGACAAAATATATACGATTGAGTAGTGTTGGGGTGTACTATCATCATATGACTAGTTGCTACCTTGACCAGACGGCCATTTTCCAGATATCAACCAATCAAGGTACATAGAAACACTGCTCACCTCACTTAAATTCTGATGGCTGATTTTAACATATATTTCACACAATATCATTAAAAATCAGGATTCATTACTCATCCTGATTTTTAATGATATTGTGTCTGATTTTTAATGAAAAATGACCGTCTGGTCAAGGTAGCAACTAGTCATATGATGATAGTACACCCCACCACTACTCAATCGTATATATTTTGTCCATTAGAAAATAAGTGATGTCTGGCGGCTTTGGGATCTTCCTCTATTATGCTTGTGCGCACGCTTGTACACTATATGTCCTGCGCACTTGGCTGATCTCCATTGAGATCGGCCGGCATGGCTGAATTTTTTTTTATTTTACACACTTTGGTAATAATTATACTTCGATGTTGCATCCGAAGAGATTTAATATTACCATGTAGTCCGTCTCTCGAGGTACTGCATCGTCACACTATTTAAAGCATATTTTAATCATTAAAATAAAAATAAAATTAAAATCTGAAATTCTATAGTTTATCACTTAATCGATTATTCGGTCATTCAATACTCGGCAACACTATTTGACATAACTTCATTCGTGTTTCGTGTGCTGCATCGTTAACATTTACGTCACGGATAATTATTCCCAGAAGCAAAAAAGTTAGTGAATTAAACAAAGTTGAGTGTAGTTATGGGTAAACGGAAACAAAAAGACTATGCAAACACTATTCGTCGCAAGATAAGGCGGTTGGAGAAGAAATTAGAAGAAAGGCGATATGCAGGTGAGTGTCAAACTACCGCCAGTGTTTTGTCATAAAAATATGTTTACCTTTATAATACTTAATTCCATAACTAAATATTGACCATCTTAACGTGATAATACGTGATGTTATCCTGATGGTATTATCGAAATGTTATTCCCTAAAGTGATAATACGAGATATTATCCCGGAATATAATTGCCTACTTTCTTAACGTGGTGATACCAGATATCATCCTGAAAGTAATAATTTTTATTTTCTAATCGGAAAATTGTCGGTAGATCGGGATGAAAGGTCGGATACCTCTTTTTCGTACTCGGGGTCTGATAGGTATTTAGTGGCGAAGAAAGCGCCTCCAATGCAATCTACGTTGAAAAAGACAACCTTGAACCAAGTTTGGCATCCGTTGTACACGTAGCCACTTCTTATGGCACACCGTCGCCTCTAATCACTACGAGCCCGACACCGGGCCCATCATCCGCACCAGACCCAATCATTTCATGCGCTCCTATTACGCCGTTAGCTCCTATGAACCTAACACCCCTGCCTGAGATGGAACAACAATCTTCAGTTTTACCTGATGAAATATTGGGGATATGCTTGGCCAATCAAAGGCAGTAGAGGAAACTTTAGGTGAAAAAATACCTAAGGAGATCTCCGAACGTTGGGGATTCTACTAGATGGCCTGGCCAAGGAACAAAAGGGCCGCCGCCGTCGACGAGGAGGAGTACGAACGTCGATAGCCGAGTGGTTAAGGTCGCTGCTTGCCATGCGAGAGGTCGCCAGTTCAAACCCCGCCAGGTATCAATGTGTTTTTCAAATTTGAAATTCATATGTACCATCATTGGACGCTTTAACGGTAAAGGAAAACATCGTGAGGATACCAGCACACCTGAGAAATTTTTCAACGGTGTTTGAAGCCATGTCAGAGGCCTACGGGCGGCTTAAACTCTGACACCAGGTTGTTCATCAACCATACGATAAGAAGAAGTAGTACGAGCGCGCCGCAACCGCCGCCGCCGCCGCGAGGCCGCCGCCCGCCAGCGAACCAGCCGCGCGATCGCCGCCGCCGTTAGAGGTACCGGCCGCCGGACGTATACATTTTTTCTATAGTAATTGGCAATTGATAACGAATGACCCAGTTGTTTTGTCTTACGTCCAAGGATACTAAATTCCATTATCTAACTTAGTGCCACAAATAACTGAACCTAATATTCCTGAGAATGAAATGATTCATTCAGTATCAAAGCTACTTAAACTTGGAGCCGTATCCCCTTGTGTGGAACAAAGGGGTCAGTATATTTCGCCAGTATTTTTAACACCTAAAAGTAGCGGTGGTTATAGGTTCGTCTTAAATTTAATGAAATTTAATAACTTTATGATAACAGACCACTTTAAAATGGAGGACATACGCACTGCGTCAAAGTTGGTTTCTGCTGGTGATTATATGGTCACCATTGACCTAAAAGAGGCATATTTTTTAGTGCCTATCGACCAAGCAGATAAAAAATATGTAAGGTTTAGATTGGACCAACTATATGAATTTAATTGTCTCCCTTATGGTCTCAGTTCGGCTCCATACGTTTTTACCAAATTATTAAAATTGTGCTCTCTCTTTTACGTAATAAAGGACGCACAATTATTGTTGCTTACCTCTGCTTACCTTTGTCAAAACACAGTTTCCACTGTTGTCAAGCACTGGAAAACCTAGGATTTGTAGTAAATCATGTGAAAAGTAATTTGCAGCCGAGACAATTATGTAAATTCTTAGGTTTTGAAATCAACACTCAAGATATTGTATTACAACTACCCACGGAAGAAATAAAAAAAGTTATAGCTTTAATACATACATACATACATACATACATACATAAAATCACGACTCTTTCCCAGGGGGGTAGGCAGAGATCACTTCCAGCGATCCACTTTTCACTTCTGTGGGAAACATGACATGACGGGTTGTGGACCACGTCGCCGCCATTCTGCCTTGTGCATTGTTTTAACAAGGTCATTGCGTTCCCAGGAGTAGCAAGGATATATGACGGGGGAAGGAAAAGGGGAGGAAGGATACTATCGCCTCGCATGTTTTGGACAGATAGTTGTGACTGGTATCCCCGACATAGCTTCAATTACAGACATAAAAAGAAATTAACGGATTACTATTCGTGAATTTGCAAAATTTATTGGTACGTACCTATAAACCGTTATAGGTACGTAGGTACGGTATAATGTTAACCGCCTTATGTCCAGCAATTGCTTATAGCTGGATTTACACAAAACATTTTGACCGTGAAAAATATCGGCCACTTCAAAAACATAATGATGATTATGATTCTCGAATGGACCTAGATAAATATTTATTAGAAGATTTCAATTGGTGGGCAAATATAACTAAAAGGGCAAACAACCCATTACACAGACATAGCTTTGACATGGAAATATTCACAGATTCTTCTCTGACAGGTTGGGGTGCCGTATGCGATGACGTGGTCGCTAGAGGCCACTGGTCTGCTCACGAAAAGACCCATCATATTAAGTACCTCGAACTCAAGGCCGTTTTTGTTGGGTCTTCAATCGTTTTGCGAACATTTTTTGTAATATTAACGTTCTGCTTAGAGTTGATAATACCACGGCCATTTCATACATTAATAGGACGGGTGGTATTCAATTCCCTCACCTCAATAAAATTACCAGGGAAATTTGGCAAAGGTGTGAGGATCTAGATTAGTTTGGTCAGCCAGATATCGATTTTTGCGCATCCCGACTTAATAACAAATGTGCTAAATATATTTCTTGGAAACGTGATCTGGGTGCTTATAAAATTGATGCATTTACATTGAATTGGAACCGTTATTTCTTTTATGCGTTCCCCCCCTTTGCATTACTTTTGAAATGTCTCAGAACTGTCTGAACTGTCTCAAATTATAGAAGAAGAAGCAACTGTTATTTTCATAATTCCGAACTGGCCTAATAAACCTTGGTTCCCTTTGTTTAAATCTTTAGTTCACTCCGAATTTTTTTATATGAAACCCGACAAAAATCTCTTATTGTCCCCTTCCAGAGAACACCATCCATTATGGCGTACCTAAGACAAAATATTCCCGATGATGCTATGGAAATTATGATAAATTCGTTATCCAAGAATGCTTTGTGTCAGTACAATGTAGCCTTAACACAATGGTTTTAATTTTGTCAACTATATGATTTAGATTGCTTTGATTCACCGTATAGAGAAATTTTAAGATTTCTTACTGAACAATAAAAGAATGGAGCTAGCTATGGAACATTAAATTAATTTAGAAGTGCACTATCATTGATTATTGGCATAGATAATTGCAATAATGATCACATCAGTAGATTTTTTAAAGGTGTGTTTAAGTTGAAACCTAATTTTCCAAAAAATTGTTCGACTTGGGACCCAAATACTATTCTAAATTATTTATCCAATCTTTATCCCAATGAGTCAATTAAGATTAATTTATTAACGAAAAAACTAGTTATTCTTCTCGCGTTGTCTACAGGATAACGCGTGCAGACGTTATCTGTTATAAAACTAAATTGTATTCTCGTAAATACATCTCAAATCACGATTACTATCAATGATGTGATTAAGACCTCCATGCCCAATCGTCGTAATGCCAAGTCTGATTGTACCATTTTTTGTTCAAAATGAATCTATATGACCAGCAAAGACACTGACTTCTTAGATTGAGAGAACTAAACTTTTTCGTAATTTGCCTGACACAGAAAAAGCTTATTCTCACAATAACACTGTCTACAGTGCCAGATCTCAAACCATCAGTCAATGGATAAAACAAACGTTGGGTGACAGCGGCGAGTGAGTGTGTTCTCGGCGCACAGCACGCGCCACGCCTCCACCTCCGCAGCCAGCAGGGCTGGAGTGTCTATCGACTTGATCAAACGAACTGCAGGGTGGACAGGCAACTCTGTTTGCTTCGCGAAATTTTACAATCAACCTTTATTTGATTCCGAAGGCTCAACCTTTGCTAAAGCTATACTGTCATGTGATTAATTATTATCTATTTGTTGAAAAGATGATTACCATTAATAAAAGTTGTTGTTTAGATATAATGCTCTCCTTAGAAGAGTATTGTATTTTCTTTTTTCATTCTGCAACAAACGCTAAACATCTACATGGTAATATTAAATCTCTTCGGATGCAACATCGAAGTATAATTTATGGTTAAAAGAACTTACCTTAAGTGAATTTCTACCATAATTATACGAGATGTTGCATCCGAAGAGATTTAATCTCCCACCCACCCTAAAAATAGGATAACGCATATCCTATTGTATACCCATGGGTTGCAGACTGACAGGTAAATAGCTACTCTAAAACAAATGAAGTTATGTCAAATAGTGTTGCCGAGTATTGAATGACCGAATAATCGATTAAGTGATAAACTATAGAATTTCAGATTTTAATTTTATTTTTATTTTAATGATTAAAATATGCTTTAAATAGTGTGACGATGCAGTACCTCGAGAGACGGACTACATGGTAATATTAAATCTCTTCGGATGCAACATCTCGTATAATTATGGTAGAAATTCACTTAAGGTAAGTTCTTTTAACCATAAAACATATTACCTAGTAACATTGCACAATGTCCTATTTAGGGGTGAGAATCGTCTGCTCCCCGCCAATCCGGTTGATGATCGAAGCGTAGTTAGGATAAAAAGGTATGTACATGGCGAACCGGTAGATAAAAAAAATATGCTAATGCTTCAAACAAACAAAACATGTGCCATTTTCAGGTGGGAGACATTTTGTCGGCCGGGTCAGCCCGCCGGCCAGGGAGACCCGTAGAAACGGGGGCCCTTCCGTCCGGCGGACTGGCCAACTCCGACCCGCACAGCTCAATACCAATGCGAGACTCCACGCCTTGTCTCGTTGTTGCCACAGCAGTGGTCTCCTTTTTCACGGCTTTCAGGGTGAGTGCGACAGGCTCAATATGGTCTATTGTGCCTGTCGACCTCATATTTGGATCTCACTACCGCTTACCATCAGGTGGAGTGAGGTCATCTTGTTAGCCTCTTTATAAAAAAAAAAAAAAAATGTGCAAGTTTAAGTACCTGCAACAAAACAAGGGTAAATGTAAAAAAGGCTGCCTGATTATTTTCCACAAGAAGGCCTCCAATTATAAGCAGGTTGCGAATTTTTGCAAGCTTAAATGCTATAATGGACCGGATTACAGATTTAATGTACTACAACTATGGTTTAATGTATTTGCTACTGTTTTTTTATCATGTTTATAAATTAAACTACAGTGCCTGTCGACTTCATATTTGGTACTGACTGCCGCCTACCATCAGGTGGAGTAAAGATTTTTTTATAAAAAAAAAACATTTCAGTATAGTCATTTTATAATCAAAGCTTTTAAAAAAGAAATAAATCCAACAACCATCGTAATGGCAACACCAGCAGTTGTAAGTCCAGCGCTCGAGGGAGGCTCCCGATCGGCGTCAGGCAAATGCACTTACGAACAAACGGACAGAACCAACTCGTACGTGTCTTTACCCAGCTTCAGGCTATGATATCTCGTACTGAGAGATGGAGGAGGATATTATTATACTGCAAGTAGAAAACAGGGTTTCCATCCCCTATAAGAACTGGCTGATATCCTTTTCCAGCCACTAGCTAGACTTTGTGTTATTTATTCAAAGAATTGCTCGTGTATAACATAGTGATTATATTCTCTTTGGTCGTGGTAACCTGTAAGTGAATCTGCCTAGATTCCTATTAAGTACCTTCTGTAAACTGTTGTAAATTAGTGTAAGATTATGTTGGTTGTCCATAATCACTACCTAGTATAAAACAAAGTCGCCTTGTCTGTCCCTATATCCCTATGTGCGCTTAAATCTTTAAAACTACGCAACGGATTTTGATGCGGTTTTTCCCAATAGATAGAGTGATTCAAGAGGAAGGTTTTTATGTAAAATTTATACCCGAAGCGAAGCGAGGGCGGGTCACTAGTAAATAAATAAATTTATCCGAAAGACAGACAAAATTACATTCGTATTTGTTTTTGAAACCCATATCCCTCACAACCCGAGCAAATTGAAAGATGCGACTAATATTGCATGTGTTAATGGGGCAATGTTACATGAAGAAAGACGTGTGGCACTCGGAGACTGCCGCGGTAAAGCTATTGCATAGCATCGTCCGATTTCGGAGCAGCTCGTTTCGATTCGTGCGAGTTTCGTAGAGTCGTACAATACGTCATATCGCACGCACACAAACACCGTGCCGAAGTCTACCGAACTGAAACGACGTTAGACGATTGTGAGTTTTTTTTCTTCTTGGTTCGGTCGCCGCGCTCAAAGACCGCGATAAAAGCTATGCAATAGCTTAAAAATTTAAAGTAGAAAAAATATAGAGGCATACCTCACAGACAAAGTAGTTAGAAAACTTTATTTGTCAATTGAATTAAAGTGACTACGCTAAATGTCTATCATTGTTTTAACGATCAGCAAGTTTTAATGAAGAAAATAAAAAAGTTGTTACGAAATTAATAATCACTATATTAAGTAACACCCTTTCGATTATGATCATGCGATAAATGAGATGAGAGATTTTTAAATTATCTAAATAACTGACTAATTATATTTTTTTAGTTGTCTCACCTATTTACATAACTTAACAAAACAAATAATAGGAAGGGCAAGGTACCCTGATCGAATCGGAATGATTCTGAAGAGTGTTTCTCAAGACTGCAATATCGGGAGTTAGTAGTTTGTTTGCGAGACTCTCGGACTGGCGCGACTCGTTTGTGAAACGCGATTACAGCCGTTAGTGACGCGCGCGGGACACCATTGGGACAAAAGTGGGACATCTGGTATCTGTCCCACCGATGAGTTAAATAAAGTTAACTAAAAGGTAACGCCATTGATAGTTTATA
Organism: Maruca vitrata; assembly: GCA_039566165.1. Lineage (NCBI taxonomy): Eukaryota > Metazoa > Arthropoda > Insecta > Lepidoptera > Crambidae > Maruca > Maruca vitrata. Next base: position 14,155,946 of record CM076929.1, read on the forward strand.
GGTAGCATGTCCCCTTTCCTCTCCCGAACGACGTGCTGGACAGCGCAGCCATCTACATACAATACAGGCGCTGGTAGCTCGGACCAAAAGGTTCATTAAGGCATGGAACGCCCTTCCAGCTCATGTTTTCCCTCCCTCCTATGAACCCGGGCTCTTAAGGCGTGGCGTGGAACGAGAGTGAGTGCGACAGGCTCAATATGGTCTATTGTGCCTGTCGACCTCATATGTGGATCTCACTACCGCTGAACTAATAAAGAAGGACAGTAGTTAAGGATGCGCGCGCTGTCGGCGGGACGCCAGTAGGACAACTGGTGTCTGTCCCAATGATAAATTTTGCAAACGCCACTTATTTTTTATTATTTAATTACATGTCACCAATAATTTGAATGACCCTTGAGCGAAAATAAAAATGTCGTTGATTAAATAGCTCGATACATGAATTTATGTGAGAACTAATGATCTGTGGAAATAGCAATACAAATATACATATATTACACGTTTTATTTATTAAATTTAATAAATTATTTTGTGTATATTCAAGTCAACTACGAATATCGTTTGAGCCATAAGCTATCCCGGAAGGAGTACGACGGTAGACATGAGTAACTGTAATTATTGAAGACAAATGAAAACGAATTATAATTATAGTCGTATACCTAAGTAATAAAAGTATAAGGAAAAATAGTTAAGAAGTACCTTTTAAGTTTAAAAATTAATAAATTACCAACTGTTACATTAATCAACTGCCTGTTTGTTTATACATTGCACTCGAGTACAAAATACATACATAAGGTGTTATTAGCTATAACACCTTACAACTAAAATATTTAAGGCCCCTATTGGGCACGGCCATATAAGGGAAGAAGAAGAAAAAAATCTTCAATCCAACAACATGTGTCCCACATTATGTCCCATCCCTTTCCCGTCCCCACCCAGCCGGGTCCAGGGCTGTTAATCCGGGTAATAAAGAAAAATACCCGGGAAGCAGGGGCTAATTGTTATTAACTGGGCAAACATGCAAATTGGACGACGGACTGCGTTTAATTCTCAAGTTAGCGCTCCGGAAGACGGATGAACAAAATCCGGATTTCGCGTTATCAACCGTTGCATTTTAGGAGATCGGAATGAATATTGGACTAGTATATGTACTATAGGGTGTCTCTTATATTCTGAGAATTACTTGTTGTATCTGAGGATATTTTTTTTTTTAAATCTTTTTTTTGTCAAGATCGTAGCCTATTCGTAAGCGAAATTATAATAATTGGGTCCTAATCGACTAAAAATATATAATTAGTCCGTATTAAAAATATTTTTTCGTATTTTTTATTTTGTTTCACAAACAAGAAATAATTAAAATATAGTGCTTAGAAGTTTCTTATGACGTCACGTTAGGGTACAATTTTTGCCTAACCGTGACGTCACAAGCCCCCACTCCAAAAGTTTGATAAGCTATCATTTCGTCATTTTTCAATCCATTGAAAACCAAAACTATATGTGTCCCATATTTTTGTATATAAACTAACTTACGGATTATATAGAATAATAAGATTTTGACCCAGTCAGCACGCCAATTATGTATGAATGTGAGATGTAGGTACCACAGTTAACCTAAAAACTTCTTCATGCGATCACATTCACTATTCGAATTCGGTCTCGAACTTTGTTATACATCCCCTATTGTGTCTGTATCTCTTCGATGTTAAACTGTAATTAACAATATCGTAACAAGTTGAGTTGTTCCGAACTTTCCCGAGTGTCGCTCCGTATGAGTTGGCGATATAAAATTAATTGGTTTCCCGAGCACAACATCAATAAAACAAACTTTTCACGCGATCGGTTGAAACAACAGAAGCATGCAGAAGTTTCGATGGCACCTGTCGCCGTAGCGCGCCTGAACCAAATCTTATGTGTTGTTCGCGAATATTATGTCATAGCAATCAAAGGAGGGTTGTATTTTTTTCTAACCCTTTTATGCAACTTGTTTATTTATTTCGCTAAGTCTTGGTCTTTTGGTAGCAAGCGCTGCGTAAAATTTGTGTGAGTTTTTCTGAAATGAAATTAGTCAATAATCAGCCCGGAATTAGGAAGTTGGTGTCTGAACGCCCGTGCCTCGGAAAGCACGTTAAGCCGGTGGTCCTGCGCCCGATCTCACATAAGTCATGTCGAATTGCCGTCTCGCCTGAAAGTAAGTGAATAGAGAGTGCAATTGTGTTTGCGCACACACTTGTGCACTATAATATGTCCTCCACACTAAGCTGATCTCAATTGAGATCGACCGCCATGGCTGAAATTTATAGAATCTCGTCGAACTTAGGTACAGGGAGTACCTATAATAAAAATGCTGCTTAAAGTCTCTTTCCCACGCGGACGAAGTCGCTAGCACGGCTAGTACTATAACATGTCGCAGAAAGCTAATCATCAACTATATTGATGCAGCAATATTGAAAGCTGTATACTTAGGTAACTAAACAGTCATCTTTTACCTAGAAAACATAGCTACCTACTACATATATTGGCCGTTATGTGTAAATATTGCGTCTTAAGATCGGACCTCTCGCAATCGGTAGATAATCGTATAGTAGCGAGTTTATGGAGAGCGCACTTAGCAAATGAGTGTCTCTTATATGGGAAGTGGATTCAATTGGCAATGCTGGTGAGAACGGAACAGAATACGTGTTGTAACGGACACTATATGGTGTGAAAAGTAATAGATATTTGCACGGTTAATTTGAGTGTTTCCTAAGGCTTGTTTGTGGGTGCATTGCTAAGAGCGCCTGTTTGTATTTGCCAATCAATATTTCAGTACACTTTGGGGTTCAACTTGATACCTACTTCGATGCATTGTCAAGAAGAAGGATCTTGATAGAAAACCAGACTGATATTGTTTCCCTTTAAAGACTGGAGCCCAAAAACACAAGTTTTTTTGCGCCAAATCGCGTCAGACAGACCGAGTTACTTTGATCATCATTATCATCATCATCATCACCACTCCTGAATGCAATAAATATTTTGAGTTTGAGTTTGAGTTTGAACATAGGCGTACCCAAATGCTGATCACTGTCTACCATAGGGTACTCGCATCCTAAAAGCCGTCCTGCCCTTCAATTATTTTCGCATTGACTGGCTCGGTGAAACAGTGGTTAGTGACTTGGGTTCAGTACTCACCTTTCCAAGTGTCGTGGATTCGAATCCCACTCGGGACCCACATTTGTTTGACGAACATCGGTGTTTGTTTCGTGTCTGGGTGTGTAATTTAATATATTTAAGTATTTTTGTGTATCCACTGTTGATTCTGATATCCGTAACACAAGTGCTGAAGCTACTTACCACGAAATTAAATACATAAAAAATCCAAATCAAGTTCCATTAATCTCATATTGTACTCATGTGTCAATCGCTGTGTGTACTATACGTTGTTCAATGTTTTTACAGTGTTTGCGTAAGTGCGCAAGAGTTGAGACACGCTGTGTCGACAGACAGCTGAGAGCTAGACCTGGGGACACCGCGAAACGGCGGAAAAAACGGAACAAAAACGGACTTATCGGTGCTTTGGTAACTTTAAATTTAATGATTAGGTACTGTTTAAAAATAGCCAATATCTTTATTAGCGTTGTTTTCTTTTTTGCTTGACTGACTTAGATGGTTGCCTCGAGTAACCTTCTATTATTGTAGGCTTAGGCCTCATGCTATTCTTATAATTTCATAATTTGATAACTGAAATATATCACCGATGTTAACAAAGTTATATAGATATTTCAGTTATCAAATTTTGAAAAATAGTAGTAGTCATTGTAAGTGCATTTCAGAAGTAAAAATGTTTCAATGAAAGATATAAATTACCATGACTTTAAATTTGAAATTAAAATTGAATATTTATTTGTAAGAATAAATGTATTCCTTAATTTTCATCCGAAAAGGTATTACGAAGATCATTAAAAAAACATTCAAGCTCCAGTCTTCCTGTCATTTCACTGTCAATGATCTACAGGATGCTGGGCTTAGACATACCAGCAATTACCTGTAAAATGTCGTAAATGCCAAGGTGCCGACCTAGAGAAAGGGAAAATTCGCAATTGGCTTGCGCATGCGAATTCGCCAGATGACCGCGCGCGCGCACTCACGCTCGTACGGAAGATTTATCATTAATCATTTGATTGGTGCTGTTGTAGGCAATGTTGCTTTTTGTCGTGGATAAGTCAAGTCGCAAATTAATCAAAGAAGCATATTGTTTTACCAAGTTTCTTTTGTATTTATCGACTAGCTGTGCCCGCAACTTCGTCTGCGTAGAATAGTAACTTTTGCCTGCATTTTTAATTTCAGGAAGATTGTTTTTAAGAAATTACAGGAAAAATAAATAAAGATACAAAAATTATAAAAACTATTACAAAATAAAATATAATTAAACTTTGTCATTGATTTGATAAATATCCATTAAAGAACCTGAAATTGTTTACAGATTAATAGGTGATAAACAACATACATATCACATTTTTCATTACAAATCGGCCAACTAAAAGATAAAATTCACTCGCACAATACATTTTTTTTGTCTAAACAATAATCTAGCCTGAGAGGAGAGTGGTAGCTAGGACTCACAAAATAATTTTACGCATTTTAGTACTAAAACCACGATAAAAACTTTAATTTATTTGACAGGAACAGGGTTCAATGGTTGCAAACAGCATACTGTACCTATGTAGTGATGTTTGATATCAGGATAACTTCAAAAGGTAAAAAATACAAAACTACCGATCCACTGTCTCAAAATATCTATAAAGAATGTGTGTCGCCATGTGACGAATTTATCAGTATTTGCTTTGCTACTTTGTTTTGTGCTACTTTTGCGCATTGTTTTTGTAAATTTCTCGTAGATTGTATTGTATTCGTAATAAAACACTGAGATAATAACGTAAAGCGCAATAAAATATAACTTATGAATTACTTTTTGTATTTGAAACAATATTGCGAAATAATAGAGCATAGTGACATCTCTTTAACTAACCAAGAACTAAACACTCATCACGTCATATCAAATCTGACAGCATTTGACATGACTTGCCAGCTAAGAACGTGATAGTTGGGGAGCCCAACGGGAGTTTTTGGAGTATTGATCAGACTCAGACTCTGTCTTGTAAGATTTTTAAATGGGAGACTCCTTGCACCCTTTCATGTACCTCTGCCGTGTATGTACACTTCATACGGGAGGGAAGGGGTGCGTGATCGTAAATAGGATAACTGCTGATGCTAATTACAAAGACACTGTTAAAAGAATTGGGCAGAATTATGAAGAACTAATAATCTCTGATGGTTTCCATGGGGCGATGACCGTAGAATCGCGCCTATAATAACAATTACTAAAACCTTTGACACAACAAAGATCCAAGGGGCACTTGACCAGTTTTCTAATGATCTATGTGATTTTATTTGTAACGATCTGTATATACGATAACTTTCTTTAATTTTATAATGTCCAACATTTTTACGTGAATGTTTATAAATTTCCCTTTATTTGCTTAGAATAGCGATATCCCTCTATGTATATAAACATTCAGATAATATCGAACAGTCTATCAATTGGAACAACACAACCCACCAATGTAAGCCAGCAAGCAAATATCGGACAACTGACCACCTCCATACCGAAAACCAGGTAATAGAGAAATGTGGCGAATTCAATAAACCTTTGAACCTGGCCTTTGTGGATTATTCAAAGGTTTCGACGGTATATTTCTCCAAATCATTTAACAACAAAGCACAGCCGATATCAAACTGCACACTGAAGGCCTGTCATTCAAAATACAAAAAGGAGTTAAACAGGCTGACTCCCTATCCCCAAAGCTTTCAGTAGCACGCTCCAAGAAGTCTTCAGGTCACTATGATATTCTTAGGAAACAAAAGGAATTGGTGTAGAGGATAGGCGACTGATAAACTTTCGCTTTGCAGATGACATTTTCCTAGACAAAATACGTATACATCGACAGAAATTGAATAAATGCTCGAACAACTGAGTGCAGAAAGCGTTGACGTTGGACTGACGATGAATAGATCCAAAACCAAGGTCATGACCAACAGCATCACTGATTTGGTGGATTGCAGTCAACAGGCAGGTGAAGCAATATGTAGAGGAGCATACTTGAGCTAGGCAGTCTCCTTCGAAGACAGGCAGGACAAAGAAATAATCCGTAGAGCAGACAACGCCTGGAAAAGCTTCTGGTCCATGAATGGGTATATGAAGAGTGATCTTCTTATATCACTGAACCGCAAACTCATCGACGTTTTCATACTGTCTATCCTAACACATCTTGGTCCGCCACCGAAAATCAGAAGTCCAAACTCAAGGTTTTACAAAAAGCTATGAAGCGGAGTATCGGTATTAAGTTAAAATAAAATATACCACCATCCACTCCCGTACTGGTATTGTTGTTGGTTAAAACTGATGTATCAATGGGCGGGGAATGTGATATGAAATGTGCGAGGATGAAGAACAATAGATGGACCAGACTTGTTACACATCGCGTGCCTGAAGACGATTTTCGCCGAAGAAGACCTGAGAAAAGGTGGTATGACGATCTGGTCCATGTATCAAAGAACTGGCAAGTCCTAGCATTGGACAGAGAGCAGTAGATGGGTTTGAAGGATCTTTGCCCAGCAGTGAGGTGATACAGGTTAAGAAAAAAAATTACAGATTATTATACAGCAGGACTTCGATATCAACTTGAACCTCATGCATAAAAATGTAACGCGCTGAAGTATCTCAAGATTATGTGTTTTTAACAGACACAAAGATTAATTATAACTTTGTGGTCCAAATCGTTACAATGTCACTTTTTAGGGATTGTTTAACATGTACTTTGAATGACTGACACGGTCAAATAACTTTTTTTTTTTCAACAGCTTGTTACCAGGTAGCCCTCCTGCATTAATCGCTGTCCCCCCACTTATAAAGAAAGTGTAATATACTTTTCGTTATCTTTCTATTCCGATTCCATGTCGTTCGAGTAACTGCAAATCTAGCCATTTACCTCCCCTACTATGACATTTTGCTCAATAAAGTAGTCCGTATAGTCCTAGTCAGAAGGTTCATTTTGGTCGATATACTTTTACCATTTTTGTACGTGATCTAATAAAGTTAGATTTTTAACTATCCTACAGGAATTTCTGTGACTAAAAGTATTTAAGATCTTGACCGGGGATGTATGGTACCACCATGCAAAATTTCATTTAAATCGGTGTAATAGTTTCAGAGATCAGTCATTTATTTCGGTTTTTTGAATATCCCACGGGAACCAGTTAACTGTCAGTGATTTAAAGTATCCTATGCATTTTTCCGGAATTTAAAATACCTTCGTGTAAACTTTCATTTAAATTGGTTCAGCCGTTTAGGAGGTCAGTCGAAACAAACAAACAAACAGACAGAGACACAATTTTTTTTAAGTATGGGGATGTGTTCTGCTACTCTCAAAACATATCCCTGACTGGTTTTTTTTGCGTTTTTCAAAAAAGTACAAGAATTTTTACCTCTACGTTTTTATTATAGTATAGATAATGTGAAAAACAATAATAAATACCTGTGACATAGGACGAATTAATCGCTATCTCGTACTACAAGGAGAAATTAAGTGAATACTTTGGGATATCAAGTGAAATGCTATTAAAAGTGAAAACAATGACATAGGACGAATTATTTGCTACCTCGTACAAGGACAAATTAAGTGAATACCTTGGGATATCAAGTGAAATGCTATTAAAAGTGAATGTCAGAGGTAAAGTGGCAATTGCAAGTTACAACAGAATTTGGAGACAAAAGTGTAAAACATGTTTCGAAAATGATATGAAAAACAATTTAGAGTAAAAACTATAAATAATGTTGGTGACAATACATAATTTAATTTCTGAAAGTGTGATAATATTATAGTAATTTTATACCAAAATGTTTAAATATGTGAAAATGTTTTGAATTATAGATCTTTATAGGAAAATCAAACAAGATCGGTGATCGGAGTATTTTTCTCGGTTTATGTAAATCTAAATCTCACGGGCAAAATATTACATTAAATAAAATACGTAGCATTTGAACCAGGAGTACTACTAACATTGTGTGCAGTGACAATAATTATGCAATGCAATGGAACGCAATGCATGCAGTATTAGATCTAAGTGAAAACTTATAGAAGTCCAAAGCCACGTCTAATTAGAATATGCTGCAAATATTATTATTTAACTACGATGATGGCTTGTAGTAGCCATATCATCACCGGACTTGCAGCGAAGCGAATGGCTCTCAGCCCAAAGTATTTGGTGAAGTGTAGTGTAGTTTTACTGTGTGTAGTGAACTTATTAGTGCCAGGGCTATGTTTGTTGACACCAGTAGTGAGGACGAGCTATGGATCACTAAGAGGACTGCGAAGTGTGTCAGGGCAAAACCGGTACTACGGGATACCTTATGCCACCAGCGAGAGGTTTCAAGTGAGTTTCACTGTTAATTTAATATTTTAAGTGCTAATACTTGCATGAGCTTTTTTAATAAAAACAGAATAAATATTAACGTTCCGGTTCAGAGATTCGAACCAACACGCTCTACGTATCGCCTAAATTCACCTTAATCCTTACTAATATTATAAATGCGAAAGTAACTGTCTGTCTGTCTGTCTGTTACGCTTTCACGCATAAAATACTGAACCGATTTAAATGAAATTTGGTACAGATATAATCCAGAGCCTGAGAAAGGACATAGGCTACTTTTTACCCGACTACGCTATAAAGAAGTAATGTTTTGAAAGCTAGTTATATATATTTTAATGTTTTCCCTGATCTTGATGAGAGCTAGTGTATGAGCTAAAGATGCGACATTATCGTCTTTTAGGTACTCTTACTTGTCGGTTTGTCTTGTAACAATCACCAACATAGTTAAGGGGGACTATAAACTGTGCTATCGAGCTAGTCAATAAAAATATGCAACAAACATTAATAAAAAAAAATTTACTATAATTTCACACAAGTCCTTTATCGCAATCGCCCTTGACTGATACCTGCAAAGTTATTTTTCGCATGTTATTGTGCAAGTATTTTAGCACGCGTGAGTTGTACAAATGTGTGAGATGACATAACTCATTGGGTGTATTAGATGTTGTGTATTATTTACGTATTCAAGATCAATCATTGGTCCTTCCAGCCGCCCCGCGAGCCGGCCAGCTGGGCGGGCGTACGCTACGCCATCCGCCGCCGCGGGCCCTGCGCTCAGATCATCTCGGGCTTCGCCCTCGGCTCCGAGGACTGCCTCCGCCTCGATGTCTACGCCCCTGAGACCGCAGCCCCCGGCCATCGCCTCCCAGTCCTGGTCTTCTTCCACGGCGGCGCCTATTACTACGGCAGCAAGAACCATTACGATCCTGAATTCCTAGTCACCAAAAATGTCATAGCAGTAATAGCTAACTACCGGGTCGGACTCTTAGGCTTCCTCTGTCTCAACGGAGTCGCTAACTTGGGCTTGAAAGACCAGACAGCCGTGTTGAAGTGGATAAGGAAAACCATCGCCGCCTTCGGAGGGGACCCTGACAATGTAACTCTGTCTGGACAAAGCGCCGGCGCATCTTCAGCTGCCATGCACATGCTCTCAGAACACAGCAAAGGACTCTTCCACAAATTGATTCTGATGAGCGGTAACCCGTTCACGCCTTGGGCTTTCAATCAAGAGCCTCTGAGAGCAGCATTCAAAGACGCTGCCAAACGAAACATTCCCGCCAACGAAGTTGAAGTATACGACTTCCTAACCACCTCTACCGTGGATGAGATCCACGCTATATCAGGCGATACATCGTTGAACCCGAGGTATTTCAAATACAGTCCCTGTGTGGACAGTAACCACACTGACCCGTTTTTCCTCGACACGCCATACGAACTGGTGAAATCCGGCCGCTTCAACAAAGTGCCGATACTCACAGGCATAACCAATACAGAAGGCTTGTTGTTCTACGGCCTAAACGACGATGCCAGTTTGAAGGAATTGGACGATGATTTCGTCGAGAGGTTGCCTTCGAGTTTCTCGTGGTGTTCGAAGAAAGAAAAGAAGAAGATTGCTGAGAAGCTTCGTCGGCATTTCTTTGGGTCAAAGAAGATCAGTTCGCGATTGGCTAGTAGTGTGATTGACTTCTACTCGGAGTGGATTGCGAATGGTACGTCGAGTGCTTTTGTGGACCTAATGGTGCAGTTTTCGGACCAGCCTGTTTACGACTACGTGTTCGCTTATGAAGGGGACCGGAATTTTGCGAAGCTCCTGTTCAGCAAGATGCCGATGGAAGGAGCTTCTCACTCTGACGACATCTTCTACGTGTTCAAGCCGGCTGGACTCTCCCTAATCTTGTCTGGTAGAGACAAGCTGTTCATCGACCGGCTGACTACGATGTTCACCAATTTTATGAAGTTTGGGTATGTTTTTACACTAATCTATTAGATATTAATTTGGCAATCCTGGACTAACTGTTGAATACCTACGTTAATTTTAAAAAGTTCAACAATAAATCAAACTTCAACTTCAATCTTATATTGCAATGTCATGTAACATAACATGCAAACATCAGCACGAGGCTAGAACGAAATCACTAATAGAAACCTAATAAACTTCAACTTATTAAATAATCTATACTAATATTATAAAGAGGAAAGATTTGTATTTTTGTATGTTTGTAATGAATAAACTCAAAAACTACTGGACCGATTGCAATAATTTTTTCACCATTAGAAAGCTGCATTATTCAGAAGTAACATAGGCTATATTATATTTTTAAAAAAATTAGGGATCCTTACTAAAACTCCAATAATGTAACCCAAGGTGTAAAAAATAGACCTTAAAAATTCCTTACGTCGCGTGCGCTGCGAAAACTATTGAAGATAGAACAAAACCATGTACTAAGACTTAGCAGAACTCATCATTATCTACAAAAAGTGTCGCGACAGCATATGTCTAAATATTATAGTTATGTCATAGCAAGCGGTTTTTTATTCTAAAAATTTAATTTATATGCCGCTGCTTGAAAGGGCTCTTTATTTGTACCTTGGTATTAATCCTTTAAAAAGGTTACTTTATATTCAAGACGGCTTCAATACCTTTTTATAATTTTTTGAATTATTCAATTCGGACATTTAATTCGGAAGATATCACGAGTTTAAAAATGCAAGTATTAGAAAAAAGTCGCGTGGTTGCCGCCACCGCGCTCAGCTAGCCAGCATGCTATGTAGACTCCATGTAAGCGTCACTGGTGTACGGGGGAGTCAATGTAATATGTAATATAATAATATTATAAAGAGGAAAGGTTTGATTTTTTGTTTGTTTGTTTGTTTTGAATAGGCTGCGAAACTACTGCACCGATTTGAAAAAATCTTTCACTGTTGGAAAGCTACAATGAGTCCCTGAGTGTCATAGGCTTTTTTTAGATAAAAAAAAAAATAGATTTCTCTTACGGGGTTAAATATATTACATAGAGATATCCCCGAAGCCAAGCGAGGGCGGGTCGCTAGTTAACTTATAAACAAGATAGATTTGTATTTACTTATTCATTTGGATTACCTACAGTACAAAAAAGCTTAAGGTTTACACTGCTAACTTATACTTACAATAATAGAGCTTCTCCAGGGAAAGTCTTTGCACGAATTCTCCTGAATCGCTTGCTACCATTGTCCGAAGGCATACTTCCCGAATCCCAATTTGGCTTCCGGCCTGATCGAGGTACTTGCGAAGCAATTTTCTCAGTGCGTCAACTTCAAGAGAAAAGCCGAGAGCAAGGGCAACCTTTGTATCTTTGTTTTGTTGACTTAGAAAAAGCTTTCGACAGTGTGCCTCGTGAAGCCCTTTGGGTTGTACTGACGAAACTTGGATGCACAGAAAAGTTTGTCCGATTGATCCGTCTACTGCACGATGACATGCAGTGTTGTGTCCATGTACAGGGTGAAGACTCAGAGTTCTTCTCTGTGAGTTGCGGTGTTAAGCAAGGCTGCGTGCTCGCACCAACTCTGTTCTCTTTGTACTTTGCAGTTGTAGTTCGGGAAACAATACAAACTTTATCTGAGGGTATCCGTATTCGTTTCCGTACCGATGGAGGAGGAGTCTTTAACCTGAGAAGACTGAAAGCTCACACCAAAGTGTCTCATGCTACCATCACTGATATTATGTACGCAGATGACTTATGTTTTGTGTCGGAATCCCCGGAGGGTCTACAGATGCTTATGTCCAGTCTTGATGTGTCATGTCGCAAATTTGGCCTTAAGATAAACGTGAAGAAGACAGAGGTGATGGTCTCTGGCTTAATGAACAGTGCCCCAATCGACATCAACATTGGCAACGACTCACTCAAGCTGGTAGACAAATTTAAATATCTGGGCAGCACCATAACATCGCGGTGCCTCCTTGATGACGAGGTCAACAATAGAATTGGAGCAGCTGCTGCAGCGTTTGGCAGGCTTCGTCCCAAGGTGTTCCGGTCGCATCACATAAAGCTATCCACAAAAGTAGCTGTTTACATGGCAATTGTTCTGCCGAATCTTTTGTACGCCTCTGAAACGTGGGTCTTGTACCGTAAGCACATCCGCACATTAGATAGATTTCATCTTAAATGCCTACGCGACATTATGAATGTTCACTGGTCGCATCGTGTTAGAAACACAGAAGTTTTGAGGCGAGCTAATGTCGGAGGAATCGAGGCTTATCTGGTGCGGCGGCAGTTGCGGTGGTGCGGTCACGTCTCCCGGATGTCTAACGACAGATTCGCTAAGCGCATCTTCTATAGTGAACTGCAGAATGGGCAGCGTAAGCAGGGCGGCCAATTCTTGCGGTACAAAGATGTGCTTAAGCGACACATGAAAAGGTGCGATATAGATCCCCCGCAGTGGGAGGCAGTGGCCGCTGACCGGGCGCGATGGAGGCGTACTATTAACACTAAGGTGTTTGAGTTTGAAGATAGGCGGAGAACAGAGCTTGATGCAAAACGAGACGAGCTCAAGGTCCGACCACCTGCGGCCATCCAATATAATTATATCGGAGGAGTGCTGACTTGTGGCGAATGCGGACGTACGTTCGCCGCAAAAATCGGATATGTCAGTCACCAGAGAGCACACATGCGGCGCTCTCAATAGTCCGATAAATAGATTACCAAGTCGCTGTGGCCGAATACCGGCCGGGAGGATGATGATGATGATGACAATAATAGAGCTTACTAGATAATGAAATGAAATGTGTATGAAAATGAAAATATAGAAGTTTTACTTGATTATCTAAAAAAATATTGCCCTGGTTTACGGTAGGCCCGTGCCCTCGCATTGGGGACGTATATGGACTGATGACGTGATGATCTCAAAAATTGTACTTCACAATCGCCGAATTAAAAAGTCATTTAGCTTTGCCCAACAATCCACATTGATTTCTATAACCGCTCACGTTGTTTGCACAAAACGCAGTATTCATTACGCAAACGCATAGTGTTGTGACGACGAGATTACTCTCGACAGATTATGTTGCTGGACGGAGGGCGTGACTTGCATCTCTGATAGCCGTCATAAAGGCACTACAGATAATCGCCGGTGGATATCCAGCTAAATGCGTGTATTGCGATATAATTATTTAAATGTTACACGGAATATTGTAATAGTCTTGCATGCAAGCGTCGTTAAGAGCATATAAAAGGTGTATTAAGGTTTTTGAGTTAGTCTGTTTACAAAATACTAGTCTTCCACCATAAGTACTGTGTTAGAAATATAGCGGATTCTATAGTACAATGTTGAAATCTAAGCGCATTGTAAGGCACGCCATAATTTGGATTCTTATGACATATTTCTATTCTATGTTAAACAAGCATAAAAACGATCTTTAGTAGTAGATATATCGCGTATAAAAAAGTAATTGCGTTATAGGCTATAAGTCTAATACTCTAAAGATAATTGACTTAATTTCATAATTTGTAGGGGAGTTTCGAATCTGGAACGTATTCACACGACAAATCAGAGCTAAATATCTTCAAGTATTCAGCATCATAAAACTGTGGATTTTGAGAAATAAAAAATAAAATAATTATGAAATTAACCCCGCCACGTACCACTGTTTTTTTCAAATTTGAAGTTCACATGTACGACTATACGACGTTTGTGAGAAACCTTCACACCTACGAAGACATTTTTAGGCTGTGTAGCCAACTAACCTGCACTTGGCCAGCGTGGTTGAGTAAGGCCTTATCGCCCTAATTTAAGGTAGGCTCGTGCCCTAGCAGTGGGGACGTAAATGGGCTGATGATGATGTAAAAATTATTACGTTACAGGAACCCAACGCCAGCTAAGACAAAGCTGCTTCCGATGCTATGGCCGCCTGTCACCAACTCTTCATCATTGAGCATGCGCTTAGACGCGCGTCCGTCGCTAGCGCTGCGCGCGCGCACGGCCCGCGACCAGTTCTACCTGCGGCTGTTGTGCGGACGAGGCACGCCGGGGTATGTGCCTTGCGAGAGCTCTATGAGGTGTGGTGAGGACACTTAAGACTTATGAACGACTGTGGACAGTGCAATGAGTGTAAGTGAACTTGTTGAGACTTCACCGAACAATGTAAATTAGAAACGTAAGTTCCCAATTATGTAAATAGCAACATAAAAATGTATAAAATTCAAAAATATTCTTGTTCTTTATCATTTCATATACCTTTTTAATTCATATATCACTAGAAAGATCTAATATGTATCTGAGATCTGAAATCTGAAATATTACAATAAATTATAAACCCTGCAAGAAACGCAGGGCGTCAAAAATAGTCTTAAGACTCATTTGAGTGTTCCCCTCCACGGAAATCTTTAGTAAAAGGCGAAAGATTTGTGCGTTTTGAAGAGAAACCAGAGTGATTAAACGAACGGTACGGCGCGGTAGTCACTGTTCGAAGAAAAATATTGATAGCGCGATGTAAGCCATTTCCCTAGTAACGCCATCTAGCGGGTTCTAATAGACTCTAGCTACCGCTGCGCGCGCGCACAGCCCGCGACCAGTTGTACCTGCGGCTGTTGTGCGCGCGAGCCACGCCGGGGTATGTGCCTTATGAGAGCTCCATGAGGTGTGGTGAGGACACTTAAAAACGACAGCACAATACACTGAGTGTATGTGAACTTGTTAAGACTTCACCGACCAAAGTGAATTAGAAACGTATGTGGCCAGTTTTTTAAATAGCAACGTATTAAAAACTAGCGACCCGCCCTCGCTTCGCTTCGGGGATATCTCTATCTCTATGTTATATATTTTAACCCCGTAAGAGAAATCTATTTTTTTTTATCTAAAAAAAGCCTGTGACACTCAGGGATAGTGTAGCTTTCCAACAGTGAAAGATTTTTTCAAATCGGTGCAGTAGTTTCGGAGCCTATTCGAAACAAACAAACAAACAAAAAATCAAACCTTTCCTCTTTATAATATTATTATATTACATATTACATTGACTCCCCCGTACCCCAGTGCCGCTTACACGGAGCCTACATCGCATGCTGGCTAGCTAAGCGCGGTGGCGGCAACCACGCGACTTTTTTCTAATACTTGCATTTTTAAACTCGTGATATCTTCCGAATGAAATGTCCGAATTGAATAATTTAAAAAGTCATAAATAGGTATTGAAGCTGTCTTGAATATAAAGTAACTTATTTTTTTAAGGATAAATACCAAGGTACAAATAAAGAGCCCTTTCAAGCGGCGGAATATAAATTTAATTTTTAGAATAAAAAACCGCTCGCTGTGACATAACTATAATATTTGGACATATGCTGTCGCGACACTTTTTGTAGATAATGATGAGTTCTACAAAGTCTTAGTAAATGGTTTTGTTCTATCTTCAATAGTTTTCGCAGCGCAGGCGACGTAAGGATTTTTTCAGGTCTATTTTTTACACCTTGGGTTACATTATTGGAGTTTTAGTAAGGATCCCTAATTTTTTTTTAAATATAATATAGCCTATGTTACTTCTGAATAATGCAGCTTTCTAATGGTGAAAAAAATATTGCAATCGGTCCAGCAGTTTTTGAGTTTATTCATTACAAACATACAAAAATACAAATCTTTCCTCTTTATAATATTAGTATAGATTAGTATAGATAGTATAGATATAGATGTATAATTGTCAAATGATTCCTTGACCTATTTAATTTCATTCATATCATTTATCGAGAGAAATGATCTATCATGTAGTCCATTCATCCATTCATTTACTATAAAATACATATAATAAACCCTGCAGTTAAACAGGGCATCAAAAATAGTCTTAAGACTCATTTGAGTGTTCCCCTCCACGGAAATCTTTAGTAAAAGGCGAAAGATTTATACGTTTTGAAGGGAAACCAGAGTGACTTTACAATCAGTACGGCCCGGTAGTCACTATTCGGAGAAAAATGTTGATAGCGCGTTGTAAGCCATGTCCCTAGTAACGACATCTACCGGGTACTAATAGACTCTAGCTAGCGCTGCGCGCGCGCACGGCCCGCGACCAACTGTACCTGCGGTGGCTGTGTGCATCATGAATGCATTTACGCATAGTCTACAGCCGCTCTAGGTACAGGCGACGAGGTCTGACGGGCTCGATCCCTGGGTAGAGGGGATACTACACATCGTACCTCGGCACAAATTTACAGCACCTACCGATTAAAGAATACATAACTTGGATTGACAGTGTAAATTATTATATTGCCGTCACCAAACAAAGTGAATTTGTGCGGGGAGGCCATTTTGTTAATCATAACATCAACGTGTAATTAAAATACAATTTACCATATATGTATTTCTAATTCTTTTAGGATCATTACATGCCATCCACAATACTACTCAGCAATTTTATTCCAAAGTTAAACGTTGTCAGCGATACAGGGTGTCAAAAACAGCTCGAGACTCATTTGAGTACTCCCCTCCATGGAAATCTTTAGTAAAAGGCGAGAGATTTATGCGTTTTAAAGGGAAACCAGAGTGACGACATGAACATTACGGAGCACTACACTCTTTGTAGAAAAATGTCGATAGCGCGATGTAGTCCCTGTCCCTAACAACGACACCTATCGGGTATTTATAAAGATAAAAGCAAAGAGTTTAACTTGGCTGCTCTGTGCGCGTGCGGACGGCGGTGTGAAAACTGGGTAAAAGCAACAAGAACATGGAAAGAAAGGCAACAAGGAATGGACTCAAAATATGTGTAGTCCATTTTATTATAATTGTCCCAAAACAAACATTTGTCAGTACCAACATTACGAAAGTCGGCATCAATTACATCCTTTAAGACCATTTGTATTGTTGGGAAAAACTCATATAGATACTCAAAAAAGTGTCTCAATTGACCTATTTAATTAAACACGTAAATTATGTAATATGTACTATTAAAGAAAATTATATATTTTTATAAGAACCATAACGACTTAAGACGGGATACATTGCTCGACAACCATGAGCCAATCTAATGTTTAAATAGATTCTGTCTCTTCTGTTGGTGTAACATTATTAGAATTCTAGACCAACGGACTTCTAGGTGCATGTTTATAACCCTTCGAGCTTTTTGAGCAGTTTGCATATTAGTCATGAAAAAATTCAAACGATGTATGTCTGCAGTTTACTTTAATTTACATTTATTATTAACCTTGCAAATATATGTAAGGCTTCAAAAATAGTCTTAAGACTCATTTGAGTTTTCCCCTCCACGGAAATCTTTAGTAAAAGGCGAAAGATTTATACGTTTTGAAGGGAAACCAGAGTGACTAAACGAACGGTACAGCGCGGTAGTCACTGTACGGAGAAAAATGTTGATAGCGCGATATAAGGCCAGCTGTAACATCGCCATCTAACGGGTAATAATAGAAACAAAAATAGCAGCTCAACGAACCCTTCTCGCAGTAGCTGCGCGCGCGCACGTCTCGGCACCGACTGAGGCTGTTTACACATGGCGCCGCGCGCGCGGCGCTAGGGGCAAAACGGTAGATCAGCTATTTATTCAGGATGTTTCTCAATGAAAGTTTTACGATTTTTTTTTTCTTCTGATGCACATCCCTATGGATAATATACGCCATTTGATTACAATCTAGTCTTAAAGTGACTTATGAGTAATTTATTTTTAACTTAAGCTGCTAAAATAATTGTTTGTGTAAGAATGTGTCCATTAACACTTTTCTTATTGTCTCTATTAAGGGGAGGACACTTTGTTCTTGTGTTCATATTGAATGGCACTTCACTTTTTTTTTGTTTTTTTTTTAGTTTTACGAATGATAGACAAAAATACATAATTTATTGTAGAAAACCATTTAAACAAAACGTGAACAATTTTCTTGTTTTCGACAAAATCTGCTAGATGGCGCTGTCACTCGTTAGTTACATCGCGCTATCAATATTTTTCTTTGAACAGTCACTACCGCGCCGTGCTGTTTATTTCGTCACTCTGGTTTCCCTTCAAAACGCATAAATCTTTCGCCTTTTACTAAAGATTTCCGTGGAGGGGAACACTCAAATGAGTCTTAAGACTATTTTTGATGCTCTACAATTATTTGTAGGGTTAATAAACTTACTTAACAAATCAATTCTAATGATAGACAATAGTTTTTCTTATTTATTTTCTAATTGACATCTTACTCCATAGGAAAGGAGTCATAAGTGAAATGATACACACAGTAATTAGTTTAGTGTTGTAGCTGCCTGCAAGACATAAAATACATCGCGCGCGCCAACGCCGCGCGCCGCGCCACGCCCGTCCGTCGCTCACGCGGGCCGCGCCCAAATGGCTCGCGCGCGAGGCCCGTTCGCCTCTTATACGTAACGGCCGTGCGCCGACGCACGGCCGACCCGCGCCGAGCGCGCACGCGCGCCCTCTACCGTCATTTTAGTTAATACTGTTTGTAAATATAGATCCCTTTATCCATCGCTAGTTGTAAGTAATAAAATAGTACTTAAGGTCTCATTTTTCACAACAGCCCCCTCAGTCAGCCCAGCGCGGGCAACCAGCGCCTATTAGGCTGGCCCCGCAATGGCCCACTCCCTGGACCAAAAAGGCCGCGCCGCAATCCCCTGCGCCGGCCCCCGCACCCAAAGCGGCGGCTCCCCGCCCCGCGCCCCAGAGCCCCCCCTCCGCCTCGGCCCCCGCGCCGAAAAAGGCAAACTCGCCCTCGTCGTCTCAGCTACTAGACGACATCTCTCTTTTGTCTCGTTTCTTCGAGGCGATCGACCTGGATGAGGTCAGCCGCGCCGCTGAAGCCATTCGGCGGGCGGAAGGTAACCAAAGGGCCATGATGGTCGTAGCCATCGAATACCGGGAGTTAGGAGCCCGGCTAGCCAACTTTAAAGTCAAACCATAATGGTTTTAAACCCCCCCTGTAGGTTCAAACCGTCCTCCCTACGCATAGGTTATTTCAACGCTAACGGGCTAGCGTCACAAAAAGACGAAATAGGTACTTTCCTCACCCAGCATCAAATAGATATCTTTCTAGTCCAAGAGACTTTCCTCAAACCTAGTATGAAAAACCCCAACATAGCGAACTATAATTTAGTTAGGAACGATAGGATTACCGCCGATAGAGGTGGCACCCTTATTTATTACAAACGGTCGTTGTATTGCACGCCGCTAGACCTTCCCCAATTAGAACACATAGAGGCCTCGGCCTGCAGATTGGGCATGACCGGCCACGAGTCGATCGTCCTGATTTCCGCCTATCTCTCACCTGTCCGTTCAGGTCCAAACGCAAGGCATATGACCCGTAATGATCTCACTTCCCTCACTAGTCTAGGCAACTCCGTGCTTATAGCCGGAGACCTAAACGCAAAAAGCTCCGCCTGGTGCAGTCGCACTTCCAACCCCCGAGGCCGTGCTCTGGAATCTTATTCCGATCTTTTACACTTCGACGTCATAGCGCCAATGGAACCCACGTTCTTTCCGCGCATAGTAGACCACCGGCCCGACGTTCTCGACATAATGCTTCTAAAGAACGTAAACTTACGTATGCATTCGATAGAAGTACTCCACGAGCTTGATTCCGACCATAGGCCAGTTGTAGTCGAATTTGTTCCTAGGGTCGCCTCCCCAGGCGACGGCCCGCCCCCCCAACTAGCTGTCAAAGTAGATTGGGAGAGTCTTAAACTTAAACTCAAGTCCCCCTCTTCCCCAGAATTAGATAGAATACCCTCCCAGATCATAAGTAGGACCGATACTATTACGGCGGTCGACTCCTTGACAGAGCACGTACAGAAAGTCGTTAACGACTGCTCGCGGACGGTACCAGCGACGGGCAACCGCCGCTGGAAACTGCCCGCGGATGTACGGGCTCTGTTGACGGAGAAGAACGCCGCCATCCGAGCTTATGATTCTTATCCCACTGAGTCGAACCGGGTCCGTATGCGCGCTCTGCAGAGATCTGTAAAGTGTCGTATAAGCGATCTCCGGAACGGACAATGGGATAGAATGATAAGTGAGCTAGAACTCCACCCATCAAGCCTTCTGGGCTCTCACCCGAAAGCTTAAATCAGAGAGGAGCGCCTCTACACCCCCTCTAAATCGACCCAACCAACCACCAGCCTTCGACGACGATGAGAAGTCGGAGTGTCTGGCCGATAGCCTCGAGTCTCAGTGCTCACCCAGCGTCCTCCCAGTAGACCCAGACCACCTCGCCGAAGTCGAGGCGGAGGTCGAACGTAGGCTAGCTATTCCGCCCTGCGCACCCGCCCTCGAGCAGGTGACCGCAGACGAGGTCGAGACCATCATTAAAGATCTTCATCCCCGAAAGGCCCCTGGCCAGGACGGGATCACTAACAAGGTGATAAAGCGCTTTTCTCCCCACCTCATTGTTCTCCTCGCTGCCATTTTCAACGCGGCACTCGATAATTGTTTCTTCCCCCAGCAATGGAAAGGGGCGATAGTCATAGGGATACCTAAGCCCGGCAAACCTAAGGCCGAACCGTCCAGCTATAGACCGATCAGTCTGCTCTGTACCTTGGGTAAGATCTACGAGCGTATCATTCACAGTCGCCTCCGCGACTTTGCCACCACCAACTCGCTCATCCCCAAGGAGCAGTTCGGCTTTCGCGCCAAGCACTCGTGCGTCCAACAGGTGCATCGCATCGTCGAGCACGTCCTCGTTAACTTCGGTCGCTCTCGTCATCGTAAGACAGGTGCTCTATTCTTCGACATCGCTAAGGCTTTCGACAAGGTCTGGCACGAGGGCTTAATCTATAAGCTCTACAAACTCGAAGTGCCCGACCGTCTCGTGCTCATCATACGAGACTATCTGTCAAATCGCACATTCCGATATCGAATAGACGGAACTCTCTCCGCCCCCCACCCGAGCGGAGCCGGTGTCCCTCAAGGCTCGGTGCTCTCTCCGATTCTCTTCACTCTGTTCACAAGCGACATTCCCACCTTCGAGACTCCCTCCCCTCTTCAGGCCCACGTCGCTCTGTTCGCAGACGACACTGCCATTTACTGTTCGGCCCGCAGGGAGGAGCCTATAGTTCGCACCCTCCAACGTTCTGCCGACCTCTTAGGCGATTGGTTCAGAAAGTGGAGAATCGAAGTGATCCCCGACAAAAGTGCCGCGTTACTCTTTAAGAGAAACAACGCCCCACTCTCAATCGATCACCATGTTCGGAAAAGCAATCCCTTGGGAACGCAAAGTACGGTACTTAGGTGTTATTCCAGACTCCCGACTTTTAATCATCAATCAAAGCTGTGCGCGATCGCGCCGCTTTCGCCCTCGGTAGGCTACATTGTCTTCTCAACAAGCGTAGTAAAATGTCCCTTAGAAATAAGGTGAGGATTTACACGACTTGCATCCGCCCGATCATGTCATACGCCAGTGTCGTTTTCGCCCACTCGGCCAACTATAACATCCACCGATTACAAGCCGTCCAAAAACCGCTTCATGCGCAAAGCTACCGGCGCTCCCTGGTACATGCGCAACATCGACTTACACATTGACTTGAACTGCCGACCATCTCGCAGTACTTCAAGCAATGCTCCACCCGATACTTTGACTCTGCCCCGCACCACCCGAACATTCTTGTCGCCCATGCGGCAGACTATACCCCTTCCGTAGCTTCACAATCGAAGCGTAGGCCTAGGAACATTCTCCTAGACCCCGACGACCCTATCACGCTAGCCCAACAGCTCGCGACACAGACTAACACTTCAAATAACCGTCCGATTTTCCGCCCCCGCCGGCGGGGGCCTAGAACGTCGCGAAACCGCCCTTCAGCTTCCGCGTCTCTGCTCACTACCCGATACCGGCACGTGCCGGGTCGTTTCTCTCCCCAAACCTACGTCCGCATTAGGGACCGTCCCAGCAACGCCCTGAGCCGAGGTTCGAGCCCCGTTCGGGGGCACCCTCAGGCAAACGTTGCTTAAATGTACTAGGGGTGTGAGCCTTCCGCTCCCCCGCCAGCCCGGTGAAGTTGTAGAAGCCATCTTAGGCTAACAGCTTAGTCCTTTCGAAAAAAAAAAAAAAAAAAAAAAAAAAAAAAAAAAAAAATTTAAATATACTTCGTCTCGGACTTCCGATCAAGACACATCGCTGAACCTGCTTTTTATTTCGCCACCTCGCTGAAGCCCTGCCTACCTATTAGGATCAAGCTAGAAGCCCTTCACACCTCACATAGCACTCATCCTAAAGTGGTGACCCACGACTGAACCATCAACCTTCAGAAGAACGAAGATACCGCAACAAAATGGAGTCAAGCCAACAACAATTCATCTCAAGCCCGACAGCAACAACAGAAGTCGCCGGTATTGCGCTTACAATGCGCGTACCGCCCTTTTGGCGCGATAAACCAGGTCTGTGGTTTATGACCTTTGAAACCGCCATTCGAAATGCCAACAAGGGGCAGAGCGAACTCGCACAGATCGTTCTCGCACAACTGGAGAAGCAAGACATCGAGAACATCAGCGATCTTCTATACAACCCGCCAGCTGAGAACTACTACAACGCACTCAAGCAACGCCTAATCTCCGTGTACGAAGAATCCGAAGGACGGCAGTTCCAGAAGCTGTTATCCGAAATGCAACTCGGAGACCAGCGTCCGTCACAGCTGCTCAGAAAAATGCGCGACCTGGCACGAGACAGGGTGCCAGATACAACCCTACGGCTCATGTGGATGAACCACCTACCTCCCCACGTGAGATCCGTACTCGTCGTCAGCGATACTATCAGCAAGACTGCCGCACTCGACGAACTCGCCTTGCTCGCCGACAAGATGCTCGAACAAACGCAAGAAGTCAGCGCAGTTACATCGACTCAAGCACCGTTCCAACCACAACCACAACCGCAACCACAACCACAGCAAGCATCATCATCCGCACAACCGCAAGACATGCAATTTCTCTTAGAAGAAATTCGACGACTATCACTTGAAGTTTCGGCGCTGCGTAACGGCCCACCGCGTTATCGCCGCGGCCGATCTCCGTATGGCGCCACGCCCGTGCAGCGTTCTCGCTCTAACGCACGTTCTGCATCCCGCTCTCGCCGCTACCACCGCAGCGAGTCGCCCGGCAACGATTATTGCTATTACCATCGTCGTTTTGGAAGAAATGCAAGAAGATGCCAGTCGCCGTGTTCATTCAATACGCAAGACAAGAAGAATGACGCCTCGTTAAACTAACAAGAACGTTAGACGAGGCGGGGTCCGACGTTCAATGCAAATCCTACCGTCTCTTCGTGACTGACAAGAAATCAAGACTGACGTTTCTCATCGACACTGGTGCCAACGTATCAGTCATTCCACGAAGAAGAGGGACACCAATGAAGCCACTACTATTCAACTTGTACGCTGCGAACAACACGACGATAAATACCTACGGCGAACAAACACTTGAACTGAATCTGAACCTACGAAGACCGTACAAGTGGAAATTCATCATCGCCGACGTCAGCAAGCCCATCATCGGAGCCGACTTTCTCTGCCACCACGAACTCCTGGTAGACCTGAAGAACCGAAAACTAGTCGATAACGTCACCAAGTTATCGATTCACGCTCCCGGCTGCTACACATCTATACCTACAATACGCAGCATAGATCCAGATCAATCTTATCACGACATCCTGAACGAATTCCCCGGCATCACAAGACTCACCTCCATGAAGTTATCACCGAAGCATCGCGTGGAACACCATATCGAAACCAGCGGACCACCACTACACTGCCGAGCTCGACCTATACCACCTCACCGGTATGAACAGGTCAGAAGAGAGTTCGAGTCCATGATTCAACAAGGCCTATGCAGACCAAGCAAAAGCCCATGGTCCAGCCCTCTCCACGTCGTGCCGAAGAAAAATGGTGACCTGCGAGTCTGCGGTGACTACCGTCGCCTGAACACCATCACCAAGCCAGACCGCTACCCGATTCCTCGCATCAAAGACTTCACATACCAACTTGCCGGCAAGAAAATCTTCTCAACAATAGATCTGAACAGAGCTTACAATCAAATACCTAACAAAGACGAAGACATAGAGAAGACAGCCCTCATCACACCATTCGGGCTATACGAATTCACCCGTATGTGCCCGGGACTGAAGAATGCAGGACAAACATTTCAACGCTTCATCCATGACGTTCTGAGAGGCCTAAACTTCGTTTTTCCTTTCGTGGACGATTTATTGTTAGCCTCAGACAATGAAGATCTTCACCGAGAACACCTACGCCTGGTACTCCAGCGACTTGAAGACGCGGGTATCACCATAAACCCATCCAAGTGCAACCTCGGCAAGAAAACCGTCAAGTTTCTCGGCTATGAAGTATCCAAAGCCGGAATCACACCGCCTACTGAAAAAGTCACAGCAATATCAGAATACCCAAGACCGAAAACCATTCAGCAACTTCGAACATTCCTCGGTATGATCAACTATTACCGAGAACACATACCGAACGCCGCATCGCTTCAAGCTCCACTCAACGCATACCTACATAATTCAAAGAAAAAAGACAAGACCGAAATCGAATGGACGACCGAAGCGCAACAAGCCTACGAAGACGCCAAAACATGCCTACAGAACGCCGCACTACTCGCGCACCCGCACAGCTCCGCTCCGCTCGCACTGTTCTGCGACGCGTCCAACACGTGCGCCGGTGCCGTTCTGCAACAATACCTACGCAACGCATGGCAACCGCTTGGCTACTACTCGAAGAAATTCTCCGCTACGCAACAGAAGTACAGTACCTACGACAGGGAACTACTTTCTATCTACATGGCGATGAAACACTTCAGAAAAATGTTCGAAGGAAGAGAACTTATAATATTCACCGATCACAAGCCGCTTACCTACGCACTTACGAAGACATCATCCGATAGCGAAACACCCCGCCGCGCAAGACAATTATTATTTATCGGCGAATTCACAACCGATATTCGCCATATCAGCGGGAAAGACAACGTTGTCGCCGACGCCTTATCAAGAGTCGAAACCATCACTTGTCCAACAACAATAGACTACGAGCAACTCGCCACAGCACAAAAAGAAGATATAGAATTACCCACATTACTTCAACAACCAAACCTACAATTCAAGAAAATAAGAATACCTAACACCAACTGCGATGTCTACTGCGAAACAACAACAAGTAACATTCGACCGTATCTACCTACTGACTTTCGTCGCATAGCATTCGACGCCGTGCACAAGGTCAGTCACCCCGGAACGCGAACTTCAAGAAAACTCATCCAACAACGATTCTTTTGGCCATCCATGAACTCCGACATCGGCACCTGGGCGAAAACGTGTGTGTCATGTCAACGTGCGAAGATTCATCGACACACACAAAGCAACACATCAACATTCGCCGCCTGCGACCGATTCGACCACCTACACGTCGATATCGTTGGACCGCTCGCAACCAGTGAGCGCGGACATCGATACCTACTCACTATGATCGACCGAACGACGCGCTGGCCCGAAGCTATACCAATCAGAGAGATGACCAGCGAAGTCGTCGCTAAGAAGATCTACGAGTCATGGATAACAAGATTTGGCTGCCCGAAAACAATCACAACTGACCAAGGCCGCCAATTCGAGAGACAGCTGTTCCGCTCTCTAACCTACCTACTTGGCGCTGAGAAAACTCGCACCACCGCCTATCATCCGCAATCAAACGGGATCGTCGAACGCTGGCATCGATCACTAAAAGCCGCTTTGATGACCCGACTGGAATCAAACTCCAAGTGGATCGACGAGTTATCCACTGTGCTAATGGGACTACGCGCAGCGATCCGCACCGACACCAACACCAGCGCAGCGCAGCTCACCTATGGGCAATCACTCCGCCTGCCTGGTGACTTCATCTCACCGTCATCACCATCATCATCGAGCTACATGGACGAAGACTTCGTACGCCGCCTCCACAGCGCGATCACCGCGCTCACACCGACATACCTACCGCACAGTAACAAGCGAAGTATGTTCGTGCACACCGACCTAGCGACGTGCAACTCCGTGTTTCTCCGCACCGACGCCGTACGGAAGCCTCTACAACCACCGTACGAAGGCCCGTACCCTGTCATCAAGCGCAACGAGAAGACCTTCGAGCTACAGCTACCCGGCAGAATCACTACAGTCTCAATTGACAGACTGAAGCCGGCGTACACTGTTAACACAACGCCGCTTATCACTGCCGCCGATTCAAATTCACCCGCCATACCACAAGCGGTATTTGCGGAACGACGCGACGTGCCAGCACCTGCAGCAGCTCCAGAGAGGACAACGCGATCCGGACGCCGTGTCAACACGCCCGTACGCTTCGCTTGAGGGGGAGTCCTGTAGCTGCCTGCAAGACATAAAATACATCGCGCGCGCCAACGCCGCGCGCCGCGCCACGCCCGTCCGTCGCTCACGCGGGCCGCGCCCAAATGGCTCGCGCGCGAGGCCCGTTCGCCTCTTATACGTAACGGCCGTGCGCCGACGCACGGCCGACCCGCGCCGAGCGCGCGCGCGCGCCCTCTACCGTCATTTTAGTTAATACTGTTTGTAAATATAGATCCCTTTATCCATCGCTAGTTGTAAGTAATAAAATAGTACTTAAGGTCTCATTTTTCCAAATTTAAATATACTTCGTCTCGGACTTCCGATCAAGACACATCGCTGAACCTGCTTTTTATTTCGCCACCTCGCTGAAGCCCTGCCTACCTATTAGGATCAAGCTAGAAGCCCTTCACACCTCACATAGCACTCATCCTAAAGTGTCATTCATTACTTACGTCATTAATTTAAATAAAAACTTAAATATTAGGCGCTCTTTAAAAAAAAATCTCCTTTAAATATTAAGTTATAACTTGAACTTGCTGTGCAGCATTAATACTCTAAATAGTAGCTTTATATGCAAAATACAAATAGCTATTCAGATGATATAACAGTAATACCTATCTCCATAGCTAACCAAGAGTCTCCATTAACTTGATTCATTGAAAATATGAGCTAAATATATTTCGTATAACTTGACCACTCCAGTCGCTTACGTAATCTCAGTCCGCAGTTCCTTTACAAACTGCGAGCTGAATCCAATTCTGTTTGAAGAAGTATATATTTCGAGCGCAATAGTGATATCTCAGCCGGGCCGGGGCGCGGACCACGAGAAATTGAATGAAAACATTGAATATTTATTCTGAGACGATACCACTACAGTTGAGCTGTGCATAGAAGAGGGCGCAGAGGGTTTTTGAGTAAGGATATGGGTATTTGAAATTGCTTTATGGAGACAAGAGCTTGAAAAAATAGATGTTTTATGGATGATGCGATTGGTACATTTTTACACACTGTATCACTTACCACACAATCACTACACAGTAAAAAAGAAAAAAAAACCTTTTTAAAAACAAGCTTTTATTATTTGTTAATAAAATGAACTAAAAAGTTAAAAATAAATTAACTCTAAAAAGAAATATACCACTTTGTAACTTGATTGTAACCTTTTATAAATGAAAGCGTGTTACATTGTGATAGCTTGAGGAATATGTTATGTTGTATTAAATGTAAATATCCCTTCTGCCCCTCCGCTACTCCTTGCCCACCGCCGGATCATCTTGCGGCTGTCCTTTTAATATTTGATCTGCATATTTATAAATCGGCGGCGTGCTTACTGATTTATACGAGGTGCTGTATTCCCCAGCCCTTTGTTTGAGAAACGCCCGAGCGATACCTATCTATCTGTACATGCAAACAGAATAACGGAGTGACCGAATGTTTGCTGTTCAACTTACAAGATCAAAAAAAAATCAAGAGATCCATCTTAATTTATTATTTCTTGAAAATATTTAGTTGATAGAGATGCTTATAATGACACATTGATTCATATCACAACTCTGCCCACTCTATACCTAACTCGTCAAAAACACATGGATATCTCGGGCGAGTCGGGAGATAAGCAGAAAATCACTCTTTTGTTTGTTGAATCATTTCACTGTCCTCAAACAGCGATTGTAGAGCTTGCAAGGAAGAAATGGAAGACATGAAACATATCTTATGTGAATGTCACTCACTGGCCAGACACAGGCTCAGACTTCTGAGAACGGCTTATCCGAAACCAGAAGAATACAGGCACCTCAGATCCAAGGACGTTATTCCATTAATGCATTTGATTCAGGGAGTAGGTGTATAAAGGTAGGGGAAACACAAAAGATCCCTGAGGGTCGAAGTGAACCGGTTATACGGTCCCCGATAAGATAAGATAAGATAAAACTAATCATCCACTATGTGACCGAAACTCAGAAAAGTAAAATTTAATTTTATAAAGGTACTAAAGCATAGTTACTCATTAAACTATATATAATAGTTAATTAAATAACTTGACCGTCACTGGAAGCTTTATATTGAGATAGCATTTCCGTTTCCTGTCTAATTTCTATGAGATTCCATACTTTGACGTCCGGTCCAGTGGCGACACCTGGCGGTCGAGCGCCATTTTTAGTTTACTTGCGTTAGAGCGCGCGATTCTACTTCATTGGCGTTTCGAATCCTGTCGAAGCAACACTTACGTGCGCAGCGGTCGGCAACTGCAACCGCAGCATAGTGAGTTTAAGTGTTACGGTGGTATAGGTTACAAAAATCCTTCAAATAGTGAGTTTCAGTGTTACAGTGACATTGGGTACCTACAAAAATCCTTACAAGTGAGTAAATTATTAATGTTTTTAACGGTTTTGCCGTTCGATACTAAAAGTAAATTACCACGTCGGTAAATTAAACATTTTATCGTGTGAAAAATAGAAAACCGGTTGATGTGGTGTTGTTTTTGTCAAGCTAGCAGTATAAAATATAACGTTCTTGTGTTCAAAAAACTGCTTCGTTTTACCGTAGTATGGAAACTATTGTTTCTGTATTGTTTAAGGTTATATTATTAAAGCATTGAATTAAATACGTATAGTATGGAAACTATTGTTTCTGTATTGTTTAAGGTTATATTATTAAAGCATTGAATTAAATACGTATACAGTAATGGATTCGGGTGCTCCGGAGTCAGCTCCACAACCAGAGGCTGGGACGAGTGGTGAAGCACGTAAGCGGACGCGGAGCAGCCGCAAGCGGAGCCGTAGCTCCTCGAGCAGCAGCTGCAGCAGCACGTCTTCGAGCTCGTCATCTTCGGACACCAGGCATAAGAGGTACCGTCGTAGAAAAAGTAAGCGCTCTCAACATTCTAGACGCATGATGGACAAACTAGTCCAAGAAATTGGTGAGCTTCGTAAGCATATTGTCATGCCTTCAAATAATATCAATGCCTCTTATCAAGAGCAAGACGCTGTTTCTATTACTTCTGCCGTCAGTAATGAGCTCTATGAACAAAATATTTTAGGCGAACAAACCCCAAGCCATAATTATGTGGAAAATTCAGATTTTACTTTTGAGATCGAAACGAAATTGAAGGAGCCTTCTGTTCCGAAAACTCCCGATAGTTATTTAAAAATGCTGAGCGATGTCCAACGCTTTGGTAATTCATCTTGGTCAGAGGTTAGATACTCTGATACACAGAAAATATATAATCATAGCCCAGGCTTTACAGACCTGGAAACAAACGATGAGGTGAAAACATATGATACTCTTCGTTATTTAGCTCATGCGGACAAGTCTTATGCAGCTATTACATACTGCATCCTTAAACAAAAAGAAACATTGCAGGAGGGTATTCGTAATCTTTTATTTTGGGCAAAAAGTTCAGAAATGACTTTTAGTGGCTTAAGTGATAAAGTTGAAGAATTATTTCTTAAAGGCGATTTTCACAAAACTTCATCAGATTTACTACAATTAGTATGTGGACACCGCGCTGAGAGTATTGAAATGCGTAGGGAAAGTATTACGAAACAAGTAAAGGACCCTTTAGTAAAAGCTACCCTTAATAGAATACCGCCCTCACAAACACATATATTTGAAAGTGAACCGTTTACTTCTGCTCTTGATAAAGCTGGGGGAGTTCGTAAAGCCTTTTGGCCTCCGAAAAATGATGCACCCTCTCAGTCTAAGCTTCAGCAAGCTAATCGCCGCCCCTCGCGGGGGCAAGGTATGCGAAATACAGTAGTTCCATCGCGTGGAACTCAATGTATGCATCAGGAAACAGGCTTCACTAAATATCCAAATGCCTATAACTACCCACCCTCGCGGGGTGGATACCAACACGGTGGTACCTACAGAGGTCAACCTAATGTCGGTGTCTCTCACGAACACCATCAGGTCGGTAATAGAGGACCATTTCCGAACCGAGCGTCTCGTTCGGAGCGTGGACATTCCAGAGGGCGTTCTAGTGACCCCAGAGGTCATTCAAAGAGATATAAACAATGACTGGATACAATTTCAGGCAGGTCAGCTCGCACAGTTTCATTCAGAATGGAGAGAAATGGGAGCCCCAAAAATAATTTTAAAATTAATTCAAGGGTACCGAATCCCATTCCTTCAGAAGCCCCCACTTTTTCAACCAAATCTCGTAAAGGGTCTATTTCACACACCCGTGTCCCACGAAATGACTGTAATTATAAACAAAATGAAAACTCAGGGCATTTTAAAAGCAGCTCCACTGACTCCCAGTTTTGTCTCTCCTCTATTCTTGGTTCCGAAGTCCGACGGAACAGCTCGACCTGTGTTCAACCTAAAAACATTAAACAAATACGTGATAACGCAACCTTTTCATCTGATAAATATGTACCGCGTTCCAGACTTCCTTCAACCAAAGGACTGGATGTGCAAAGTAGATTTATCTCAGGCATACTTCCACCTAAAAGTAACAAAATCACACCGGCGATTCCTCCGCATCATATACGATCAACAATTACTAGAGGTAACATGTCTTCCGTTTGGTCTGAGCACAGCTCCCAAAACTTTCTCCACACTAACAAACTGGATCGCTCAGATATTGAGAGAAAGATGGAACATTCGGATTATTGTGTACCTAGACGACTTTTTAATAGTACATCAAAATGCACAGACGTTACGCGATCACGTGATTCAGGTAGTTCAAACCTTACAAAAATTGGGTTGGCAGGTAAATCTAGAGAAATCAGTCCTCTATCCTCAAAAAAGCATCGTATACTTAGGAGTGAAATGGCAAACCTGGGAAAACCTAAAGTCCCTACCACAAGACAAGATCTTCAGCATAAACACAAAAGTCAATCTAATGCTCTCTCACAAAGTAGCGACTATAAAACAACTGCAAAGTTTAATAGGATTACTGAACTTTGCCAGTTTTGTAGTACCGCGAGGAAGACTCAACCACCGTCAATTACTGAAGTTTCTGAATTCTCTGCCAGACCTACCAACTTTGGAACACCATTTACCCCAAAGTGTCATGAAAGATCTGACTTGGTGGTCCCAAAATTGTCACTTGTCAACTCCACTGCATTATCCACCTCCAGCCAACTTTCTAGTAACGGATGCGTCGGATCTGGCTTGGGAGCCCAACTGAACAATGTGGCCCTGTCAGGCACATGGTCGCAAGAAGAGCAAATGCTCCACTCCAACCACAAGGAGATGCTAGCCATATTGTATGCACTTCGAAGCCATATTCAATCTCTAAGCAACAGCACGATACTCATACAGTGCGACAATCGCACTACGGTTGCTCATTTACGGAAAGAAGGGGGAACAAAGTCGGCAGGCTTACTGGATGTGACCTATCAGATATTGAATTTACTAGACCATTACCAGATAAACTTCAAAATACACCACATTCCAGGCAAATACAATGCTCATGCCGACCACCTGTCTCGCCATCGTCTTCCTCCAGAGTGGCATCTTCTTCCAACTTGCTTGGAAAAAGTATTCAGAAAGTGGGGTGCACCGATGATAGATTTGTTCGCTTCAGCAACAGCGCATGTAGTTCACAATTATGTGACCAGAGACCTGAACGACCCACAAGCCCTATTTTACGACGCTTTCAGCGTTCCTTGGCACTACCCATTGGCTTGGGTATTCCCTCCTCCTTTTCTAATCCCGAAGGTTCTGATACATCTCGCACAGTCAACGGGAATATTTCTAATAGTTGTCCCACGGTGGGAGAGAGTGTTTTGGCGCGTAGACCTGAAAGCCCGAGCACTGGCAGCACCAATAACACTGTTCGATCTGCCGACGAATCTAATCGACACATCAACAGGTCACCCACCACCACAAGTCGAGAATATAGTTCTGGAAGTATGGAAATGTGGGGGTGGTCCGAGGCCACAAAAACTTGGAACAAGGACCAACTGGCTTTACTAAAAAATTCATGGCGAAAGTCTACTTTAAAGACCTACCAAGTCGCTTGGAAGCGCTGGATTTTATGGTCTAAAAATAGAGAGATTGACTCACAAAATCCTACAGGTTCTCAACTGGCCCAGTTCTTGTCAGATTTATATTTACTGGAGAAACTATCTTACAATACCATTGTTTTACACAAATCTGTAGTGTCTACTTTATGTAATGCTGATAACTCGAGTACTTTAAGCTCTCATGTTCTCGTGAAACATGTACTGAAATCTATAGCACTTTCTAAACCGAAACCCTCTAAACCCCCTATTTGGAATGTCGATGAATTAACCACTTTTTTAACAAACTAT
Organism: Maruca vitrata; assembly: GCA_039566165.1. Lineage (NCBI taxonomy): Eukaryota > Metazoa > Arthropoda > Insecta > Lepidoptera > Crambidae > Maruca > Maruca vitrata. Next base: position 14,188,953 of record CM076929.1, read on the forward strand.
ACGATAAAGTCCGATAATCTTTTTCAAGTATCACGTCATACAGCATTGTTATTATTACTTTGTTCTGGACGTCGTATTCACGATTTGACCCTACTTACAATTGATTCTAATCACTGCAAAAGGTCTGTAGATAACATAATATTTTGGCCTCAGTTTGGGTCAAAAACTGACAGTAACAATTATAGGCAAACAGGTTGGAAACTTTTGTCTAACTCAAGTGAACCTAAACTTGACCCCGTTTTTTGGGTAAACAGAACAATTTCAGTGTTGAATGAAAAACGAAATGCTGCAAAAACATTTAATCTTTTCGTCACACTCAAAGGTAATTGTAAGCCCGCCAGTCGCGCAGTAATAGCAGGCTGGATAAAAACCTTGTTTAAAGAGGCTGGGATCCAGGCTTCTCCAGGTAGCGTCCGCTCGGCTGTAGCTTCAAAAAGCTGGCTTGAGAATCATCCATTAGATGAAATTTTGGCTCGGGGGAATTGGCGATCAGCTAATACCTTCCAGCAATTTTATAAACGGGAAGTACTAAGAAGTAACATTCCTTCAAATAATGTCACACAATTGTTTAGTCCGGTTGATTAAGAATGTTTTTGATTTGAATTGTGTACCTAAATGGTTATTTTAGTTAATTTTTTATATTTTCTGTTATAAAAATATATTCAACGAACTGGTTGTTAAGAATTATATTTGATTATTAAAATAAACTGTGGTTTCCTTTCATAATGGTTTTCAATCACATTGGCGTTACAATTATAAATCAGTGGCGATCACCAGGCGATAACAAACAGGTCTCAATATAAAGCTTCCAGTGACGGTCAAGTTATTTAATAGCAGCGTTTTACCTGAAATAAAACGCATATTAAAATACTTACCTCACTGGAAGCTTTCACTTAAAATTCTGCCTGGTGAAATTGAGCCAATGAAGTAGAATCGCGCGCTCTAACGCAAGTAAACTAAAAATGGCGCTCGACCGCCAGGTGTCGCCACTGGACCGGACGTCAAAGTATGGAATCTCATAGAAATTAGACAGGAAACGGAAATGCTATCTCAATATAAAGCTTCCAGTGAGGTAAGTATTTTAATATGCGTTTTATTTCAGGTAAAACGCTGCTATTTAATAATCATACACATAGTTAGAAGAATTATATTACTGTATTAGGTACTAACTAATCAATAAAAATGCGTTACGCCTAAATCCAAAATTTTGGATGACAGTGCAATCCAAATAAATTATAGAAGAGTTTATGAAATGTAAGTAATTTATTATGCAGCCATAAATCGTCCATGACGACCTAAATTTTGCAAAAATTAAAACCGGCCCCCACCCTAATCTGCGTATGAGTCGTAACTCGTACTCGTAAATAACAAATATTGAATTAATGCACACATGAGTGCAATAAAAAAATAAGGATCTACTGTCGACGATCGCAACATAAGCATAGACCGGGCGACATACTGACAAAATTGCTTGGTTACAAAAAGTACAAAGTTAGTGAACCTGTTATTAAACTGCTTCGTATATAGGTATATAATAAATCGGGGATATTTACCATATTGTATCCTTTTTTCATCAAGTTCCCGATATTTCGACACTGTTACACGTTGTATGATTACGGAAATTCACAGTTTATTAATATCCCGGACCCATTCGTTTTCTAATATGTGTAAACGCCGTGGCAATTTAAAGTTATATTTTAGTGAACTAAGTAAGTAATTTTACTACTTTTGCTTCTTTCTATGAGAAGTAATAAGAATAATTAAAACAAATCGGTTTTTGCTTCTGTTTCCTGTGATTCTGGTGAAAACCTGCACACTGATCCTGCATAGCTGCATAGGGATGTTATACCAAATTGTTAATCAAATATTATTTGTCCAAGTCAATGCTATACCAAGCTATCATTGAAGTTATCTGTGAGATAAACAGAGCAATCTCCAAAGATCGAGCTCGTAGGTCAAGCACCAATTCAGTAATTTTTGCACAAACAAATCCACTTGAAATCTTCACAGACGAAACATCAAACCAACCGACCGCAGTAACACTTAACCGATTCGCTAACAAGACCAAAGTTACATTCTAGCGGCGGCCGCTTGGACTAATAATAAAAATGGGGAATGTAATTCTTCCGCTCGAAGGGATTTTAACGATTTTATCAAAAACGCTCGGCGCGTCGTAAATTACCAATAATCATTGGGTTCCCACAACCCCCCCCCCCCCTGCCCCCTCCACCAATCACGTTACCGCGAATTTATCGGAGTTCGCAGATAATTCCCGGTAAATTATCATAATTATTCAATGATTCGTTGTCTCGTAAAACGCATGTTTCAAACGCAGAAACTTTTAATGAAGCGTTTGTATGGCGGTCGTTATTTTTAAAATGAAATTCGTGATTTTACTGGCTTTGTCAGGAATATTATCGGTAATAAAAATAAACCGAATGGATTATATTATTTTACCATATCATTCGGGGGTATGATTTGAAATGCGCTATGCAAATGAAGATTACTAACTTTGTTATCGTCTCTTGCAACATCTAATATTGCGAAATAATATAACAAAAAATAAATTTCAGAATATTTTTGATACTTTACTGCTTACTGTACGCTGTCCAATAGCTAGTATGTATTGTTAGAATTAAAAAATATTAGACTTAATTTTGTGGCAGAATGATTGAGACTTGTGCCTTAAAAGAAAAAAAAGAAAGTATTTATAAGTTGATTTCATATTTTTTAGTCTATGACAAGAAAAGAAAAAATGGTTGTCGTTTTACTTAAATTATGTATGTGCCGGTTGTTCATTTAAAATATACTTGAATAAATGTTTTATAACATCTGGAGGTCTGAATTATTATATATCAGAATTGGAAAAGCCCTCTGACGCCCACAAAGGTTTGTTTATCGCAAAGAAAAAGGTACGTAATCATATATTTTCATACTGTTTTGCATCATCATAGGTATAATTACAAAATCCACATCAAATTTGTGTATGTTATGTCTCTTGCGGGGTAGGCAGCTGGGAGCAGGCTGCAACTTTTAAATTTTATATTCTTCATGTACCTACTTACTACCCGTACTACACTACCCGCGCATTTTAGCTTTGCCGTTGAAATCCGATGTTCATTGTGGTAAAAAGTTGGTTTAGAATTTCACTATGAATGTACATAGTTTTACAATGGTTATAGATTTTTTTTATGGTGTTTAAATCTGCTCAGTCGTTTGCGAGTTTATTAATTTAAAACAACTACACACACATATAAACATACACAGATATTTTGGAATGTAGGTATCAGGGATTTTCCTAGGGAACCTGGTATTGAGGGTTTATTAAAAAAATAAACATTATGATTTTAAACATTTAACCACTCGTCTGTTATGGACCACTCGTCTGATGCGTCTTTGTTATTGGAACTGCAATCCGTTTTGTGAAATTAATTGTATTGTAATGTATTGAAAACTTATTTAAGAACGGTTCGAATAATTGAACTTGTACTTTTAGAATTATTTGATTTTCAGTTGCTATCCTATACATATCTCCACATCTATTTCCCTTATATGTCTGTCTCAAGTTTTCAAGCTGGGAAATAAAAAAATAAAAATGAAAATAATAATATTAATCGTTTATTTGCCATAAATAGGGTTATACAAGTTGGTAACTATAAAGTAAAGTAGCTTATGCCTATTTAAGTATATAAAATATATAGCATGCAAATTTGTATCATTGACAAAAATGTTTCAAACTTATAAGATAAGATAATAAAATAAAATATAACTTAGAAATGAATCTTTAGCCATAATAAATATATGAGGTCGAAGAGATGAAAAATTAGAACATTGTACACTTTTGAAATAAAACTAATTTTACAGATTAAACATGTGTGTATTGTTATTCTTAACATTATTTAGAGATCCGACGGTTCGAGCTCTTTACAGTGCTCATGGTCACTGGCATGACTAAAGTTGACAGGTGTCTTTATAAGTGAGTACCTATAATTACTACCGTCATTTGGTGTGATATTTTGTGTGTTTTGGTTGACGCATGCAGAACTCACAACATCCTTAGGTCTCGCAATATGTTGCTGTTTTTGACAGGCTTGGGATATTATGGTCTTCATGACAGGATCCCAAGCAGGTGGTACACTCCAACTATCTTCTTTGGTGGCTTGAAGTAGGTATTTATGGAAGCATGCTTCAAGATATGTCCAATTTTGTCAGTGACACTTGTCATGTATGTTAGTACTGCTGGCTGTCGCTCCACTGTAGTTTGCTTCACTCGGTTTCTGTTTTGTGTTCATGGTATTTGAAGCTTGTTGCTCCGTAGTACGTGCTGAAGCTCAGCTGCCAGGTGTGTGTCATCACAGATGCCTCTTGCTCTCTAAAACAAAGATTTCCCCATGGTAGACAACTGTCTAGGATGGTGGTGAGAATCACCATTCAAGTACCTATCTGTATGAGTTGCTTTACGATACTGTGTATCATACCTAAACTATGATCTGGATTTCTCCTAATCAGAAGTCAAGAAAAGTTAGTTTATTATTTGACTTTAATTGCATTGTAAACTGAACACTAGGATGAATGGAGTTTAAATGTGTTAGTAAGACAGAAATTCTATTAGTTGGAAGTATTGTGAAGGCGTCATCTACATACCATTTATACAACCGGGGTGTTACTGGTGCAGTAGCAAGGACTCTCTCCTCTTCCATAAAGATATCGGCAGCAATGGGTGATATGGGGGATCCCATTGCTACACCCTCCACTTGAACATAGAATTGTTCCTTCCACAATAGGTAGCCAGATGTAAGGCAATGTTCCAGTAATTCTGCATACTCCATTGGTAAGTCAGTCTTCTCTTAACAATTTCAATGCAATTCTTAACTGGTAAAGATGTAAATAAGGACTGGACATTAAAACTGACCATGGTTTCATTATCAACTATATGTAGGTGTTGAATATCATTGATAAAATGGTAGGAATCCTTCACATTAAATCTTCAGTGTAGCCTCTTAGTGGTGATAGTATCTTCGCTACGTGTTTCGCCAATTTGTATGTAGGTGAATCAATTTGGCTCACGATAGGACGCAGCGGGGCATTTTCTTTGTGTATTTTCGGCAGCTCATACAGCTTCGGTGGTTTTGCGCACGTAGGAATCAGTTGATGGACGATAATAGGTGTTGAATTTTGTCATTATAATCTGAGGTATGCATAACTACCGTCGAGTTACCCTTATCTGCGCGGAGAATAGTTAATTCGTGCATAGCTCGCAAGTTCTTAAGTGCGATATATTCGTCTCGAGGAAGATTCAGTTTCGGCACTTTGTCTCGACGCAAGACAGATGAAATATCTTGACGTATGGCCTCCGCATCTTCCCTTTTGACACTATTTGTAACTAAGCAATCCTCGACGCCGCAAACAATGTCTTCGTACGGTATCCTACGAGGTGCAATCGCAAAATTCAGTCCCTTTTCAGTACATTCACAGTGGGCTCATCCAATGTTTGTTTACTTAATATGACAGCTGACTGACAGGTTGGTTTGTCTATGGAAGATGAGTTGTCTATGATGACAATTCTTGCGTTTCGTTTTTCCAATTGTTTAACGGCCTTGGCTAGAAGCGTTATATATTTTGAAATTTGTCTCATCTTGTACTGATCGTATTTCGCTTTTTCGCGTTTATTCAAAACGCCAATGCAAGAGTAAAAATCTTCCACTGTCAGATGTGATTGGAAACATCAGATGAAATTCTCACATTATTGTCAATGGTACTCAGCTCAAAACGATAGCACACACGCTCCTATTGGTTGCAACGTGAGGTAATATAGCCTAAAGCAATGCTTGATAAATGGTCTCCAACACAAACATTATTTTTATAATATGACAAATATAGTCAGAATGCTCCGAACTGCTAGGCTGTCAGGAATTGCATGTGTTATTGTGAGTCAACCATAAAAGATAGACATATGCTGTTGAAGAATAAATTTTAGATAAACATTTTACTGACTGAATTTCTGGCATCATTATCGAGCACTGGTCACCCCCTGATAGTTAGTATAGATAGTAGATTTTGAAATATATTTCATGTACAGAATTGACCTCTACATATTTATTATAAATTAGGATTTATTATAATTATAAGATATGTAATGACAATTAAACGTCTTTATGTTATTGTTTATTCATTTTAAAGGATGAGTCCTTTACCGTATGAGTTAAATAAAAACGAAGACAATAAATAATTATTAATTTGCAAAGATTGATCGTGAAAATTTTAAACTGTGAGAATATATGTCGCGCCACATGTTATCTATATATATAAAAGGAGAAACTGACTCACTGACTGACATATCGACGCAAAGCCTAAACGGCCAAACGTAAGCACTTGAAATTTGGAAGGGACCTAGCTTAGGTACCGTAGAGGTGCACTGAGAAAGGAATTACCGAAATTCTCACGGGAACGGGAATAATCGGGAAAATTCTTTTGTATGAAAAATCTAAACTGCTTGAGCTAGATGATTGAAATTTGGCATGCAAGTACCTTAATGAACGTTAAGCTTACTTGCAACGCGATATTGAAAAATTCTCACGGGAACAGGAGTAATTGAAAAAAAACTTTTATATGTAAAATCCTGTAATCCACGCGGACGAGGTCGCGGGCACAGCTAGTATATTTATAAAAATAAACGGTCGCCGGTTATCACTCATTCAAAGGTGTCCAGGTTACAGCTAGGGTTCACGAAAGACTATACCAACCAGTTTCCATTTCAAGGACGTCGCTACAAAACAATTCAGTGTACACTAGTTATGAACGCCTTTACCCTACTGTCCTTTTATTAAACTTCTCTAGTTGAAAAATGAATTGGACATTGAGAGTTATACCAAAATGCATCTATCTCTATATTCTGCTGATAAATTGAAGCCATGGATACGTATAAATTCAACAAACGAGGATTACTGACAAAGTGATTGACTGAAACGAGGATTATTCACAAAGTTTATCTTGATTACAATTTATATGTGTAGAAATACTTTACCTACTCTTGTCTGTACCTACTTGTTTATCCTGATTTCCTTACTAATATTATAAATGCGAAGGTAACTCTGTGTGTCTGTCTGTCTGTTACGCTTTCACGCTTAGAGTACTGAACCGATTTAAATGAAATTTGGTACAGACATAGTCCAAAGCCTGAGAAAGGCCATATGCTACTTTTTACCCGACTACGTTATAAAGAAGTCATGTTTTACCTGTTAAACGTCTCTACGCGGACGGAGTCGCGGGCGGAAAGCTGTCCTCTCCTATGCCTTTAATTAAGCAACTATGGGCGGAAGTATACTACCACATCCGGTCCGTATAGTTGTGCCTGTCCTAGAGCCTGCCCTGTCCGTCGAATACTACTCGTACAAGCTGTCGTGAAGAATTTAGCTGATTAAGTCAGTTGTGCCCTGTGAGCGTAGATGGAATATACTACACATGGCTATCCGATCCATATATGGCATAAGACCGCGCGACCCCCTTAGAGATATTTTTTTAAATATATACCTATACTTTAACCGTAGCTTCTCAGTACATTTTAAATTTTATCGTATATTTTCATAAGAACAAGCATTTATTCAATTCGGATTGTCACAATTTGAACACCAGAAATGAACATAAGCTTTCCGTTCCAAGCCTCAGGCTTCAAAAAGTTGGAAAATCATTCATAGGTTTAAGTATAATATTGTCTAATGGGATCCTGCAAAATATTATTGAGTAGCCTTTGTATAAATTTAAAGTCTTTATTAAATCGCGTCTTATGAAAAAAGGGTACTATGAAGTGAATGGACGTGATGAGCTGCTCTTTTGTACATATTCTTATTTGTGTCTTTTGTGTGTTATTAGAATGGTTGCCGTCCTCAATGCCCGTGTGCGTTGGAGAGACGAAACCAATTGAACAAGCCCAGTGTGCGCAGATCAGAGAGAAGAATTGTCAATGCACCCCGTGCGTGTTTTGGAATGGTTGCCGTCCTCAATGCCCGTGTGCGTTGGAGAGACGAAACCAATTGAATGCGCAACGTGCGTGCATTTTTGGAGTGGTTGCCGTCCTCAATGCCCGTGTGCGTTGGAGAGACGAAACCAATTGAATGCGCAACGTGCGTGCATTTTTGGAGTGGTTGCCGTCCTCAATGCCCGTGTGCGTTGGAGAGACGAAACCAAATCGCCGCGCCCTGGGTGCGCAAATCGGAGAGCAGCCATTGTCACCGCGCCCTGGGTGCGCAAATCGGAAAGCAGCCATTGTCACCGCGCCCTGGGTGCGCAAATCGGAGAGCAGCCATTGTCACCGCGCCCTGGGTGCGCAAATCGGAAAGCAGCCATTGTCACCGCGCCCTGGGTGCGCAAATCGGAGAGCAGCCATTGTCACCGCGCCCTGGGTGCGCAAATCGGAGAGCAGCCATTGTCACCGCGCCCTGGGTGCGCAAATCGGAGAGCAGCCGTTGTCACCGCGCCCTGGGTGCGCAAATCGGAGAGCAGCCGTTGTCACCGCGCCCTGGGTGCGCAAATCGGAGAGCAGCCATTGTCACCGCGCCCTGGGTGCGCAAATCGGAGAGCAGCCGTTGTCACCGCGCCCTGGGTGCGCAAATCGGAGAGCAGCCGTTGTCACCGCGCCCTGGGTGCGCAAATCGGAGAGCAGCCATTGTCACCGCGCCCTGGGTGCGCAAATCGGAGAGCAGCCATTGTCACTGCGATCTGTGTTGTGAGTGTAGTGATGTTTTCATCTTTGTGAGTGGTTTGAAAGTGTTGTAGTAATCTATAAATGTGTTTTGAATGAGGACATTCACACAAATACTAGGATGGCCGAAGAAATATATAACTTCATGGCATCGTGTTCAACATAGTTAATGTAAACTTGTAATATATGCATAACATAATAATATTGTAACATATTACTTACTTATGTTTGCTTGTTTGAAGTCAAAGTTATTTTTGTTGTAATTTTATTACCTATATTATAATTTTAACCCGCCGATTTCATTCTTTGTGTTTTAGGTAAACAGGTAATAGAGGTTATATTTAGATAATTCATTTGAACTGAAATGTTTAACATATAAATAACATAAATTTAAAACTACTTTAAATAATTTATAGGTAATTTATGCATGTTACTGTCACTTTGATATAAACAATTTTACATTATTTTTATTGTTGTTTGTATAATAGTGTATTGTTTATGTTAAGTACTCTAACTAAGTTAATAACTATCAGGTTGTCAAAATTGTAAGATATCTAGTATGACTATTATGTTTATATGTATCTTTATTGCTATCCACTTTAGACATTAATTATTAGATATTATTTTTAGATACCAATTTATTGTTTTTAATTTATAGTTAAAATTCAGTTATGTCATAATAATATTGTAACATATTACACACTTATGTTTGTCTGTTTGAAGTCAAAGTAATTTTTGTTATAATTTTATTATAATTTTAACCCACTAATGTTATCATGTTTAAGGTAAACAGGTAATCGTGGTTATATTTAGATAATTCATTTGAATCGAAATGTTTAACATATAAATAACTTAAATTTAAAACTACTTTAAATAATTTACGCATGTTAATGTCACTTTAATATAAACAATTTTACATTTCTGTTAATGTTTGTATAATAGTTTATTGTTTATGTTAAGTGTTCTAACAAAGTTAATAATTATACGGTTGTCGAAATTGTAAGAATTTTAGTATGACTATTAGGTATGTTTATATGTATCTTTAGTGCTACTTTTGACGTTAATTATTATTATTTCTAGATACCAATTTATTGTATCTAACTTGTAGTTAAAAATTTAGTTCTGCATTATTGTTATCACTATGTCTGAGGACAGACATTGATTGTCAGAATGGCCGAATGTTAGAATTAAAAAATATTAGACTTAATTTTGTGGCAGAATGATTGAGACTTGTGCCTTAAAAGAAAAAAAAGAAAGTATTTATAAGTTGATTTCATATTTTTTAGTCTATGACAAGAAAAGAAAAAATGGTTGTCGTTTTACTTAAATTATGTATGTGCCGGTTGTTCATTTAAAATATACTTGAATAAATGTTTTATAACATCTGGAGGTCTGAATTATTATAGTATATTTACATTATAATTTAACTATTTTTTTAATAAAGCGTAAAATCAATATATAATTTTAAACTGTCATGGTTACACACATTAAAAAACTGTAACTGTAGACCTACCGTCATTCTCGCAGTCCTACAGTGGGGCTACCATGAGTTTAAAACTTACGCGCTCGATATCGACTACGTAAATATGTCTATGAAAAACATGTACAGCGCCGGCTGGTGGTTACGCGAAGAACTACAATCGGCCATATGAAAAAAACAACTCGATAGGTTTTTAACGTACGTAAGTTTACGATAGCCAACTCATGGTAGGCCCTCTGTTCACCCGTGATAATGGCGCTTGCAACAGTGCCGAAATATCGGGAGCTCATTAAAACAAAACAACATGGTAAATATCCCGGCCAGTAACAGTTTTCTAAAGCGTAAAATCACTTAACCCGTGGGCCATTATTCCTTTGCCTAGAACAGGTTAATAAATAAAAATAGTTCGAATTACTATATTTCTCCGCAGGGAGTTTATTTTATTCCATCTACCTACCGTCTAGTATCGAAGTCATGCACTTAGTCTGCAACTCGCGATCGCAAAGTGCCGCCCGCGGCGCGGCGCTCGGACAGTGACAAAATAAAAACTGAAGACAACGGGTCCAACGGGTTTATTCGTAAGTGTACCGTTGTAGCTATCTACATACGGTGTCTTGGAATACGGAAACAAAAGGATTCTATTTTTCTTTACATGGTGAGAGAAAATGCAGAAAAATGCATTAATTTATTTGTTCAGGTTATCACTACATAGTAAAAAGCAAAATCGCTATCCGCGTCTGTCCCTATGCATGCTTAAATCTTTAAAATTACACAACGAATTTTGATGCAGTTTTCTTAATAGGTACAAGGATTTAAGAGGAAGGTTTTTTTTTTTTTTTTTTTTTATAAAGAGGCTAACAAGATGACCTCACTCCACCTGATGGTAAGCGGTAGTGAGATCCAAATATGAGGTCGACAGGCACAATAGACCATATTGAGCCTGTCGCACTCACCCTGAAAACCGTGAAAAAGGAGACCACTGCTGCGGCAACAACGAGACAAGGCGTGGAGTCTCGCATTGGTATTGAGCTGTGCGGGTCGGAGTTGACCAGTCCGCCGGACGGAAGGGCCCCCGTGTCTACGGGTCTCCCAGGCCGGCGGGCTGACCCGCTCCGCACGCACAATACCGCCGCTAAGACTCCACTGGTCCGGCGCTTGCCGCACCAATGGTCCCCCCTGGCTCCGGTTCGTACAGTGCTGATCCCGGAACGCGACCTGACCGAGAGAGGTCAGAGTCACTTGGCGGGTTTTACACAACTGTATGGTGGTTTTAATCAATACACTAGCTGTCCCGACAGACTTCGTCCTGTCAAAAAAGTGTGAAAAAGAAAAGGGCTGTTTTTAGGGTTTTCCCGGCAATTATTAGATTTTTTCTCGCCGTAAGAACCATCCTTGGACTTCAACTAACATTTAAAAAAAAATTGGCCAAATTGGTGCAGGCGTTGTTGAGTTATGCGCTTACCAACACATTTTGCGATTTATTTTTATATTATAGAAGATAGTTAAAGCAAAGTCGCTTCTGTCGCCCGCGTCTGTCCCTATGTATGCTTTTAAATAATGAAAACTACACAACGGATTTTGATGCGGTTTTTTTAATAGATAGTGGGATTTAAGAGGAAGGTTTCATGAATAATACCTATACCCGAAGCCAAGCGAGGGCGGGTCACTTTACCATTGTTCCGAAACCATAAAATCGAATTTGTAGTTATTGGACAGTACCTATTATGTAGTTAGTGAAAAGCGTACAAATATATCAGCTAAATATAAAGAATTGTTTTCAACAGTATTGTACTATTTTTATTTGGACGAACACTAGACCTTTAAAAAATAACGAAATTGTTAAATTTTGATTTTGACTAGTTTTAAGTATTTCTTTTTTTTCACAGTATAGGTACCTAATTTCTTTAAACAATTCCCAGAAGGTGCGTTACACCGGCAAAATGTTGTCGAAAATCGACATTCTAGTTTATCAGATAAATTAGTTCGAAAGCTCCTGTAAATGTGTGTAGCTTTTGGAATTAGTTCGGTCCTAATATTCAAGATATTTGAAAAAAATCTGATTCTACTGGCGTATCGTTACACACCAGCAGAATGTTTTGATATAATGGGTTTTTCGTTCGCTAGACTAAGTAAATGTTTCGATATAATTTGGATTTCTACGTTTTAGGGTAGATATTCGGTTTTTTGATACCTACTAGAAGCAAATTTCCCTCTAGGGTAAAGCACACCAGGTGCAGTGAGGTCATCCTGAGTCTTTTGAAAATGTTTTTGTGTGCGTTCGCCCAGCATAAAAGTATCGCCTTTAAAAAAATTATGATGCAGATATTCTGTGCCTTATCTCGAGTAAATGTGACCGAAATTTTAAATTTGTTGTGCCTCTAAAGGGTTCGGAGTTACTAAAGATTAACTGATTCTGCTGCACGAACGACCGTCTAGCAAAATATTTTTTATTTTTTTAGTCTACTTGGATATAAAATATGCAAAAATTGTAAACAAAAAAAAAACCGCCTTCAAAAACCCGACTCACTAAAAATTACAAAATAATATAATACGAACATTTATAATAATCATCTGGGTATGAATTTTATATGTTGTTGAAGGCGGTGCCGTTTATATTTCATACAGACAAGCACAGAGTGCTTCATTTGCCTCAAAATTTTGATTGGCACCGCCTTCAACAACATATAAAATTCATACCCAGATGATTATTATAAATGTTCGTATTATACACCGTGAAATTTTAGTGGTTGTTTTCCCGCAGTAAAATGATTCTATCTTAGTAGTACAAAAGATGTGTGCAGTTCTTTTTTGGTAAAATCAATAAATGCCGGTTTTACGAAAGGTTTAACCGTAACTCGAAAGCACGTTCGAACCGCTTTATGACTTAGGGTGTAGAGCTTCTTTAGCTTTAAGCATCGATTTCATGCGGCAAGCAGTACCTGAATACGTCACATCTTCAAAAACAAGGATAGCTTCTCTCGTTTTCGAGTTGGAAAATTATTATTCTGAAAAATCGAAAAAATAATTATTTTTTTTTCGACTAATAATTTGCATAAATAATTCGATAGTATTACTAAAGGCAAATCGTTCTGCCACGGGAAAACAACCACTAAAATTTCACGGTGTATTATTTTGTAATTTTTAGTGAGTCGGGTTTTTGAAGGCGGTTTTATTTTTGTTTACAATTTTTTTTCATACTTTTTAGTGTTACATATTTTTTTTCACCCTATTAGTTCAGCTCACCTGTAATACTACTGATATTATAACTAGTAGTCTTAATATGTATACAGTATTGAAAGAATTATCCTTTTACTCCAAACAATTAAGGAGTTGACCTTCCATCATCAGCTCAGCATCATAACATTATGATTGCAAGAAGCAAAGCCAATATAACTTCAGAAAATATGTAAAACGCGGTACATGTGCCTATAAAATTTGAGGGTTGCCCTCGATTTCTCCTGGATCCCATCATCAGATCCTAGACTGGTCAACCTAATAGTTTAGCTCACCTGTAATGCTACTGATATTATAACTAGTAGTCTTAATATGTATACAGTATTGAAATAATTATTCTTTTACTCATAACTATTAAGGAGTTGACCTTCCATAATCAGCTCAGCATCATAAGATTATGATAGCCAGAAGCAAATGCCAATATGACTTCAGATAATATGCAAAACGCAGTACATGTCCCTATAAAATTTGAGGGTTGCCCTCGATTTCTCCTGGATCCCATCATCAGATCCAAGACTGGTGAAAATGGGACCACCTCGGAAGTGAACTCTATCCAACCAAAAAAAATTTTTGAAATCCGTCTATAATTGACGAAAATATCGGTGAACATACATAAAAAAAAAAAAAAAATTATACATACAGACGAATTGAGAACCTCCTCCTTTTTTTGAAGTCGGTTAAAAAGATAACTTACATACTGTAGGCTGTAAATGTGCCGTAAAAATGAAATTTGTGCCTCTTAAGATTTAAGAGATTTTTAGTTTTTTGCTGGGCGATCATTTTGGCGAATGCTATATATCACAAGTACCTATATATATTCCCACGATCCTATAAAAGTTTCACCGGCCTACTACATATCATTGGCGAGTTATTGTGTCTATCTGAATCACTGGACCAAACGAAACATTTGGATGAGACCATGTGCACTATTTAATACCTTATTTCTACTATTTGATACCAATCATGAAATATTTGCTACCTGTCTATTAATATCATTATTATATAAATTAAATGGCCAGTCATTCTCAGGTTGACTGACCACTTATGAGTTTTCATAGTTTTAGCATTATATTTATCACTTTGTCAATGTAGTTATTCAGTACCTATTTGCTACTTTAACATATATTTTTAACACAATTTTGGGAAGCTTCCCTAAAAAGTTATCAATAAAATGCATTCAAACGCCTGCACATAATTTACAAATTTTTATGTCAGAATATTTGCTAGTAACTTTTTAGTAGGCGCTCTGTAGCTTATGAACGAGTTGTCGTTGAATAGCTGGGTGTTAATGAATACAAAAAAGTGTGCGTTCGCACATTTGGATCGCCTAAATCCAATTCGCAGAAAGGCAAACTTTGCATAATTTATTATGTGTGAAATCATAAACACCTGGTTTTCCACCTGTTTTGATAGTTTTAATTCTAATGTAGAGTTCAGGCAAGTTTTCTACTATTTGCGTAGTTTTTGATAAATATCTGTTTTGCTTTTGTACCCAAGGGAAATACCACCTCATAAATCAAACTCAACATCGCTGTTTAAACACAATATATTATTAAAAAAGAAAACAATACAATATAAGAACAATATTGTAGAATCATCTTTACAGAGTACAGCGGTGCCGTAGCGCGGCTCGACGGGACATCGCCTATGGGAGCCTTCGAGTTGGGAGCGACTTTCAATAGTATGGGAGAGAACATAATATCTTTGAGGGTCAACAGCCAATGAAGTTTGGCAAACTATGCAAGGCGTTATAAAACACAAATGTGTACCTAAATATAAAAGTACGTACCTCTCTTCGACTCCTCCTACCTTTTATGAGATGACTTTTTAAACTGACATGTTTAGTCAGGTCAAATAAATTAGGGCATCATTTCTATCAGTGCAAGTTCTAATCCAACTATTGAGAGTCAATATCAGCAGCTATGAAAGGCGTACATTACTCAACTTCGGTTCCCGGCCCAGCCACAAACCTCTAGGGTACTTAGTAGAAAAGTATCGAAAGCAGATACCCGCGAGGTCCATGTCTCGCCTATAATTCACTTCGCCAGAATACATGGTTTCAACTATTATTGCGGTCTGCGGGGTCTTTAGAGTTAATATGAAGAATTTTATATTATCAATTGTAGAGTATCCACCAACAATATTCTAGAAAATTATGACAATTTTCATAGCATAAAAGCATCTTTTACTGATGCCTTTAGAAAATAAAATTTTATCGTTGGAACCTTTTGATATCTGTCGACTGAATCCAACCCAAATATTATACTCATATTTATAGAACCAATGAATAATTTCAGGATCTCACAACATTTTCCATGACAGACAGACCGCAATATATAAATTGATCGACTCACATCACCACTGCATTCATAACTACACGCTTGTATCACAATAATGAGCGAAAGACGCACTAAATGACCTCACATACCAATTTTATTGCCACATAGTAAAGGCTAACTCCAAATGATGATAAAAGTACACACATACAACATACATAGAGATTTTGCGAATCTTTGCACTTATGTATAAGCTCAATTGATACAGCCCCTACATGCAATGTTCGAAAGCTCAAAGACAATAAAAAGCCTTATGAATGAAGACTTTAAGCCAATTTGCGCCCTAAGAACATAGGACTACAAAGACATATGGACTTGAACTTTACTAAACCTTAGCATGTTGTATACCTATAATGATGCTGACGATTCAGAATCATTATACATTAAATATAATATTTTCAGTGTTCCATATTTATATTCAATCTAAGCCCAACTAGATCTAGAATTCCTAGTGATACTATATAATTTCCATAAGACATAGTAAATATCACAAAGTATGCGATAGCAATGTGCGTTGGAAAAGAGCAATCGTGTAGCAGATTACTACTAATGGTAGTTTTTCTTACTTTAGCTCTTATTTAAAATGTGAACATTGCTACCACATCATCCCCCTTCATATAAAAAACCTTTTTACCCTATCGAATGCAGTGGTGGTAAAGTTATTTATGAAAGCACCCACAGGCGATGTCCTTATCTTAGCTGTATGTACCTCTGGCAGCGCTGTCGCGCGCGATTATATACTTAGGCAAGTGGCTTAATATGTCAATTGATAAAAACGACGACGGAACACTCCCGACACTATTGCAACGCAATAAAACACATAATTGATTGACTATGTTGACTATTTTTCTTAAAAGTGAAGATAGAAAATGATTCTTGAAAAGTTTAGTTTTAGTTTATTTTTGGTTTCATTACAAGTGTTAGTAAGTGTTGTGGGAGTAATATAGAGGCACAGTAGAGCATGGCCAAGTCGTACGCAACAATAGTGTCCGATCACATTCCGATGCCGTGTACATTTTAATAGAAAGAAATTCGTACAAAACTTTTGCAAAAAATATACAATTGATAAACGAGATGTATATTCACAATGATCCACACACAACCTATAATCAATTATACAACTGCGGACAGCGCTCCGTTCATTACAATATTCATTTATATATCTATCAATATATCTATAATATACGCAGACAATATACACAACGCATCGTATTTCCGTCACGTCACACATTAATGCTACATTCGAATTTAAACTTTAAACACATTGTCCAACGTCCTGTCGTTGTTCGCAGAGCACACGTTAAATATCAATTCAATAGAGTTCATAAAGGCTTGACTAGCCGCGGCAGACGCGCCCCACACTAGATACTCCACTATATAATGCGAAATTATTAATAATAAAACGGCTGTAGTGTTGTTTTCACTGACATAATTGTAAGGCTAAACTTGGCTATGCACTGCCTTTTCGATTATACGATGACGTTAGAAGTTTATTTCATTATCTGAACTTAAAATTGACATAATAGTCAGTATAAAACTGCCGCAGTGAAATCAAAACTACAGATGGAGTCGATACGCGAACGCTAAGCCGAAGCGATCTTAACCGCTTGAACTACGAGCCGTTCCTTATACAGAGTGCATCTTTAGTGAAATAGGTATCCATTTAGCACGGTTACAATATCTTTTGTAATAGTATTATAATGATCTCGCTTTCCGTGAAAATTTGAAACGAAAATAAATGGTAGTGGCATTTTTTTTTTCGGACAATACTCCGATTTGGTTGACTGAATATTAAAAAAAATACAAAGTAATTCACTTGTAACTGTAATGTTATAATAGCTCATCAATACAGAGCTATGTTAAGACTTAAAAGATTTTGTTGATTTTTTTTGAGAGCTGTAAAAGAAATCTATCTGTATGTATACAACTTTGTACAGCGGATCGACTCGTGTCATCGCGAACTATCTCGCTTACAAACGCGTCGCTAAGGCATCCAATGTGCGTAGGTTACAATTGATCATATTTACATTTAATACACATATCGCTTCATGAGTATATCTCCTATCATTTCGGAATCGACTTCGGATTACAACTCGCCATTTTGCAACTGTTGAGCATTACTTTTAAAAACCGTATTAGTAATTCTAATATTCTATTTAGTAGTAATATTATAACTAGTCCGGTCAATTTAGACATTCGAAGTTACATAAATTCCCACCAAGCTGAAAATCGGTAAGATTGCTTAAAATATCATTAAAAACAAAATTTGAAAGTTCCCCATCTTTCCCCTGTAAGGAAAAAATGTTATTCAAGGTCAAAGGTAAAAAAAATTAGTTTTTCGCGATTTTCAGCAAAACGGTAAGTTTTATCATAAAAATATGTATGACAAAATTGCTTATCATCTAATTATCTATAAAAATCATCTTTACACTTTGTTCCTAAGATTCACCATTTCAGAGATACAGCGATGCACAAAGTTGAAATGTTGTATTTTCAAATGCTTCCAGGCCCCCGTGCTATTGTGCTAGACAGATAAAATTTTTACGAATGATGAATTTCAGTTGCCTCTATTATCGCTAATACTAAATACAACATAAAACCATCACTTAAGGTGGGCTCTCATACTAACGCTTTTTTTTATTTGCTCGCACTTGGACGGTTTTTATCGTGGTTACCCTAGTAAACCTATTCCACATTAACGTGGTGACCACGGCTTAACGTGGTTACCACGTTAAAAACCGGCCAAGTGCGAGCAAATAAAAAAAAGCTTTCGTAGAGAAAAGAAAAAGAGCCCACCTTGAGTGATAGTTTAATGTTGTATTTAGTATAAGATGTTATAGAGCCAACTGAAATACATCATTCGTGAAAATTTTAACTGTCTAGCACAATCGCACGGGGGCCTGGCAGCATTTGAAAATACAACTTTTTCAACTTTGTGCATCGCTTTATCTCTGAAATGGTGAATCTTAGGAATAAAGTGTAAGACAATTTTTATAGATAATTAGGTGATAAGTAATTTTGTCATACATACTTTTATGATAAAACTTACCGTTTCGCTCAAAAGTGCATAAAACTGATATTTGTGACATTTGACCATGAATATTTTTTTTTGCACACGTCGGATCGATGGGGACTTTTGACATATCATTTGTAATGACGTATTCAAGGCCTGCACAAAAATCCAGCTTGGTGGGAATTAATGCAACCTTACCCATAATTTAGATGCTAATTTGACTGGACTAAACAATTGTTTTCCTATATGGTCTTAGTTTTAATCACATATTATATCTGATATCTTGGATGACACCGTACTATTTTTATTAATTCGTTCGTTAGCATAGTTTTTTTTTTACATTCGTATGATTATAATGTGAAAAACGTTTGATATTGATTCATTTAGGCAATGAATGTTTGTTATCATCATCAGTCGTCGTCCAGGCGAATATCTGTGGCTGGTAAACGTTAGCTGGTTCCCGCTCCGTAGGCCTCAATGCCGACACCCTAAAGACTGAGTCCTCGTTGCTCTCACAACAAATCGCGGTACAGAATAGTCACTTTGATATCATTTACCCTTTACTTTTAGGGGATAAACTTTTTGTCTGTTTTAGTTAGTACTACACACGGACACATGGACAATTTCTTAACTGCGTTAAGTCTGGCCAATGCACGGTTGTCAAGAAAGGGACAGTAGGTACAGATATTCAATCGACTGCGAAGACACGCCTATCTACAAAAGCCGGCGATCTGTGACTCTGCACTAATTAAGCAGTCGTTAGACGCAGGCGAAGAGTCCATGTGTGAGAACGCAATCAGTAGTGTAGTGAATGTATTAGATGGGACACCTAATGGCAAACGCCACTAGAACAACCGGCGATACGCAGATGCCAAGTCTACGAGAGACTACGAGAGATGCGCGTGCGCAGTCAGTTGGGGTGACTGACGTAGCAGACCAGCCGGTGCTACAAAGCAGTGAGGTCGTAGTCAGTAGGGCCGGACTCTACGAGAGATGGGCCGGACTCTACGAGAGATGGGCCGGACTTTACGAGAGATGGGCCGGACTCTATGAGAGATGCGCGTACGCAGTTACTGGAGTGACTGACGTAACAGACCTGCCGGAGCTACGGAGCAGAAAGGTCAGAGCGCCGGAGTCTACGAGGGCGCAGTCATTGGAGTGGCACAGACCAGTCAGCGTTACGGAGCAGTGAGGCCGTAGTCAGTAGGGCCGGACTTTACGAGAGATGCTCGTACGCAGTTACTGGAGTGACTGATGTAACAGACCTGCCGGTACGGAGCAGTGAGGTCAGTAGGGCGGGACTCTATGAGAGCGCAGTTATTGAGTGAGAGACGCCCAGCCTGCGCTATGGAGCAGTGAGGTCGTAGTCAGTAGGGCCGAACTCTACGACAGGCGCTACGGAGCAGCGAGGTCGCAGTCTGTAGGGTCGGACTCTACGACAGGCGCTACGGAGCGGCGAGGTCGCAGTCTGCAGTCAGTAGGGGCGGGCTCGGGCGCGGCGCTTGGGCGGCGCGGGCGGCGCGGGGTGCGCGGGCGGCGGTCAGCGCCGCAGCAGCGCGGGGAGGTCGGCGAACGCGCACGCGCCCAGCCCCGCGCCGCCCATGCGCGCCACCAGCGAGCGCCCGTGCGCCACGCACTCCTCCACCGGCGAGCGCCACTGCATGCCCGCCGCCTCTGTGGACCGAACGGGACCCCTCCTTCAGTACATAGTCGGCCGAGATACGGCAGAGGCGAACGCGGCCGCCGTCGGATTGGCGGACCCGTCCGCTCCCCCGCGATTCCGATGAAGATGACGAGGCTCCTCCGAGGCGTCGTCGTGAGTCGATTAGGAAAGAAAAATTAGTCGCCTGCACCGAGCGCATTCCGACGGCTAGCCGCCGAAGGGTGACCTGCAGTCGACTATGAGAATATTACGCGAGTTGTCAATACACTTACACTGTAACATATACATACCGAGTATAGCAGAGTTGAGGGCCTCGGACACGTACTCGCGGCGCACGGGCTCCAGCTGCCAGCCCACGGGGCTGTCCCAGGGATTGCTGTACGCTAGTAGACTAAACGCGTTCTGAAAGTAGAAACAAAATTCAAAGAAGGTGGTTATTATTTATTAGGTGACAAATGGCACGGAGTTTCTAGAAATAATATTATAGCGCACAAGTGTGTTTCTCATAGTTCGGAGAGACAACAATTCGACATGACCATTGAGAAAACAGACGAAGGAAAACTAACGTAACATTGTTGCTTATCTACGGACAGATTATTCTTCTTATTGAGTTGTTGAGGATGGCAAAACTAATTTTGCTTGTATTCGCAAGCTGAAAACCTCCCATAAATTTAAAACGTACTGAGAACCTGAGAGCCCAGGACCTCTGATCCTTACGCGGCGCTTGCCTCGAATAGACCAACAAAGCTCTTTCTATTGTCCATAGTACAATCATTAAAAAAACAACAGTCATAATATCTCACCTCCAACATGGATTTATGGTACAGATCCTGTTGCAGCTTCTGGCTCATCGCGTAGAGTTCGCGGCCGAACGCCAGCATGCGCTCCACAGACGCCCGCGCGCCGCACGCGCCGTCCGCGTCTATAGACACTAAGCGTTTAGAACTGTTTTACAGGACTAGGTGTAGCGGGGGTTGGTAGAATAATGTTGGTTGTTATGTAGAAATGGATGTCAAATATAAATGTGGATTTTATATTAAATGCATCATATGCAGTTGATATAATAATAGCATCACGTATGTTCTCATCATTTAAAAAATATCTAGTTCATTAGTGCACTGTCTAGTAGTGTCTGTTTCATGATTTACGTAATTGATTAATCACGAAAAATATACATTTTATTATTTTTCTAAATCTTAGGAACTTCTATCTTATATTTAATCCAAAATTTCCAACATTGTTCTACTAACACCCCATTCATACAGTGAAGTCAAACATTAAAAATAAATAGGTCACAAAACTGTCACAGTTAAGAGGAACAGTGTTGCAGTTCACACAGTAGTCTTGGAGACAGGGTGCGGGAATCACGCGTGATAAAAACAGAACGACAGACATGTGGACCCAAGAGGACCAGAATTTTGAGGACATCACACACTACCTACAAATAGTGACCACGAATTTGTTCTTGTGAGAACTGTCACTTCATTTTGACATTCGAGATTGCGCTTTGACGTCTCCTGTCAAATAAATAAGTTCTTTGGGTCCATTCCAGAGGTCTGATGTAAAATTTAGTCCCCAGTGTGCCCACAAATATAGTCATACATATACGTAATACATATCATACGCGATGAAACATAATAAGCCAGTATATATATGAACTTACATAGCGGGCATCCTACCTGCCTCGCTCCATCATTTTTCTAACCCTTTCACATGCATGTTTAGTTTTAGATCAGCATTTAAAGTAAACTATAGTTCCACACCGTCCCATCCAGTAATAAATAATGTGAAATTTAATACTATTGCATCATTACATAAATATAATAACTTATATCCAAAATTACAAATAAAAAAGAAACACATAATTGTTTAGATTTAAACTACCAAACACCAATTTGTGTAATGTAGTGAAAAATTAAATACCTTGATTGATACCGACTCAGCTCGTATAATAAGGTTTAGAAATATAATATTCAGTGTAATGTGCAAGTCATAAATTATACATCATACTGGTGGTATAAGGATGTGAACTATCAACGTTTGTCGCTTGCTCATTACATAATAATAAGTAATTTTGTACTGCTCTGAGCCAGGTCATGCATGTAACCATAATAATAACCCCGAGATACTGGCCAGTTCCATTTTAATTGCATGCACACTTACGTTACTTGGTCCAACCAATGTTAAAAAAATATACGAACAACTTCATATATTTCGCAATATAAGATCAGTCAGGCTATTAGCTTTCCATCGTTCTCCATTGATACTTACTACAATACAAATACATATTGCTGTAGTGGATGTCAAATTGCGCAATTAAAAAAAAATCACATGCTAATTTGCTAGCGCTGTCAGCAAATAGATGTGTCAAAACTATTTCAGCAGGCTTTTTATACCTAATAGCAAAAAAAAGTCAAGGCATTTAATTTATTCATAAAAACGTATTGACGGAAAGCGAATCGCCGAAAAATTTGCAATGGATTAGGATTTGAAAACAAGTGGTTGAACCAAGAAACTTGAAATATTTAAACAACACACATAAGAAGACAATACCACACACACAAACACTATACCAAATAAAATCTGTACTTACGTACCGCCTCCGAAGCTTGATAATGACCAATGACTATTTGATAGAAATTATGGACGAACAATCATGATAGACGACATAATGAAACAATGGAATGGACAACATACCTGTTCGGGCACAAAACTCTGTGGATGAGGGAATGTTATGATGAAGATGGTGTTTCCACACAAATGATTGAAATTGGGAGAAAGACCGCATTATAGGTGCAGGAGAGAGAAGTGGCGTGCATTTGGGGAGATGGGCTGATGATGATGACGATGATAGGTGCAAACAGTACGATCTTTCACAAGGTGGCAGTCTGAGGTGGAGTCAATACGCAAGAAGATCTGGCACGGTCGACATGAATAAGATGTTAATCATATGGTTCGGAAGAAGGTTATACAATAATATGGTCGATGTGAATAAAACATCAGTTGTATGTTTTGGAAGACACTCACATATGTGATCGATAGAGTGGTCGAATGAATCAATATCGGTGGTATTGAAATGGAAAGACAAACAGATAAGGTCGATTCAAATGAGATGCTTATTGAATTAGGACTTTGAGAACCATCCAATGGAAGATTTTAGACTTTCGCGTTCCATTACTCTTTATGGGTCTACACGCGTTATTAGGAGTAGCAAATTACATAGCTACTTACTGCCCGACGTTTCGACTGGGTTGCACCAATCATAGTCGCGATAGCGAATAACGCGTGTAGACCCATAAAGACTAATATTTAACGATCCAATGGTCTCGGCATGACATGAAAGGTCAATTAGAATGAGCTGTTTCAGAATGAATGAGCATCGAAAGAGCTGAATTGGAATCGAATGAAGGTCGAATGGAATGAGGGGTCAAATTATCCAGGCATGAGAGATGTCGGGATGGGTGGTCGTACCTGCGTAGGGCAGCAGCGCGGCGACGCAGGCGGTGACGCCGGGCATGCCCTTCACCAGCGGCAGCGCGCCATCTACAACACGCCACCGTGAGCCCCCGCTGCGACCCCGACCCCTAGACCCCCCTGACCCCGCGACCCCCTCGCGTCCGAGTGCCCCGCGCGAGGTTACGTTACGTTTGTACCCCACTGTCTTAGCTTTCATCATCAGCCCATATATGTCAACACTGCTGGGGCACGAGCCTACCCTAAACTAGGGCGATAAGGCCTTAGTCGACCACGCTGGCCAAGTGCGGGTTGGTCGACTACACAACCTAAGAATTTCTTCTTAGGAGTGCAGGTTTCCTCACGATGTTTTCCTTCACCGTTAAAGCGTCGAATGATGGTACATATGAATTTCAAATTTGAAAAACACATTGGTACCTGGCGGGGTTTGAACCGGCGACCTCTCGCATGGCAAGCAACGACCTTAACCACTCGGCCATCGACTGCTTTTTGCATCGACTGTCTTAGCTTTACTCGCGTTAAATTTCTCTACTCAATAATTCAACTTCTCACAAATATACGTCGGTCGCCCGTTACCGCACTCGTCGGTCACCCGTTACCGTACTTGAGGCAACATTTTGTTTTTATTTATTTATTTATTAGAATCTCCAACATAGAATACACACATGGTTCATACAATATGTTTTTTATAGATAATTTTACAAAAATATTCGTGCTCCCACACTTACAGGAGACCACAGCATGCTTAAATGAAATTTACTTACTAGAGTTTTGTTTTACTCCGTGAATATTTGCTGTTAAATTTAAAAGCTATCAATACAAGCTATATAACATTTTAAAGGTTACTCGACGACCTTTCTGGTGGTGTAATCACTGCTGGAATCGGTTAAGAATTACTCGCGATATTTGCAATAATATTTAAAAAACTGTTGCGGACCGTATAGCTATACTGTATTAGAGTTTTGGATCATACAATAGAAAATATCTTTTACTGTTATTGCGACTATATCGTACGTTAACATTAATAACATGGTTGTTTTTATAGTAATTGATATTGGTGTAATACATAATTGTATGATCTACATTGTTCAGTGTACTAAATCCAATCAGACACAGTATATTAACGTATGAATTTTAATTTATTTGTAGTCGATGTAACAAGTAAAGGCAAACGTTACAATTCGCATTATTGACTAAAGTATCGCTGGCATAATTAGAAGTTCACTAGTCCACGATTGTCCAGATGTCGCAGATGAGTCCAAAGTGACCCAAATCAGGACTGCGTCTTTACCGATTATAGTATTTTTTCCTAGAGTTTTTTCCAATTTGTCATTACAATAGTTATTTCATAACGTAACCTCGGCGTTGGTCGCACAGCGTAGACTCTCCTAAACTAGGTGCTGGCGTGAGATGCAACTAATGCGATGAGCGGTGAGAAACAAGCCCAATACAACGGAAACGGACGGCGCGTCGGATTGAGACTGTGGGCGAATTTGTACTCTATGTGCATAGAGATAGGGTTACAAATTACGTGCTCTCAAAGGAAAATTTACTTGAAACGTATCGTATTTTTGAGTGTCGTGAATTTGAGCCACAGCTTTGTAGTTAACAGGTAGATAAAGCAAGACTCTTAAAACAAACAGGCATTACACACAGTGTTTGCAACAACAGTTCAAAAAACGCATAGATTGCTAGTCTAGCAATCCAAAAATATGCGTTTTTGAACAGTTGTAGAGTACTATGTAAAATTCTGCAGTCACTATTTAATTATGATTCATAAAAGCTGTCATTACAACATCCGATTAGTAACGTTGTTGACTATAAAAACGTCGAAAATTGAACCAAATCGCCCACCCACAAAGTCCACAATCCAACGAGCCGACCGAGACAAGACAACACATGCACTCTTGTTAATACACTTCGCTTCATTCGTAGCGCTAGCAGCCACGACATCTATATTGCTTTATAAAAACTAACTTAGATGAAACAGGGACCCTTGATAGGGGAAGCAAGCTCTATGGTGTTTTCTTTCTGTTTCGCCAGGAAAGGGATAGCAATATAATTTATATACCAAATTCCATAAGAGCGCACATAAGCCCACTACGCAATACCAATTAATCGCAATATATTAGACTCTATACATCGATATACATAGTTATTATTATCTACCCTTAACCTTAGTTAGTAATGACCAATCACATGCAGAACTGAACATACGAGCAAATAAATATTAATATCATGAATAAATAATAAAATGAAACTAATACTTGTTATGATTAAACTCCAAATCAATGGATGGCATGATGTGCAAATAATACATAAACATTAAAAATAACATTAAATATTACATAAACTTAATAATAATTGTGTACGAAATCTGTCGTAGTAATAATAATTATGGGAATATTTACCAAATTATGCTAAGTATGTATGTTACAATACAAATATATAATAATCCTGTGCCCCGCACAGTATTCCGTCGTTTTCAAGAAGACACCCCTTCCTGAGGTGTCCAAGAAATAGTTTTACATAAATATTGATAACGTTTATAATCGCCAACAATGTCAAATCTGATAAACGACTGCAGAATCATGTTTGGTCACAAACCATTTTGCGGGAGTATTTTTTCTTCCACTCATTAATTCTGTGATTTTGTTTCGCCGTCGTTTTAATATAAAATAGTAACATAGGGTGAAATTTTAATCAGTAGCCAAATTTTCATATTAGTATCGGTTACGAAAATCATAAATAATACGTATTAGATTATCTTGATAATATGGCATTACAAAGTTACGTCAAGTAGTCGTCAACGCTAAGAAACAGCTTGACTTTAACTTAGGGACCAGCTCATTTGAATATTGATAATGTGGTGCAAAATTTTAGGGGTGAAAGCCATCCGCTCCCCCGCAAGTCCGGTGATGATGACAAGGCTATTCCAAGCCATCATCGTTTCAGTTAGGAAAAAAAAATTAAAGATGCAAAACCGAAAAATTTTTTCATAAATTGGTTCTATTATCCATACTATATTTAAGTTTCTACATGGTGGCTACCATTGCAAATTACAGGGGCCGTTGGAAACAGTTCGTCCGTTCGCGACTTGCAACCCACCATAATACCGATTTTCAGACATGAAGGAAGGACCGACCGGAGAGAGAAAGATATTTAAGAAGAAAACATACAACAACAACACATATTCTACCTGTCAGATGCGCTCCGTTTGGCGGCGCGGGCGCGTCGGACGCCAAAACCTAAACCTTTTTTCATAAATCTATACTAACATTATAAAGCTGAAGAGTTTGTTTGTTTGTTTGAACGCGCTAATCTCAGGAACTACTGGTTCGATTTGAAAAAATCTTTTTGTGTTGTATAGGCCATTTATCGAGGAAGGCTTTAGGCTATATATATAACATCACGCTGCGACCAATAGGAGCAAAGATACAATGGAAAATGTGTAAAAAACGGGGGAAACGCGAACGAAGTCGCTGGCACAGCTAGTGTGTTATATAATCCCTCCAATTTAAGAAGAAAAAAAACTTGGCTACTGACCACCGATTCACCCTACCCAGTTTCAATCGAAACCAACCCCTATATCGTATCAATAAGGTGTCATATCCCACCTGTGGGATGCGCCCCGTTGGGCGGCGCGGGCGCATCTGGGGCGGGCGCCATGTCCACGTCGCATCCGTGCTCGTCTGAGGGTGTCTCCGGCACGCCTGGAATGAGGTTGATGATGACACTTTGGTACCGACAGGTATAAACGAATGGACTATATTTGACCTAATAAATAAATATACATAATATCACATACATTTATCTGATCCCGTGGTAAGTAGCTTAAGCACTTGTGTTACAGATATCAGAATCAAAAGTGGATACACAAATTTACATAAAAAAGTTATAATAAAAGATTATTTGGGAGTGCCAAACACGGAAGAGATTTTTCACACAAATATTTGTCCCGGATGGGAATCGAACCCACCACCACTACTCTTGGGATCGTAGGAAGTGATTTTGGGTTACTAACCACTGTTCCACCGAGCCAGTCAATCGTAAGATCATCGTAAATGATAGCACCATCTAAGCGTCCCCTCATACCCTAATCATATGGCGTTTGCACCGCTCGTGACGTTGGCCTCTATGTACAGTAATTAGGGGTGAGTCATCCGCTCCCCCGCAACTCCGGCGAATGACGACGAGGCTACTCCGAGCCATCATCGTAGTTAGTTAGGAAAGAGAGCGTTCAGTAATGATCGGGTAGTCTCACCGTTGGTGCCGGCGCCGGGCGGCGCGCGGCTGGTGTGCGAGATGACGGAGGTGGCCACGCCGTTGCTGCCCGCGCCCGCGCCCGCCGCGCCCGCCGCGCCCGCCGCGCCCGCCGGACCGCACACCTGCACACAGAGAAATTGAAGGGTTCGGGATTGTTTAGCGTTGGATTAAAAGATGTTGTTGAAACTGTATACAAAGTTCCACAAATGTAAAACTTAATGTTATTATAATGTTCCGCGATTTACACTGATTTTAATGAAGTGATCGATCGCAAACGATTGCACACGAGTTCAAATGTCACGTATTCGGTCGTATTACACCGAACACAAATCATAAGTAAAGTAAGAGTAGTAGCTGTGTATTTGCTATTTAGACAAACCATGTTCATCAGCAGCCCGTATGCGTCCCCACTGCTGGGACACGGGCCCGCCCTAAACTAGGGTTATAGGGACTTTGTCATATCGACCTCGCCGGCGATGCGTCGGCTCGATCGCCTCGCCGATGCGGCCCGATAACACTAACATTGACCATATGTATAGTGTGTCCATTGACTGCCTCGTCGGTCTATTGGGACCGAGGGGTCCCCGGTTCGAGTCCGGGGTCGGGCAAAATTTGTGTGAGTTTTTCTGTGATGAAATTAATCAGCCCTGAGTCAGGAAGTTGGCGGTTGAACGCCCGTGCCTCGGAAAGCACGTTAAGCCGGTGGTCCTGCGCCCGATCTCACATCGGTCATGTCGGATTGCCGTCTCACCGAATTATGAGAGTAAGGTTATAGAGAGTGCACTTCCGTTTGCGCGCACACTTGTACACTATAATATGTCCTGCGCACTTGGCTGATCGCAGTTGAGATCGACCGCCATGGCTGAAATCGGTCGGACGCCTTATTAGTGTGTCCATCATGGTCACACCCACCTCCGAGTCGGAGCCGTTGACCATCTCGACGAACTGGCGACACTTGAGCAGGAACAGCAGGTCCTGGTCGCGGTCCAGCAGCCCCGGGTACAGCCGGCGCGTCAGCTCGATCGCCTCCCCGATGCGACCCGATAACACCAACTTTGACACACCTGGAATCATATGACAAAGATTTGAGAACCCTGACCTCGGTAGGTGAGGGAGGGGTGAGAACCATCCACTCCTCCGCAAGTCCGGTGATGATGACAATGCTACTCCAAGCCATCATCGTTAGTCAGTTAGGAAAAAAAAAGGTAGGTAAGGTGAAGGTACCTCCAAGACCAAGACGATGATGGCTTGCGGTAGCCTCGTCATCATCAAGGGACTTGCGGATGGCTCTCACCCCTAATCAACTTAGTGCAGAACTCTAACATCCATCAACCTAGTATGGGCAAGTCAAGGCCCCAACACACTAGCTCACAAAGAAGACCGCAACGCCACAGCAACGCCGTTCCTCACCTAAACTCGCACTCACGTTGTCTATTCTTGATGGAGGCTATATCCTCGTCGATAGGCAAGACTGACCACGAGGGCTCTCAAGAGCTGAAAACGTCGGATCTAAATATATTATTTAGAGATCCGACATTTCAAAGGCTTTACAGCGCTCGTGGTCAGACTTGCCCGTGACCACGAGCGCTCGAAAAGTCGGATCTCCAAATAATATATTTAGATTAACAATACACGTGAGTTTAATCAAGCACAGTGGCTCGAAAGGGAGACCACCGCAACGCCACAGCAACTCCGTTCCACAGCTAAACTCTCACTCACGTTGTCTATTCTTGATGGAGGCTATGTCCTCGTCGATGGGCTGCCCCGTGGCGCGTGAGAACGCCTGCGCCGTGCCGCAGTACCCGTGGTGCACCAGGTACGTCGACACCATCCTGAGAACCGACAGGAAGTCCTTATGAATATATTAATATCAGGAAATATTAGGGACATTCCGACACACGGTCATCTGACCCCAAACTAAGCAGAGCTTGTACTATGAGCGTTAGAGACTGATTAACATACAAACACATATTCACACCCACGGAACAAACACTGTTGTTCATGTAAGATTTTAGACTTTCGCGTTCCATTACACTAAATATTTGTCTTTATGTAGTAACGCGTGTAGACCCATAAAGACAAATATTTACTGTTGTTCATCACACAAATATTTATCCCGAGTGGGAATCGAACCCACGACTCTTGGAGCCGCCAGCCAAGGTCTGGAGTGAGGCGATCAGGTCGTAGTCAACCACGTTGGCCAAATGCGACTACACAACCTAAGAAGTTCTTCGTAGGTGTCAACCAACCCGCACTCGGCCAGCGTGGTTGACTAAGGTCTTATCGCGCTATTTTAGGGTAGGTTCGCGTGTAAATATTAATCTTTATCAAACTCTACATGCGTTATTAGGAGTAGCAAATTACATAGCTACTTACTGCCCGACGTTTCGACTGGGTTACACCAATCATGGTCGCGAGCGAACTGGCGCCGCCCGTCTCTAGATCCACTTCCGAACTAGCACTAATGTCATTTGTACAGCTACCCACATTTGTTCGACACACAACACTCACTGTATCCGACCCATAAAGACTAATATTTAGTGTAATGGAATGCGAAAGTCTAAAATCTTAAATTTCCAGAGTATGATTGGAGGCTCTTACATATTCCAGCTTTATAGTCTGTTACGTAGTATATAATTAGTCTTAAGGGGCTAAGGCTAGGGGTTTAAGGGTCCGTAGTGCCTAGGGTTGCCAACCGTACTCTAAAATAGAGTATTGTCCTCTATATCATGTAGGCGCACTCTATAATCTATAACACTAATAAAGTACGCAAAAATACTCTTTTACAAAATATTTACTAAAACTAGTGCACATCTGTAATAATATGCAAAAATCCTGAATCAGAACAAAAAAGTCGACTATTTACTGTTTTAAAGTAAAAAATAAATGATACTCTTTTTTGTAGGTCCGTACTCTTTATTTACCTCGTTTAAAGTCAGATATACTTTATTTCTGTTAAACAAAGTTGGCAACCCTAGTAGTGCCTGGTACTCACCTGTGCAACACCTGCTGCCAATGCGTCTCGTCGGGCAGCGGGAACTCGTCGATCGCGAGCCGAGTGCGCGCGCGCAGCTCGCGCAACATGTCCTCGATGTCGAACACGAACGGCTGCTGGCCGAAGTTGGCGTCCACCACCTCGCCTGGGGTCTGAAGGCCCACTGTTGGGTATAGGTTCGGCTGGAACGAGATGCAGCTGGCGTTAAATAGATTACATAAGACATATTTAATAGCTATTTTTCCGTGAATGTTGTATTCGCCTGTAAGAGACATATCTTTTATGTAAAATGTGTATGTAATATATAATTTATATGTAAAATGATAGTGTTGAGAGATAAGACTCACTAAGTCTTTGTAAAAAATAAATAAAAATATCATTGATCGGTTTTCGGGCTAAGTTGTTCAAGTACTTGTGTTACGGAAATTAGAAACAGCTGAGATGTTGTAAAATCTCTGGCAAACGCTCCATGTACCCAGTCAAAAGCTCCGGCGTGAAACATACTCTCCTTCATAGTCGTCGTTGAAGTCGTCGGACTTTCTGTCCTGTGCCATTAAATGATGATGGAATGTCCTACCAGCTCATGCTCATGTTTCCTTCTTCATACAATCCCGGGTTCTTCAGGTGATACGGCATCTAAGCAGGTCTTCTTCAGGGTGAGGGCGACAGGCTCAATAGGTACTATCGTGGCTGTCAACTATATATGTGGACCTAAAGGCTGCTGAAAGTCGTTCATAAAAGAAAACTACTCACCGGCAGCCCCCTAAACGCGATCCCGAGATGGTGTCCGTTCTTGGTGTAGAAGCACGTGTTGTCAACGAGGTTGACTCCGCAGCCTATCACATCGCCGGTGGTGAAGGTGGGCCCGTACGGCTGGCCCGTGCCCGACGAGCAGAAGGAGTGCCCGTCGTCGCCATGGTAACCGTACGAGTGTTTGTCCCAACCTGGAATGTTAGCAGGACGTTAGGTAACTATACGTCATGATCTCTTGACTAGCTGGCACATTATAAAGAAAGTTTAGAGTAACGCCAGCGTTTGGACAGTTCCTAGGCATGGAAAGCAATATCATAGGAAAAGCCAAAGTCATGTAGTCACATAACGTAACATCAAATGTTTCTTAACATTACAAATAATACAATTTAATTAGCCCTTTTGTTTTCCTTTGTCTCAGAATTTTAGTAACGGCTGATAAGTCTGTTACGAATACAATCGATTCCAATGTATCTTTTTACTTAGAAGGGACAATGGATGAACCGTTAGACACCAGATTTCTTCTAACTAGGCCTACCTGAGTTAAAAGAAATCGATCCTCGTTCCTGTCTCAACAAAGCCACAGTCAAGACACTCGATTTCCTATCTCAGGTAGGTCTTAAATAAAAAAAAATATCCTTGCTCTTTTGTCCTAACAAAGGAACCGTTAAGCAGTCAATGAGTTAAACGTATTGTGCAAGTTGCGTCCGAGTCCCCGGTACCTAAGGTGCGATAGGTTCCGCTCCATTGTCGCCGAGCGTTTCGCTGCACGCATCGACACTCGGGCTGCAACTCATTAGCTATTAGTTGAGGTTGCTAACATAATATGCGAACTGGCAAGTAAATAGGTTTTTTTTCCTAACTGACATAAGATGATGGCTTGGAGTAGTTGCGTCGTCATCACCGGACTTGCGGGGGAGCGGATGGCTCTCACCCCTAAAGTAAAGTAGTAGTTGGGATGAATATACAACAACATCGCATAGATAAAGTCAGGGGATACCAGTCACAACTATCTGTCCGGGTAAGCGACCCCGGCTCCTTAAGCTACTATCGACTCAGTCCAAATCATCCGAGGCGATAGTATCCTTCCTCCCCTTTTCCTTCCCCGTCATATATCCTTGCTACTCGTGGAAACGCAATGACCTTGTTAAAACAATGCACAAGGCAGAATGGCGGCGACGTGGTCCACAACCCGTCTCGTCACGTCACAGAGGTGAAAAGTGGATCGCTGGAAGTGATCTCTGCCTACCCCTCTGGGAAAAAGGCGTGATTTTATGTTATGTCGCATAGATCGATCTGATCCCGTAGTAAGTAGTCTGTAGCGCTACAATGAGTTTAAAAATGACAGATATCGCTAAGATAAAAAATGTCTATGAAAAAATGTACAGCACCCCTAGCGGTAACGCTAAGAACTAAAATCAGTAGTAT
Organism: Maruca vitrata; assembly: GCA_039566165.1. Lineage (NCBI taxonomy): Eukaryota > Metazoa > Arthropoda > Insecta > Lepidoptera > Crambidae > Maruca > Maruca vitrata. The sequence continues at coordinate 14,222,290 of CM076929.1, forward strand.
GGAAAAAAAACAATGAGATAGATTTTTAACGTATGTAAGTTTTCGATAGCTCATGGTAGAGCTACTGAACACTTGTGTTACGAAAATCAAACGACAGTGGACACACTAATAAACTTAAAAATATAATTAACATACCCAGACATGGAACAAACACCGATGTTCATCACACAAATAATTGTCCCGAGTGGGAATCGAACCGAGCTGTGCCGCCGAGCCAACTTTGAGATACGCGTAATTACGTGACTTACGTGGGGCAGTAAGCAGCTATTTGCTGCTTGACCTAATTACGCGCTGTGTCCCATGTTTAGATTTTAAACTCTTCGACTTTAGTTTCTACTGCACAATTCCATGGACAATAATCGTTTTATGTGAGCCTTCGAAACAAAACGAGAAAATTAAGTATTTTTCGAAACTTTTCAATTAAAGTTTAAGAACTACTAGACTCTCGCTCAACTTTTATTTTAACGAGAAATGCCTTCTTAATTGCATCAGGTCAGTATTAATATTCTAATAATAGTCACAAAATGACAATTCCAGCTGTAATTTGTGTATAAGGAACCTTAGATGTTATTAGCCACGTGTCATCTATTCGCAATATTTTTCCTGTTGCCCCCTGGAAATTCCGCGCATTAACCTACGAGGCTAGTTTTCTAGACATTGAGCGCAAACATTAAATCATCATCTCGGCCACCTAAGTAATTTATTTATTCCGCGTACTTCACAAATATTTTTGCCCGTAGACATCGAAAAAAAATACATTGATGTGATCCCATGGTAAGTAGCTTAAGTACTTGTGTTACGGATACCAGAAATAACAGTGAATATACAAAAACATTGAAATATATTTAATAACACACCCAGACCCGGAATATATTTGTCCCGAGTGAGAAACGAACCTACGACTCTTGGAACTGAAGTTCGTCAACCTGAGTCACTAACCACTGATCCACCGAGCCAATCAAAAACACATTCATATTTGTACCAATGATGTGTATATTTCTTAAAAAGCCCCCGAGAAAATATAAGATAGACCCCCGTTGTGCAAAATCACAGTTGGATATAATGTTAATCAGTATGTGTGTCGGTCGGTCATACATGTTTAATTCATTTCATACCTGCCTATAAAAGGCCGACTTGATAATACGGCTTCATTACGAATGATTTAATTATTTTTATTCTGAAGCGTAATCGGTAATGCTGATGCAAGTAGAAATAAATCTTGTTACTATTGACGCTTAGCTTGACAAATTGCTATGAATGAATTAAACATGTAATCCTGCTTTGAACACGTGGTCACTAGATTAATTGGCCAGGTCATACATTCTTTTGATTGATATTCTATTCAATAGAGTTCAAAGAGTCTAATATGGAAAAATAATACATACATCATACATAAAATCACGCCTTTTCCCCCTGAGGGGTAGGCAGAGATCACTTCCAGCGATCCACTTTTCACCTCTTTGGGAAACGTGACGTGACGGGATGTGGACCACGTCGCCGCCATTCTGCCTTGTGCATTGTTTCAACAAGGTCATTGCGTTCCCACGAGTAGCAAGGATATATGACGCGGGAAGGAATAGGGGAGGAAGGATACTATTGCCTTGGATGATTTTGACTGAGTCGATAGTATCATAGATAGGAAAAATAATAAACCCAGTAAAATAGTCCCTCGTCAGCAATAATCCAGTATTTTGATCTCTTACTCATCTAAATTCTAGCATTGTCTATTATTTGCGCGAACACTTCTCATTTGAAATGTAAATACTGAACATTCCATTTCAATTCACCCACACAGTATGAAAATAACAAATTCAGTCACATATTTGCTCAAGGGCGTAGGAGCCCCTAATAACGGAAGCTTTAGTCCCACCGAGCGACGATTTATACCATTCTATGTCAACTCATACCTTCATCACTTTGCCATCGAAACGTATAAAGTAGATCAGAACATATTCTCATGTATTATTTCATCAGAAAGTCGTATAATTTAATGTTCCTTATAATGGTAGGTATGTATGTCGTGGGCTGATCGTTGAAGTGGGCCGATCGTTATATTCCTGGGCACATCGTGATGTGGTCGAAAATTTCATGATATGCCTAATGTTCAGATGGGCAGATCGTTGCGAGCAGTCTATTCGTCGATTTCGAATGCTTAGCTAATTTGCGATATAGTTGGGCACATCGTAAATTAGTTCCGTTTCGTGACCCTTGTGGCGCTGTTAGCCCACTATTACCTATATCGTGATGTAGCTAGGCAAATCACGATAGGCCCACTTTAGCGATCAGGCCACGACTTGCATAACAGTGACGGACAAAAAAAAGGCTATGCTATAAATTATGTATCCTCAGCTTTTTTCGTGTAATTTCCACACAAAAGTAAAAATAAAGGAACTGCCCTTTCATTTTGCAAGTTTTAAAACACTCGGTTATTTTCTATAATAAGCCAACAGCAACTGAATCACTACGAAGTCTTATCCGTGATAAACTTTCATGAAAGGTTAAACTTTTTATTCTTTCTGTCTCGCCTCGGGGACCTACTTGGAGTTGCTCAAATGTTTGATACAATAGCTCGTAACGATACAAAATTAAGTTAACGGCTTCTTGAAACCCGGCAAAGTATTTTTAAATCGGTGTTGAAGCATAAATAATTTATTACATAATACATCGTTAGCAAAATTTTGAATTCATAAAGCTGATGTCACAAGACGTTGTTATCTGTTAAGTCAGAGCTTGTCCATCACTGACTTAACTTATTAATATCGATCGCAAGTTTGTGAAGAAACAACCGTTAATAAGCCAAGTTGAAACTCTTATACCATGACCCAATAACTTAGTAACCGCCAAATAATGACGACGAAGAAACAACAACAAACGGAGAAGTAGGAAACAAAAGAGCCCTTTTGTTACAAGTTTGCCCAAATCAAATATCGTAGAGAAAGACTGCAACATTCGCCAAAAGATATAAAGTAAGTAGACACAACACAAAATGATCTTAGCATCATTAAACGGTATCAATATATTCTTCCTAAGCTTTAGCCACTTAGAAGTCACTGATTCTACCAGAATAATATACATTTACACCGAATTATGAGTGTAAGGGAACAGAGAGTGCACTTGTATCCTATAATATATCCTGCGCACTTGGCTGATCTGAACTAAAATCAGCCGCCATGGCCGAAATCGCCTTACATCTGTCTCGTGTCATCATCAGTCCCGTCACTCACCAGGCAAGCGGTTCATGTTAACCCCGTGCGCCGACAGCCCGATGCCCATGTACCCATCGCGTCCCTTCGACACGATCCGCACCTCAAAGTAGTAGAGCCCGCAGGAGGCAGGGATAGGGTGCGTGGCGCGCACGCTAGCCGCGTCCTTGTGTGTCTTGCCATGACCTGGAATGGTGAATCGAACCTTAGATTATATAGATTTAAGCTAGGACTTGAGCTAGCATAGAAGTGCTGTACTGTAGTATAGTCTATTAATTGCGCGAACACTACACATTTGAAATAAAACTAGTTTTACGGATTGAACTCGCGCGTATTATAAACATATTATTTAGAAAGCCGACGTTTCGAGCTCTTTACAGCGCTCGTGGCCACGGGAAAGACTCCCGTATCCACGTCAAATTAGTACGTCTACGTTGTTGTACGTCAAATTAGTAATCACTCCCAATCCATAAAATTAGTTTTATTTTAAATGCTGTACTGTAAATAGATAAAAAACCGGCCAAGTGCGAGTCGGGCTCGCGCACAAAGGGTTCCGTAGCAGCAAATATAATAAAAATCAACCTATCTCAAAAACTATAAGAGATACTTTGATCAAACCAAAAATCGTTGAAAGAGTTAATTAGCATGCATCACCTCTATTTTTTTTAGAATTTTATACCCCGTAGTTATAAAAATAGAGGGGGGGGGACATACTTTTTACGACTTTGAGAGCTGATATCTCAAAAACCGTTCACTTTAAGAAAAATGTTTTTTAGAAAACTTTATATCATTTTAAAAGACCTTTCCATTGATACCCCACACGGGTATGTACATCGAAAAAAAAAATTCATCCCTCAGTTACATGTATGGGGGGCCCCACCCCCAATTCTTTTTTTTACTATTTAGTGTCATATTTTTGTAGCGGCTCATACAACACATATTCCCATCAAATTTCATCACTGTAGTACTTATAGTTTCCGAGTAAATCGGCTGTGACAGACGGACAGACGGACAGACGGACAGACGGACAGACGGACATGACGAAACTATAAGGGTTCCGTTTTTGCCATTTTGGCTACGGAACCCTAAAAAGTGTAGTAGGTTTCTATTTAAAGAATAAATTAACATATGACTAGCTAATAGCTATGTTTAGTGCAGTATGTACTTCTATGTTAGCTTAAGCTGTGTTCCTTCTTAAGATTAAATATTGGCATGCAATGGATATTATTGAAACCAAGAAAAAGTAATAACACTTAAAATTATTTTTGGTACATAATAATGCCTGGTTAATAATGTCAGCTGATCTTATGCACACATTAATGGAATGTTGTACTGCAAAAACAATGTATTAACAATGGATGTGCCTATATATACTATAATCCTTCCCGAAATACTTATCTTTCCGAAAAACAAAACCTAAAAGCAACTGGCCACTTACAGACGCGAGTAGTGGTTCCGAGAAAAAAGAAAATCCGACGCCTAAAAAGTGCCTTCCAATCCTAGCAGGGTGTAGTGCGTAGAAACAAAAGCTAGCGACATTTCGTAGCGGCATTTGGACTGCGGCACTTGCCGCAGAGGCGCCTACCCGCAATCCATTACGCATAGGTGTTCTCTCGGATTGCTGTGGCTACTTTCAGCTTACGGCTAACTGCAAACGGTGTCGTTAGCAACCTGCGATTTGGCAATTCCGGTGCCGCTCTCCCAGATTTACTAAGCTTTTAGCTGTTTCGCATTACAATTTGTTTCTCGTACTTGGTACTATCAGACACAGGCTTTTAGAAAACTTTTAAGTCAAAACTTTGATTGTTAACTTAGAAATCGATGCTTTTATTTGGAAATAAGCGAACACCAATTTTACTAAAATAATGTCATAGGAGAACCAATAGCTACTCAAAGAATAAGCTATATTTCACCCTTCACAGAAAAACGCGATTTCGGAGAACCTAATGAAACGTCAGATACGCTTACTTTCATCAGCCCTCAAAGAGCAAACTTCAAGTGAAACTCATTTTCACGACATTAGTCTGACATTGCGACGTTTGTAGACAGTCGTATAACTAACTGTACGTAATACATATTCGTTTTTAGGTGTACATAATTGGATAGGTATTGGATTGATACATTTATGTTCTTAATCATGCTCAGTTCAGTTATTATAAAAGATAAAAAAGTTTAATATTTTAACTACTTTTACATTGTTCATTCATTCATATTATTATACCTACGCTATGAGCAATGATATAATCAACAATAGATATTACGTTACCTCCATAGTAATTTACTTTTTAATTCTGTGCCTGTTAAATTTTTTGACACTTTGCTGACATATGAAACCAAAGATGCGAAAAAGCATGCAAATGAAATAGCAATATCACAAGGTACCCTAATTATGACAGATTTGTGTCGCACTTAACCCGCGGTTATAACAAACATATACGCCTCTTGTTTATTGTAAAATCATTGCCTATGAGTGGAAGTCTTATTTTAGTATAGACCCTAAAATAAACACCACAATACACAAGGTGCGAACATCTTAATTCCCCCAGGAGAGCACGCTTAGGAACTGGGTTCATAACGTAAGGAACCCCAAACGCTTTTTACCTGCGATCCTACAGAAACATACTTCAAAGGCGCGATTAACGTCAACATCTCCATTAGCATTAATACCTGTTTATTTTATGTACGATATTTCACGTCAAAAGAATATTAGTGAATTTTCTTTACGACTTAGTCGAAATATAAGGGAAGCTTTTGAAGAAATAAAAATACATAGACGCGAATTGAGAACGTAAAAAATCGAAAGTAATGAACATTCTCCATTATCTCACTGTTTAGCGTAAACATTAATAAGTATAGCATATCAATTGATGGGTCTACAATTATTTATATACGAAACGAGTAAGGTATTTTCATCAAAACGTTCTTGATCTAAATCGATACGGATATCTCGGGCTTATCGCTTGGCAACAGCAGTTATTACCCGACTCTGAATGACCTATTCTAGTCCAGACACTGAATTCATTTAGACAAAACGTTTGAATAGACTAGTAAGGTACTTTTAGAACAGTAGACTTCTACATACAATATCCGATTTTATTAAAAATACTATTAATACAGGTCTAATTTGCCGAGAAGTTAAGTTTTATATGATTCCCACTAAATCATATATAATTACAATCTCCTCAAAATAGTATGATGCAATTGTTACGTGATTTAGGTAAAAAAAATAAAACTCGTAATCAAATTCCTCTGAAACTATTCCAATTCGTTTAGAAGACTCGCAAAATATGTCAGCAAAATATGTTAGGGCGACAACTTTTGGTCATAAATCAGAGTGAAAGCCGACAGCTGTCCCCTCGCATCACTCCTGTCCCACAAATTGTCCCCGAACGAGACCATTACCGTACGTCCTTCAAGAAGCGGGCATTCTCGAAGGATCAACACGCTATTCTGATACTGAGCCAAATGGTAACACTGGCAAGGTTGTGTTGACGACCTCAAGCTTGCACAAAAACAATGCCTTCCGACCAATCAACAGAGACACCCAACGCAGAAACTCTCCTTACAATGCGAGGGTCTACACATAACGGCCACGGTTCGCAACCAAACAATAACTTCGTAAGACATTTATCAGAGCTAGCACTGCTAGCAGGTTATCAACAAAGTGTAACGCAAAGAGATTTTCAATCCTAACTCCTCTCACTAAAGCTCAATATTCATTACCTTCGAGTGTATCAGCATTAGTGCGAATAATTTGTCTATCAAATAAAATTGCGTATCAACTGTTTTTAGAAATATAACCGAGCATAAGAAAATAAAATTGGCCTCTCTCATGTTAATAAACACGATTGGCGTTCTACGAATTATCGAGCATCCCACTACGCAGTAGTGGATTCTTATCTGTGGGCGAATTCAGAGAAATTTATTGCCAAAGCCATAGAGGTCAAAATCGCAAGCGTAAATGTGCGTGAGTAGCGTATACATAGACAAAATAAGAATAATCAGATCGGACATTCCAGTTTTAGAGACAGAAATGGCGCACTTGTACGACAGACGATTCTATTTACATTAATTATTTTACAATACTATATAGTATTCAACAGTTATCTGAATTGTTTATAAGAAAAATTACAATTCCAAACGAATTTCAGCATTGTTTGTAAATCAAAGTCGTACGAAGAATTCTTGAGTCTAAAATTGGCAAAATAATAATGCATACTCGTACAAACAAACAGACAGACTAAAGTCAAGTGAGCATAACAAACAAAATCTTGTATTTTCTCGTATGAATAACATCTAAGGACGACGATAATTACCATAACCAAATTAAAAATATTTACGCAGGGTTCCTTACATTAATGTCGTTATAATACACTACACAGCGTTTACAAGAACAAATACATTCGAATACCGTATTCCTTGTATAGTGTATTAAAGCCAATGTTGTATAGTGGTTTTATACGTAAGGACCACAACAGGTAACGTAGTTTCTTTTTCCTAACTGACATAAGATGACGGCTTAGATAGAATAGCCTCGTCATTATCACCAGACTTGCGGGGGAGCGTGTGACTCTAACCTAAAGGTAACATAGTACACTCGTCGTCACATATGGAACCCTCTGCGGATCCATCGCTATGGCGAACGCTGCGCGCGCGCACGGCAGGTTATCGAACCGCGAGTTTACACAACAACAAGCTAGATAACCGCCCGTGGGCGGATCGACGCGGCTGTGAAATTTGACAACAAAAGGTGTTTTCAACGGTTGGAAAGTAAGAAAGATTTTAAGCCTCAAAGAAAAATTACGTAGATACAAAAAAGTAATAATATAATAAAAAGAGTGTGAGTAGATCATAAAACTTCATTAAAAACGCTTATAAGTTAGAAATCAGGTCGCACAGAATATTATCGACTATGTCTAGTCTTTATAATTTTAAGATAAACGCTCTATCCTCTTGAAGCTCAATAGAAAGTAATCCATAGCTAACACTCTCCAAAACCAGACTAACAAAATCGGCAAACCAATAAGCAAACTCCAATAAAAGATTTAGACATTTTTAACTCTCAGAGAAATTTCACAACTGCCCTGCACTCAACTTCTAGAGACTTTAAATGCCTGAACAAGTTTCACATAGAAGAGAGCCTGTTAATTAAGCATTACATTTACAAACGTCGTGAGAGTTAGTTCAACGAAGGACCTTCGATAAGGCAGAAAGGTTGCGTCATTCACATTAAGTGCAAGAGCTTTGTCTTCATTTAATAGCGCAATCTTAAAGTACAATTGCGCCGACGCACTTCGTTAAGATAAGTTGGAATTTATATGCTGGTAACCAATGTGTGCCCTCCACGGAATTCAGTTATCAAGAGTTAATACTCTGCTATCTCCATCGGTAAATGGGAACAACGCGCATTCAAAAATACAAAGGAGACGGCGAACATTTTAATTTCTTATTTCAATGCACATTCTGTTTGCACGGCTCTTTATAATCTGCAGACCGCCATCAAGATATTGAATATCATTTTTAATGCAGATATTGGTAAACAAATGACAGTCAATATCAAGATCTGTAAGTTCTAAGATTGGCTTTCAATACGCCTGACCTAAGGGCATTCTACTTTCGCTGACACAGAACCGAGTCTTGAAAGTAAGTAAGTACCTTACCCACATTACAAAGGAACAGTTATGTAAACATTTCTCCCTACAGGGCCTAGTAATAATGATAGCATTATTACACGGCAATCCTGTCTTGACCATCATTCGACGCTTTAACGGTGAAGGAAAACATCGTGAGGAAACCTGCACTCCTAAGAAGAAATTCTTAGGTTGTGTAGTCGACCAACCCGCACTTGGCCAGCGTGGTCGACTAAGGCCTTATCGCCCTAGTTTAGGGTAGGCTCGTGCCCCAGCAGTGGGGACGTATATGGGCTGATGATGATGATGATGAATCCTGTCTTGAAATTACGTAAAAGCCAGGACTACTACCAAGATTCATAATACATTATAACCGATAAATTTAGCCACGAACAGAGGAAAATGAAGCTAGACCATATTTCTAGCACACATGCTGTTCCATTACGACCTTTCACCCTCCCTCTAAGAAGACAAAGCATTTCTAAAGAAAGACAACTTATCGTACAACAAAGAGGCAACAACTCGGAACAAATACTCGTCCAATCAAAGGATAAAGTATACAAACGATGTGTTGGCTGTTGCCCAAAGACTCAAGCATTAAATCAGACGTCAAACAAATGTCAAGGTACAGCTGGAGGTTATAATACTTCGGATAAACTATATCCGTCGTGTCAGAGAGGAAATCGCTTCATAGACCTCTTAATTAAATATGTAACCATGCTGGAAACTTTAGTAACCAATGCATCGCATATAAACATGACATCATCACATCCAAAGCAACTTGAAATGCATGTTTACTAAGTAGTAGTAATTCAAGTGAATAGTCCGAAAATTTACATGACCCTAAAATATTGATTTCACTATATTAAGAGTCCCGTGACATACTAATTCCAGGGGGAAACCCAAATTTTCATTCGTGTACGTTCTTATAAGTACGACGTTTGATTATTAACTGGGGCGATTTCCATCGACCTTCCTGTCGTTTTGACAGTAGGGGGATCCTTAATAAATTGGATCAGTTATAGAAGCCGCCCAAATTACCCTAATATAGTCATGCCATGCCTATAACTTCATAGTTGGTCCAATGAATATTAATAATTGTTGTATCTATATTCCCTTACTTTCTGACTATGTTATTTGTTCAGTTTCAACAATTTAGTTGTAAATTTACTACTGATATATTAGAGTAACATAGAATAAATCTATCAACTATTTTATATTGTCTCTATCGATACGGTACACGATTGAAAAACAAAACAGCACTCGACATACAAAAAAATCTTTCCGCCATTACAAACAACAACTGTCCGCAAAACGTCATCATAGCTGCAGCTCATCTATTTCTTATTATAACGGAATCTGCATTCGCGCGAGATGCGCACAGGATCATTGTCTGCGAACGGCGGACATTCGCGCGCGGACCGAATTAGATGCCATCGTTACTGGACCGTTGCCCCCGCTGCACCTGCGCACGCGCAACATGGCCTGACTCACCGGCTTAGGACCGTTGCCCCCCCCCCCCTATAAAGCTGTCAAAACATATGCTAATTAGGAACCCCAGGGTTTGCCATATTCTTTAACATCTTTATGAGTCTTTTATGAGCTATGAGCAAGTAAAACTTTTTAAAAACACCTGATAACATGTTAGATTTTCGCGTTCACTAAAAATAAGTAGGCTAATACATAGGCATTTGCTACTCCTTATATCGCGTGTAGACCCATAAAGACTTAATATTTTGTGACTGTAGTCACTTATATTATTGTTCTCCAAAGTATCAACCCAGGCATCAAACTTTTTCCTGCTTTCTGTACGAAATTATATAAATCTTCAAAAGTAACCCTGACTTGTTTTCCATAAACAAAAACTAACATAATCATCCAAATCTTGTTCGCGTGCCGGTAACTCACATTTGGGGAGGGGGAAAGAATATACAGACAGGAAATATAGAGGGGTAACGGATAAACGAAGTCACATCGCACCCCTCTTTCAGCTTATAAGATATGCTCTACATTCTTATGATGGCATTTGGATTCAGCAAGCGGGAAAGTTAGCTGTAAAGTAAGAAATATTCTCAAGAATTCTTTGGGGGAAGACTAAAGATCTCGATTTCGAGATCTTTAGTCTTCTCTTTAGATCATTTGAGTAGGTACGTGCGATACCTGTATGGTATGTCACGACTATACAGGTATTTATCCATTTAAGTACCCACCAGGTGATTAGGATCAGCACAACATAATCACATGACCATTGTTCGTCTGCAGTCACTATAAAGTAAAGATAATTCTTAGAAGCTACATTGCATCAGTTAGTAGGCGGGTTGTGTAGCAATTTGTTACTTTAATTGATTACATGTTAGAAGAAGCATCCAACAGATAAAATCTAATGTGTTGGCAAGACGACACGAAGATAACAACTGCCAAATAAAATATTAGTTCCAATATGCCGTAAAAGGTAAGTCTTACCCTGTAACTAGATATTACTGATCAATAAACTATTCGACAGAAATGACCAGTCATGTAAGCACGTCCTTATAAATGATAGCCTAAGTAGACAGTTTACCAGTGCAACAGTCCAGAGACAGACGATTATCTAATAAGACCACAGCTTAACATTATTATACGGAAACCTTATTTGTACGCAAGAATCACCCTTCAGACGAGTCTGTGAATAAATTTGCTCGAAATAATGCCGTGCTGGGATATCTTGCTACAGCATTGCAACAAAAGGACATATTTCAAAGTGCAAGGTAAATGCAGTGAGCAGTAGGCAGAAAATTATGCATAATTTGAAGAAATGGATGTCGTTGATGATGACCTTAGTATAAAATTAAACCTAAACAAAGGCACAAGGAAAAAAGATAGAATCATAACTAAGAAGAATAAAGCGCTAAATGCTATAACGATATTAATGAGCGGTTAGCAATTATGATTAACCACACACGCAATAGGAAGGGATATTAAAACAAATTAACACATGCGCCATTCACACAAGTTTACAGAACACTACAGATATAATTGTTAGTGATGAATCACATAGTTGACTGTGTTTCGCTAAGACAGCCATCTACACGTGGCAATGATAGAGCAGTCGAATAGGTTTTGGCTCAAAAATCCCAAAAGTACTGCTTCGTGGAATCCAATTGTCATCTTACGCGAAATACAACCAAGGGAAATCGAGGAAGGTAAATTACGATATCTATACGGAAACAGTCCTTAACATAAACATTGTACACTCGTGGCTAATAAACAGAGCATCGAATAGTATCTTCGCGCAAAGCGTCGATGGAGTTGTCGAAGAAACTCATGTTTATTTTGATGAACCGGTTAGCGGGCGTCGGATCACGCAACGCAACAAAACGCCCTCATGTTTGTATTCATGACCGGTAACAAACAGTGATTAGACATTTACAGCTGGACACGGTATGAGCCAGCCCTGGTTATTAGCACGCTTATAGCATCAATCCAAAGTAGAGGGCGATGAGAGCAGGCCCTGTCAGTCTCGGGTAATCTACAAAGGCCTGGTCGTGAATTAGAACTCCGAAAACCATCCCATTAAACTCAGCCTGCAATCAGAGCTGGCGTCAGGGTAGCGTGCTTTTCAATAATCATGGATTACCAATTATGCAAATCATTTCGACTCCTATACCGACTTCCCGAATTCATCGGCAGTAAGCAATTTGAAAACCGCACACAATATATTACCGACACGGAATTTCGTAAAATTTGCCAGATTTGTTTACATCTCATGACACCTCGAGCTAGACTCCAGATAATCCGGCCCCCTGATTGGATTGTTGCTCTAAGCACCGCAATGTTAGCTAAGTCTAGTCGTGTGTTCACGTACGATACATCCAGAGGCGTAAGTGGAGGTAGGGCAGGTGGGGTCTGCGGCCCGGGCCCTGCGTCCCACCTTACAACAAATAGAGAAACATCCATCTATTAAACAGATCCACAGTCGGGCCCCATACACCACTTACGCGTCTGGCTGCTCGGCGATCTCCGATTCCCGTTAAAAGTGGCGCGTGCATCGCTTCTCGTATTAGCTGCGTTCGTTCGCGGCGGGCCGCAGCCCGCGGTGGAAAGCGCCCGGCCAATGCTTTCGACACGTCATGCACATCCTGACTACCGAGCATTAAGAGCAAAGTGGTGCTATGGAGCCGAATACAACTACTCTAAAGCTATCGTAACATTACAGCTTATTCTATTTACGGTAACTATAATAATAAATAACATTATCACTGTTTATGAATATGGAGTAAACCTATTTTACAGCTACACACCGTTGGTCACGATTTCAATGGCGAGCTTCGAGGTTGGTCTCTTCTTCCATATAAATGGCCGCATTTGCATATAAACTTCCTAACACATAATTTATTATCTTTCATATCTTTATGACTTAGAGCTATAATAATAAACTTCGAACGTTACCATTACCATAAAGTACTGTTTAACTTTAAATCAGTTTTGATTAATCAGTATAACTTTAGAATCATCAGCATAACGAACCACTCCACAAAGATGTAAGATATAACTAATGGTCTAAAAATGTAGGGTATGGCTACTTTGACAAAATGTACTTGGTCTACGCCATCAACTTGTTTGGCAGACGAGCACTTCCCAAAGTGGGGAAGTGTGTATCTTCGGACAGGTCATGACGGATGTCCTCTCCCGACGTTCTGAACTTCAATCTCGTTAGCCACTTTTTGGCATCGACAAATCTTTTGCTCCGCATTTACAACTCGGACGTCACTTGGGTGTTGTTTATTACTTTTGATTAACATTACACACATTTATGAACTGTACGAAATATGATGTTTACAAAACTTTTAACACTTTTCTGAGTGCCAATTTGTCATAGACACCTTAGATACCATCTCGAATATTGGCGAGAGCACAAGTGAAAATAAGCAAGACACCAAGAATATAGATTGTCTGACGAATATTCCTCTACACTGCCGTATTCGGCATTTGGATAGTATCACTGGGAATGTGGATAGTGCTTACTAAATCGACTAGCGATAGTAACAGGCCACGAAGGTAAATAATTAATCGGCGTCGGTAGACAAGTCAATACATAAATGAACGGAAGTATAGACCACGGTATGGGCCGTCGGATATGATTTCATTATTGATAATAATATTGCATTTGCGCAACTGTTCACATAATATTGCAATAGTTTACTTTATCGACCGCGCGATGCATTACTGATCTAGAATTCTAGATATTCAGTTATTCTAAAATAGACCGATGGCGGACGGCAAAAAGGGCGAGCGAAAAAATGATAGATACCCAAAAAAAAAAGAAAGAAAACAAATCAGTTTAGCTTTATATAATTTTGTCTAATCCAGAAACATTACTAACAACTGTTTCCAAATTCAAGACCGATTAGTCCATACCTACTCAGCATGAGGTTAATTTTCCTTGAAGTGTCGAAACTACTCTATAAGTAAAAGTGTTGTTTTACAACTAACATTTTATAACATAGAATGAAAGTGTACTTTAAATATTTTAAATATTTACATGCTTTCATGTAATTAAAATGCAAATAAAGAAAATACAATAAAATAAAATTTCATAAACTTAATGACGATAATGAAGGTTTTTAGTTGTGTGTGATGTAAATGGGAAAATCATTAACGTTCAATGCGCGGATCAAAATTAAAAACAATCAACAATCTTTCGTCGTCGTTATCAAAAATTTACACTATTTCGGGGTGCGAATTAGTCGATTAAAAGAGACGCTTTTAACGGCAGCTAGACTCAATGTCTTGCGATCGCTACTAAAATTGCATCTCAATACGATATCATTATCATTAACCCACATAGAATAACTTCACCCACACTCCCAGATAAACTTTGAATCGGCCTCAAACTTATCGGGCTACATATCAAACCGTGAATATCACAAACTATACGTAATATCATCAGGGAGACAATAACGGATTTGCATAACGATAACGACTTCGACAATATCGAGCTGTAGCTCGGTAACGATTAGCAAAAACATGTCAAGGATAACTCCGGCCAAGGACCGGCATCGCATAAAACCAGGTATTGAAACCCTCGGCATGACAACACGAACGAACACTGAATCGAATATCTTCACAATTTCATCTGAATCCAGAGACATTGAAACGTCAGTCATTTATAGATAGTGGAAGCGAAACAAATGTCAAGCGAGCTGCATTAAAATTGCTAATTGAACGGACTTCAACATCGGTAAGCCAGACAATAGGGAGTGTAGCAACACAAGTAAATAATGTTGCTGCGATGAATCGCTTTAATACCTGTTACAATCTGATCAAATTGTAACTGCAGAACAACGGCTATTTAAGACTAAAAGTTTGAATAAGAATAACTATCATTCCTATAAAATAACAGGGAGAATAGTGGACATACAATCCCTCTAAATGCACGAGTGTTTGAATTCTGATAATCTGAGCAAGCGTATTTTCCGCGCGATATTGAATTGATATTCCACACCGCATGCAGAAAACATCGGCGGCGTAACGGCCACACGACCTCAGCCAAGGAGACGTAACGTGTTGCTACGTAACGCAAGCCACTCGTCATTACTATAATAAGTCTAGAACATATCAGTCTAAACAAAATGCTATATAAACTAGCAATCAAATCATACTTCCAACTGAAAGCAATACCTGTTATGTATTAAAGAGGGAAAATCTAAATAGTCTATTGTTTTAGTAATCGATAGTTCAGCATGAAAGTTAAACCGCCTCTACATCCGACTGCCGTGACTGGAACCAGTGAGGAACGGGAGAAAAAACGTCATTGCGCAATGTGAAGTAATGTACGCCAATGTAGAGAGACCTCTACAAATCCCTATTTCCCTCCATAGTTAGCAGCGATTTCCGATAACACAGAGATCTTGTTCGCTGGCCGCCCGTGTAGACGCAGCGATTGTCGGCAAGCTGATTTAGATCGTAGCTAAGATATAATAAGAATTGAATTCCCGAATGGTTTAAGGAAAAAAGTGGCTGAGTAGGCGAATCGAACTTGACCTGCCATTGGTAGGGTTTGACCTAATTGTTTCTGCAGACGATAATAAAATTAGTGTTAGTTTGACGTTATGAAAAAAGATAGCACGAAGATAGCACTTTTAGCCAAAATCGTTAATCATCTATAAGTGTTCATAAGTCGTGGTGTCAACGAGCTAGAAAATATCGTGCAGTCCCCTATCTGAGAAGGGATGTGGATTATGGATGCGGAAGCTATAGATTACATCCCGCGAACCACTTCCATGGCGCCCCTTATTTACTGAAAGCGAGGGTCTGAGGGTCTTCGTAACTACGGGCACAAAGAGGATATGTGTCTGGGCTGTACGAGAAATATCCAATGCAGCCAGTAAACAGAACGCGGTAAACAAAATGGTAATCGCGCTCGAGCGAAATGTCGGTCACGAATCCAAAACAAACTTTCACTTGCCGTCTCTAGGATTTCAATTTATAGTTATTTTCTTTTTATGACTTTATTTTTATATCGCTAGCGATTCCATTTCAACCCAAACTGGGATTGGCTAGAGAATCATATTTGTACTTGTATATGTACAGGGGATATCCCAATTCCCAATATAAAATGGGTATGGGTATTGTTATCTACAGTGGACATCATTGTCATGTTGTGCAAATATTTTTCTAACGACAAAGTTCAACCATGACTTCCTGAATCTAAAATGCAAATACACTGCCACAAAATAAAACAACGCAACTCTCAACAGCCTTCCTTGCTATGAACGAGCCATTGTTAATTACAAGTGAACAGTCCGCCAAGGGATCGCTGACTTTATCACATAAGCAATAGAGTCCACAACTTAACATCGAATGGGAAAGATTTGTATACCAACTCTTCGACAAGGTCGATTGTGACGGTTTACCTCGATGGAATCTAGGCCTTGCTGCGTGAGCGTAAGTTCTATTTTTCAATGGGAGACAGTGCAGTGCGGGGAGGGCAGTGGGGGGGAACACGTGGCGACCCGTCGCAAGCGAGCTTGACCCAGTTAGTAGATGCACCATTTCGGTACCATTTTGAAAGCAAGGGCGGCCCTTCAACGCCAATTCTATGTATAGGACCTCCGATACGCCTTTGTCCCTTACGACGCACAAGCGAACCTCTAGCGTGGGTGTGTATTAACAGGCCACAAGTGGTCATTTATCACCAGCACGTGTAGACGGACGATGAAATAATTCAGGAAACTATAAACAGAAACGATAGATAAACCGTTGCTTTCGATCTAAACATGTAACATTTGGCAGCGTGCCGTGACATAGCGCTATGTCGCTTTTATAATCTGCACGGTAACTATGGGAATGTGTATTAGAATCGCGATTTGCAAACGGAAAAACTGCTATCAATACGCTGTGTGCGCAGCTAGTTATCGCATGGAGTGTAATAAATAATAATATAAATGTAATAGCGTCTCAGGACTACTATTATTCAAGATTACGAGTACAAGCAATCAGTGGTGATTTGTGATTCATTCACGCTTCGCATATAGTTTCAAATAGACATAATAAACTTAATGGCGTCCCGGTTCACTTAACAATTGCAATGATAAGTACAAAGCAGCAGAAGAAGCAATGAAGTGAAAAAAAAATTCAGTAAACGACAATGAAACATATGTGGTGAGGCAAGACAACAGAACAATGGGTAGCAATACCGACCGATTGCCAAAGGGAGCAGGCAAATTGTGTCCGACCACGGTTGATCGGGCGCGCACAATGCCTAGGGCCCATCGAATTAATTAGGCAAATAATCAATTAGGCTGCAACAATGTTCGTGGCGGATTTTTAATCGAGTTCACCGAAAACAAAAGACATACAAACATTACGATTAGATAAAATAGCAACGAAGCACACTTCTAATTTATTCATTGGAATGATTTTTTATTATAACGACCTTTAACATACTACAACTAAATAACATAAACCTTTGGATTCTTTGGATTCGCGTTTTTCAAGTATGAAATAGTAGAGTCGTCTATAAAATAATTATATTGTGAATGATTATCCAAAAGGACATAAGCACAAGTAAGTAGTTTTTAAGGGCTGACTGTATAATTGACTGACTGCATAATACGAATTTGGTACCAGCAGTGCAATCTGCATTTTGCAAGCGCATCAAACCTGGTTTATGCCAAACACTATAACGTCGCTTAAGGCTCAATGGGGAAATTGGAAATTATATCGTGCGACTCAGCCAAATATGCTAAATATTTGTCTTTATGGGTCTACACGCGTTAATAGGAGTAGCAAATTACATAGCTACTTACTGCCCGACGTTTCGACTGGGTTACACCAATCGTGGTCGCGAGCGAACTCCCACTTGAGCTCGCGAACTTGGTGTAACCCAGTCGAAACGTCGGGCAGTAAGTAGCTATGTAATTTGCTACTCCTATTAACGCGTGTAGACCCATAAAGACAAATATTTAGTGTAATGGAACGCGAAAGTCTAAAATCAGCCAAATATGGTCTCAAAGAGAATTTTTAAGAAGCAAATATTTTAAAATGTCTAAACATATTGAAAAGGAAGGAGGTTGGTTATACGTTCCATCGTAGTGTATTTTTAAAACAGACAAGTGCAGGTTATTGAGTAATAGATAGTTAATTTGTTAGTGTAGGCAGTAAGGTTAAAGGGCCTAACCGTGATCTATTTTCAGACACTAGGGCGGCCCACGCAAGTTTGTATCAATGCAATGCAACGAAATTAATTTCAGTATTATAACAGTGATATTTCATTCTTCTTACTGGACTGCGATATATTTAAAACAATATATAGTCGACCTCATATGTAGACCTCACAACCGCTTACCATCAGGTAGAGCAAAGACATATTACCACCAAACTATCTACTGAGATGTCAAAAAAACCTATCTACAGTTGGACCTCACGCCTACGTATTGCCATCTAGTGAATTTCTCATACGCGTTAACCCCTTATTCCTCCTGTACGGCTACAAGCATACAAAATGCAGAAAGAGACAAAGACAAAAGGTATTATCGGTGTACATTCACCCTTTAAGTTGCATGACCTCATTAGTTATATGGATGCGCCCTGGGGACGGTCGCGTCTGAGCTCTGAGAAACTTGACACGCGACGATTTTGAATATCCAATTTGAATAGCACACTAGAGATATAAAGGTACACACGTCTTTACTAATATAACAGCAAAAGTAACTTTGTCAGCAAATTAACCGATTTTTTTTACCTAACTGACATACGATGATAGCTTGGAGTAGCCTTGTCATCATCACCGGACTTGCGGGGGAGCGAAAGGCTCTCACTCCTAAACTAATTTATTTAATTATTTAAGATCACCAACAAGATTACATTAACAATATTATATAAGTAACATGACCAAGATGAACATTAAGATAAACGCAAACTTAATTATAGGTGACAACTACATGCATTTCAGACAACAGGCATTTTGAATTTTATCTAGTTTAAAACTAATGAACCGATATAAATTAAGTTTGGTATAGAGGTAGTTTAGAGACTAACTATGGGTTACTTTTTAACTAACTGCCCTTTAAGGGAATATTGTTTAACGAAATAACCGACTTCAGGCGGAGTCTCGGGCGGAAGGCTAGTACTCATTAAGAATTGATTTGTTAGTCTCGTTGGTCTTCCGTTCGTTAAGACCTTATATGATTTCAAGAAAGTAGGGTATATTCTATGACTTTACTAAGCCCGGATTCTGGAAATCCCTCAAAAAGCATATTAGCTGTGGCCCCAGCGCCCAAACACTCTTTGTTTATACCGATTTGCTGTCCGAAACTATATGAAGGAAGAGAGTACACCTGTGTTTGCACACACTATAATTATAGCCAGTGGCGTAACTATACCCGTTGAAGTCCGTGGCAAAATTCTTCGGAAAAAAAGAACGTGGTGTGCACGGGGCGTGCACACCACGTTCTTTTTTTTTACCTTAATGTGTATGTGTGTTGGTAGTTGAGATTCTGCTATGACCGGGCGCCCCTTTCGGCTGGGGCCCCCTACCGGGTGGGGGCCCGTGGCATTTTGCCGACTTGCCACCCTGTAGTTACGCCACTGATTATAGCAATGTTCCGCATAGATGGCTTTACTGGGCTTGGCAGCCAAAATTACCAAAATCTGTTTGACAACATGATTTTTAAATTGATTTTTCGTTCTACAATGTTATGTTACGCATGTTAAACATCTTCATTGTTTACAGAAATTACTTTATGAATAATAACATAAGTGCAACATCAACACTTATTACATAATGTAACGTTGTAGTAAATAAAACTTTCTATTTATTGATTAAAATAAAAAGGATTAAAGGCGATTTCTTGCTTTTCTATTAAGTAGGGTTAAAAGAGCTTTTTGATATCACACGATGGCATCAAGCCACTAAAACGCTGCCTTCAAGCAATGTAAATATGAAGAAAACATAATAAAAGCAAGTTTTTTTTTTAATTTTAAGTTTCTTTCGTTCAACATTCTACGTCAGTACACATATAATACATATAATATATTTTCATTGTTTGATTCTATTGTGTAATCGTCATTGAGACGGTGAAAATTAACACTCAGGTCAAGTGAACAGCTCTTGAATGGGGGCTGGCCCTCCATTCATAAGGTATGACCCTCGCGAACTGTCAACGCCCTATGCACTGGGCAACAGAGCACATACACACAGTGAAATGAAACTAAATACTACTACGAGGTCAAATGACAACAAAGAATCGTATCTCTAGTTTGTTTAAGAACGAAATCTCGATCGAACTTCGAATTATTTTAATTTACTCGGTAATATAGACGGTATATTGATCAATATCATATTATTATAACATATTTTTTTCAACATACACAAAAAGATATATCAATAAACTTTAATCCGTAATAAAAACGCTAATTAAGTTTGATTTTAATGCCCGTAAATATGCTGTAAAGTAACTTTTTTCCGCGATGGATTTCACAATATATACCTGAACTGCAAATTGGTAAACGATACGTAACCTAAGTTTTAGACAGTAAATTTACTATTTTTACCGAAAATAAGTTAATTCCGTGATACTAATACAATTGAATACAATTTCCAAAGCGTTATTAGTTCAATCAATAAGCACATAACTTAGCCCAGGAAGCTTCAATTGGGATTCCACACAAAATTTGCCACAAGTCAATACGTCAATAGTAAATACTTAACGTTGTAGTAAATGTAACAGTGGAGTCATAGCGGCGGTATTGTGCGGGCGGAGAGGGTCAGTAAATATGTCTCTACATTTTAGTATGTACCTAATCCTGCTCTATATACGTACATATTTGTCTCCTACTTGATTACTATCAGATCTGAGATCAGTGTATCCAAGATGGCCGTCTCGTACGCGACCCCGGTTATGTTTTCATTTCGGCAAACGTTACCCCCGCTGTGTATTTAGGGTAATGCTTTTATCACGCAATTCATCTGTGTGCTTAGTTTCTTCAACACGCGCGGAGTGTTTGCACAAATTCGGTTCATGCGTGTCGTGATCATGTCCGTCTATACTGTGATCGGTGCGTTTAATAGTCTGCGTTTTCGTGTAACAATAGTAATGAATAGTCCGAATTAAAGGAGAATTATAATAATGGAATTCTATAGTTTTGTATTTTATTTGGGTACACAAATAATAAGAAATAATACTACTTAATTTGTATTACGAGTGGATAATGGAATCCTGACTTCAATTTAATAATTATTCTCCGCTATTAACTCTGCAGATAGCGTAACGTACCCCTAAGTAAATCGCGAAGTTAGAGAAAGTCTTCATTACGAACTATGCGTAAACTAAAATAAATATCCTTGTCGAGTCACCTAATATTTTATTAATTATAGAAGTAACGAGATATTTAATCTAACATCAAAGATCTCAATTCTTCATTTAGTCTAAATGTCAGCCATTTAAAAGTTGCAATCGACTATATATTATAGCCACACCTTTTACAGTTACAAGAACCGACAGTCAGACTTTATCGTATTACTCACCCTGGCTCACACACTGATCATACCACGCTCATTAAATCGAGGCGATATGTAGATCCGTGTAAAATTGGATCATATAGAAATGCGGCAGGGATCCAATAGATGTCGGACACAGATTAGCGAGCTATTACTGCCAGTTAAATCTGAATTTTGCAATCGATTCGTTGGGAGTTACATCCTACCTTAGTCTATAGTATATTAGTATTAGACATTTGATTGAATAAATCTGATTTCACTTTCAATTAGATGAATAATATAATTATTTAGAGAATCGGACGTTTGGAGCTTTTCACTGGTCTCGTTGTCACAGGAAACTTTTTCTTTTAGTTCTATTATATAATCGCCATGATATCTGATAAAACCTCAGTAAACCGACCCGAAAGTAATGTCGTCAAACATTCACTGACTGTTATTTCTAACTGATCTAATTCCGAGTAACCAAATTCAATGCTTCGATGTCAACCAAATTCCATTAAAAATTTTGTTCGTAGTTGAAGTGTAACTAGGAAGAGATTTCGTTGTAACCGAGCTGTGTTCTATTTGCCTCTGGATTGTTTCCAACTTTACCTTAAATGGTGTAAAATAGTGCCTGAAACTATGCCACGCCACAAAATGCAAAATACGATATGCGCCAAAATATATTAACAGAAACCTATGTTCTGACAAACAATGGAACTTAGAAAATAACAGTAAATCAAGTAGGTCCTGCAAAACTGTAATTAGGAAACTTTACTCCTTTGCTTTTAAGTCGCAACACAATCATCAGGCAGATATCATTCAGTCAAATATGTCTGTCGATGACGATACGTTAAGTTATTTATTTTGTTTCGTAATAAACGTTTTTTGGATAGGTTTCATACTTAGAGCGCCGTCACTCTATCGAGAGATCTATCTAAAGACAAGTACCAGTGATGGTATCGATATAATAGACTGCAACTGCACTCGGGGTATAATGCATCAGTATAGGTGGGAAAGCTGCCACATTGTAATATGGAACCGATCGCTTCAACTTGTCATTTTTTATGAAAGAAAGTAAATAGCGTTAGACGCTTCTTCGAACATCAAACGGTTTAATGATCACAATCTTGTGCTTTTGTATAGTAATTCAAGTGGTTTAAAGAAAATAAAGACATTACAATTACATTACATCTTGCTTACTTCAGTAACCATTATCTTCTCTGTATTCGCTTTATTACGCCTTGCTTATATTGGTACTTGTTAATGAATATTGTCTTTAATATTCATGCGAATTTTTTGGGCTAAAAATAAGCTTTTTGCCAAAATATATTCACCGATCAGTTACTTTTGAATTCCTAGTACAAAACAATGCTAAATAATAGAACAGATAAAACTGTGGCTAGATTACATTAGCATCGTGACAACATAGAAAATAGAGATAAGACATGGTTTGCTGCTGGATAAACAAACATACTCTTAAAAGGATTGGACGCGTTGCAGTGCGGTGAAAGAAAGAGAACCGGGAAAAGAGCATTCTACAAAACAGGTTGAAATGTGTATGAATAAGGACCCACATATATATTTTGTTTTAGCAAATAAACCGCCACCAAGAGTTTCGTAAACTTGCTACCTTATATCCAAACAATTTACGATATCAAAATAATGCCATGTAAACT
Organism: Maruca vitrata; assembly: GCA_039566165.1. Classification (NCBI taxonomy): domain Eukaryota; kingdom Metazoa; phylum Arthropoda; class Insecta; order Lepidoptera; family Crambidae; genus Maruca; species Maruca vitrata. The sequence goes on from CM076929.1 coordinate 14,245,763, forward strand.
GATATACCCAAAGGTAAGTAAGATTTTAATAAGTTTCAACACAAACATCCTTACTATCCTTACTAATATTATAAATGCGAAAGTAACTCTGTCTGTCTGTCTGTTACGCTTTCACCCATAGAGTACTGAACCGATTTAAACGAAATTTGGTACAGATTATAGTCCAGAGCCTAGGAAAGGATATAAGGCTACTTTTTAACCGACACGCTATAAAGAAGTATTGTTTTACCCGTTAAAAGTCTCTACGCGAACGAAGTCGCGGGCGGAAAGCTAGTACAAAATAATTCCTTACACCTACCGACCGGAACACAAATCCAACCCTACGATTTAACTTTACCGGGCTCGTGCCACTGAATTCCTCCCTAATTGAGGAGTCACGGAATGAGACACCGTCGGCGTAACACAAACATAAGTGCCACCTCATTAGTATTCCCCGAACCTGTGCCTGGTGTCCCGATCCTGCAGGACGAAGTACTAACTAGGCTATATTTGTAAGACATTTTATATAGTTTTTGGGGAAATTGGATAAGTAGGTAACTTATAGGTGCGAGAGAGATTCTCCCGATAGCGTAATGGCTTAATTAGAGAATCGATAATGAAAAACCCAATTTACATAAACGGTTATGTGGTGAACATATTTGTTGGAACAATTCTGGTTGTGCAATAAGAAAAAAACTAAAAAAGTGCTGACAGCGTCTGAAGAATATATTGTACTACTGAGTAGCCTCACTCAACTAAGTAAGTCCTAAAAGTAGTATCTATATAAATCTGGTCCTAGTCGATTTTATTCCAAAATTAATAAGAATTCAAAACGACATTCATTGGGCACTACATAATGATAAACAAAGTGGTGTCTAAAACACCTAATAAAACCTCTACGTGTTAAATTTAAAAAAACTAAAGTCAACATAAACAAAACAACTGAAATGGAACAAAATGTTTCCTGTTCTCTATAGACCCTACACGGCGTCAACTATGTAATAATGTTTTTGAAAGTTTGATAATCAAAACTAATTTACAACTTCCCCTAACGTGTACTGTCTAATTAATTAAACGAGTCTTTCTGATTTCATTAATTTCCTCTTTTAATGGAACTAATTAATTAAAAGTTTAACAACTATAAGTAAAGTGTACCTTGACAGTTATTAAACATCGAAAAAGAATTCTAGGATTGATAAACTATCCACTGACTAGTGAAAGTATATAAAACTCTTCAAAATCTTTAAATAGATCTCGCAAGAAAACAAATAAATATATGAACCTAGTTTGGCAACAACAACAAAAAGCGGTCCAGGCACTAGTGACTAGTCCGTCAGGTTTAATAGGTCGTTGACCTCACTCGTCAGTCGTCACCCAAGGATCCACTACGAAGTCCTTCAAACGTTGACGAACGGCTCTCGACAAATCATCAACAACGAAGGCGTAATTACAACGACACTTCAAAGGATATGGACAAGATAGAAGTTAGGCTAAATCAGGGCTAACCAATGGCACGCGACACAATATTTTGGGCACATCGCCGATCATAAAACATGTAACAATGTTTAACCCTTTCCACGCCACGAGTTTTCGTCAAAAACGTTCACCACACGCCACCGCAATATAAGTGGTTGGTTTACTAGTGCTGACAACGTTGAGTATCGATATTATTAATTTGTTATAAATAAATCATTATAAAAAAATATATATTGTTATTTTATGTGTTATATATATTTAGTTAAGATCTTGGGGTTTATTTTATTATTTTTTACTGTGTGAAACATGTATTGAATGTATTGAAATCTCAGTGGCGCAATAATACAGTGAAAAAACCAACAAGTAATTATGACGACAATTGCATCACTACGTGTCTGATATATCAGACAGTGGCGTACGCATAATATGTATTTTTAGCGAGTGTTAGTGAAGTGTCAACTTCCGGTCATAAACTTCGATACCTTACGAATTACTTTTAACTTATTGATTTAATTACTAAATTAATAAAATGATTGAGACAATAATTATTTTACTATTTCCGATGATCGTATATCTAATAATCCTTAAATCAGGTTATATTTATTTTAACGACAAAAACGATTGATATATTGTAAAATTTCACCCTACACTACATGACTTGCGGTTTGCCTACCTACATTACTAGCTTGAATCATCTAAATGTGTATTTTTTGATTCGTCATCTCAATTTTGTTGTTCTTGCAATTGCCATGGCTAAAAGCCTTTACTCTTTTTCAAAGAGTTATGATTTTTAATTACTTTTTGTAGTGAAATAATGTAAAGTCCCGTAACAACAGAGAAATATATGTTTTAATGCAGCTATTGCTGCAATAATTTCCTTTAATGATGACCTTGCTCGCTTAAAGCACCATTTACATGAAATTTATATCTCTAATGGAAAGCATATAAGAACTAATAAATAATTTCTAAATTCATGTCCAATTTTACAGATAGGAACATTACAAACACTATATATGTAATTTTACGTATTAAACTCGCGTGTATTGGTATTCTAAACATTATTTAGAGATCATGAAGACCATAATATCCCAAGCCCGTCAAAAACAACAACATATTGCAAGACCTAACAATGTTGTGAGTTCTGTATGCGTGAATCGGAACACACAAAATATCACACCAAATGACGGTAGTAATTAAACTCACTTATGAAGACACCTGTCATCTTTAGTCTTAACCGTGACCACGAGCGCTGTAAAGAGCTCGAAACGTCGGGGATCTCTAAATAATGTTTAGAATACCAATACACGCGAGTTTAATCCGTAAAATTAGTTTTATTTCAAATGTGTAGTGCTCGCGCAAATAAAAATAGACAATACCACTATATATGTATTGTGTTACATGAAATAAAAAATAAAAATGACCGGTAAGTTTTTTCTAACGTAAATACATCTATTTATTCCAATATTCCAATACTAAAAAAAATACAAACACTGTACCTATTGTGTCAGAGCATAGTAACCACATTATATTGAGAATACTATTTAGTATTATAATTTTTTATAACTTACCTATTGATTATGTAACAAGACTTCATCACTTTCAAATTCAACATCATCAGTTCCTTCTAAAATCCTAATCAACTCCTCTGCAGTGGTAATATTTCAATAAATATTAATTTACAATCGTAATAAATCAGCACAGCAACGCAAAGAATAACACAGTAAATAACATGATTTTGCAGGGTACTTCCATAATTTATCGATATCTCCTACCGTCATTGTACAGCACAAAATAAGTAGTTCTAGAAACATCTATCGCCTCTGACGTCACTTCCGTGTCTGATATATCAGACATTGGCGTACGAGACTCATGCATGATCGTGTCGCTATAGTGTTGTGACATACTATGCAATTTACTGGATTTGATGCAAAAAAATAATTCGATAATGAAGCGTTTTCTGTGGTAAAACTTCGTAAAATTTCGTCACACCCCAAAAAATATGCCCAAAACAAAAACCTGTATAATTTTTACATTTTTGAATGTTTATTTTTTGAAGTACCAGATTTATAGTTTTGGTAGGAACATTGTAATGGAACATCACTGTCTGTCTGATATATCAGACATTGGCGCTGAGGGTTCAAATAAAAATAAAAAAGAGTTCGAGTCGATTCAACACGGTTTTGTTTTTAATAATTTATCATTAAAATAACATTATAATACTTTGTAAAATTTATATTTTTATTAACTAAAGTATAAACTGTCCGAAACTTGTATGCATGTGTCGTCACGTACTATAACGATAAGAAAAAAATGGTAAGATATATTTGTCTGATATATCAGACTTTGGCGGCGAGGGCACGAAACTTAAATGTCTGATATATCAGACTTTGGCGCTGAAAAGGTTAAGTAGGTATTTTATGACGATTGAACGTTTTCGATATTATTATTCAAAAGGTCAAATATTTAAAGGCACGTCAATGACCTTTTTTTTTAGAAAAAATGGCACGTTGATGCATAAAGGTTCATGTTCCCACTTGTTTACAAGCTACAGTGGTGCTCTACCGACTGAGCTACCGATGGCTTGATGTGTTCTTACTTTTTATCCTTCTCTCTTAGAGGCGAGGATGTATTTATCTTGCTATGTATGTCATGATACCGAGATCATAAATTAAACTTACCAATGTTTTATGGACGTTTAATAGTTATGTTCCTGTTTGTTTACTGAGTTTAGACGGAAATTGCTCGACGATAAATCAAAGACTAAGTTCCAATTTCATATTTAATGGCTGCTTGTAGGAGATACGGTAAAAACCGCACACCAATGGATTATGTTCCACTCTATAGCCAGCTGGCTAATGAAAACAAATATGTATCAAATTAGTCGTTTCAGATCACATCGCATCGCCTTTATTTAGGGTAGGCCCGTGCCCCAATAGTAAAGGACTTATATGGGCTGATGACGAGATACATACATACATACATAGAATCACGCCTTTTTCCCAGTGGGGTAGGCAGAGATCACTTCGTGCCATGTGCTACGGTCCACACCACTTTCGCTTCTTCCACAGCCATCAACCTATGACGAGAACACATCAAAATATCGCGTAAATCGAATCAAGTATACTGCACGCAGCCATTTTAATAATACACAAACAAATTACAGTTCGCTGGTCAATGTAAATGACAACCAACGCTACAAATGAACGTTTCCGTGTGCACTGATGTTTGTAGGACCTTTTTTCCAGGAGAAACTTGAGGCTATGAAATTTTCTACAAACGACTTTGAAACAAGTGAAAATACAATGGAACTTTAAACCAGAGCCGCTCTAAGTTGGCCGATTTGACACATGTCAGACTGACTGTACTAGTGAGGGACAACGGTAAAATTGCCGAAGTATATAAGTAACATTTATTTCCACTTTATAACCAAGCAAGGTCTAATAGGGTATTTTTATGAAAATCAGTAAGATTTATGTAAATCAATATTATTAATGAAATCGAAAATTAAATTTTTGGCGAAATGAGACTACAAAAGACATTTAAAGGTGGGTGGGCAAGTACATTTCAAAATTGCGAAAATCATTTAAAATTCCTTTGTCATCTTATTAATAACAGAATTAGTCACATCTTTCATTATGAAAACAAACTTCTTGGGCGCTGCATACAACAAACTAACGTGTGACGTCACACGCCAGTCGACGTTTGTATGGAGCGTTTTTGAGCTCGCCCAAATAATGTGCAATTAAAATTGTAATATCTCGTAGAGTTATCCAGATATCAAAGTGATACTTTCAACAGTGTCTTTGTGTTCGAGTGGTCCATAAAAAAAAATCAAATACCCTATTATAACATTTTTTTTTATTAAAAACATTTAATCACATCCAGAAGATTGAATTGAAGTTTCTTATTTAAAAATATATTTATTTTTAAAATACAATACTTATTAAATCCTTCATCCTATTTCTAAAAAATACCTGGTGAGTATTACCCATTACGTCACTATGAAAACGTGTCAAACGGCGTAACCTTGTAAAAGCGTAATACAGATTGGAAATTTTTCGTTTTCTTTTTATAATTCAGTTATTTTCAGTAATTAAAGACAAATAATTAGATAATTAGGTGCATTTGATATTTTGAATTAACGTCTTATTTTTAAAAGTTGTTTTTTATGATTCGCTAAATATGTTCCTCTTAACAAGGATAAATGCAAAATATAAAATAAAAAGTGTCAAATCGGCCAACTTAGAGCGGCTCTGGTATAATGAATTTCATAGTGTATTTGTTCAAATACACAAACTAAAGTAAGAGATTCCATATAGTGATCAAATTAGACGGGTCAAATTTGGGATCGAACTATTCTAAATTGGCTCTTATCGGTGTTTAAATATACAATCGTACTTTTATATTCATATTCATTGACGATTCTGCTATCTGTAATACAAGTATAAAGCTACTTCTTACTAAATAAAATGCATCAATTTACGATTATATTATTACTAGCAATGCCAGCGACTTCGTCCGCGTTTATCCCCTTTTTTACGCATTTTCCGCTTTTGGTCGCAACGTGATGTTTTATCTAACATAATAGATCGATCTAACACAAAAAGACTTTTTCAATTTAAACCAGTAGTTTCTGAGATTAGCGCGTTCAAACAAACAAACAAACTCTTCAGCTTTATAATACTACTAGTGACGCGCCCTCGCTTCGCTTCGGGCAAATAATAAATAAAACCTTCCTCTATCTTTTAAAAACCGCATCACAATCCGTTGTGTAGTTTTAAAGATTTAAGCATACATAGGGACAGACAGACGCGGGAAGTAACTTTGCTTTATACTATGTAGTGATAGTAAATTTACTGATAAAACATCCCTAATCGTCCGCACTGAAAGGATTCAGTCACAGATCCGTTCAGCAACCTTTCTAATTCGAAGCCACCCCATTTGAAACTTTTAATACCCCATTGTCGGGGCCGCAGACGGCTCGAGCACCCCGGGCAGACAACAAAGGGCCCAATTGCACCCCGAGCCGGGGTCCTTGCCCGGTCTAGACCGACCCTGCACCCGGTCAACAGCCCCGCTGTAGTGATTCAGATAACTTCGAATGGAAAATTGATTAGTCTCACGTCTCGACTTTTGGTCTATCTATACCTTCTTATACCAAAAACGAATACTAACGTAATTTTATATACAAACTAGCTGTGCTAGCGACTTCGTTCGCGTTTTTTACACATTTTCCATTGTATCTTTGCTCCTATTGGTCGCAGCGTGATGTTATATAGCCTATAGCCTTCCTCGATAGATGGTCTATAAAACGCAAAAAGATTTTTTCAAATCGAACCAGTAATTCCTGAGATTAGCGCGTTCAAACAAACAAACAAACAAACAAACAAACTCTTCAGCTTTATAATATTAGTATAGATGTACTAGCGGCCGCCCACGACTTCGTCCGTGTGGAAATGGTTTATTAAAATATCCTTTATTGTATATGTATGATTTTAAGCTTTCGCGTTCCATTACACTAAATTATATTAGTAAGTAGCTAAGTATTTGCTACTCCTAATATCGCGTGTAGACCCATAAAGACTAATATTCCTTTATTGTTGTACCTTGTAAAATTAGCTTTTTATTAGTGAAAGTCCCGACAAATCTGGTGCAGCCGTTTCGAAGATAAGCGAGAACTAACAGACAGACAGAGAAAAATGTTTTTAATTGTGTTTTTGTTATTGGTACCCGATATAGATTCATACCCATTAAGCAAAAAGTCGATTCTTTTAATAATACAAACAGACACTTCAATTTCATTTTGTTGTATAGATGATAACGACTTCAAAACAAACATTGTTATTTGTTTTTTGGTATTGGAAACGAATAAATCCGACTTTTCAACTTGTTTCTTTTAGGAGACTTCATAAGGACCCGAAAATCGTATGAAATGTGGATCTACTTGTTAATCACCTCATTCAAGCATCATCATGTAGTAGTTTCTAGCACGTAAGATGCTTTTTAGCACCTTAAGAGCACTATTAGGCCTTCGTGAGACCTCTCCAATCACGTCGAACTTCGAAGTGCCGTATCGGAGGTGATAATTGGATGAAATTTACGATGAAGAAGTCTGACGGCATTATGGTCATAAAAGCCCAAGTGAATTGCCTCTCACATGGATTCGCTAAGTAACGTTATTAAAGAGATGTGTAGACTTCAGGCATGTCTTTTTTAGGCGATCGATAAACCATAACAAAATAGGGCGACATGTTGTTTGAAATAATAAGTGAAATGACTTCTATAATAGGACCAATTATTCAGCCAAGTCTGCGTTGATAAAGGTCGATTTCTTTTCAAGCAATTAACGTAATGAGAAACGATTAACAGCTTTAATCACTCGGCTTGAGCATGTATCATCTAGATAGGGAAACAATACACAACAAATACACAGGGGCCATAGACGAACTGTAGAAATAGAAAGCGCGATAGATAACCGGCACACAGCGTACCTAAGTGACAGTGAAGCTGTTAACTCTTGATACAGTTAACTAAGTAAATATGTCGGTGTCACTTATTCTTAACTATACTCTTTTTCAGCTAAGATGATCCCTGTGCCACTTCATTGTGTTATGAATCACGCATTTTACGTTTGACAAACTTTTCTGCAGTTCGTATACGTAGAATGGAATGTAGTAAGTTCCACACAGTCGCTAGGTGGCGCCGCAGGATAAACAAATGTCTACGTTTTAAAAGTGATTAAAAATAGTATTCATGGTTATTTCCACATAAAAAGTGCATTCTCGGAAACTAAACCCAGTGAACATTATGTACCAGTGTTATCAGAACTTAATAAACAAGCAAACTTATTTTTTCGAGTGACAGTGACTACTAAACACTATTGTTGGAACTACCAAATAGACGTTATTCTCTGGTTTTGTCCTTAAAAAACCCTATAAAAAACTATTTTTTTAACTGCAACCATCATGAAAATCAAATAATTCAACTTTATTTCGACAAATCAAGCCAAAGTGTGTGTAAACAATTTTAGTGACGGTGTGTTGATAAAGAACTTAATTTGAATACCGGTCTTGCAATTACAAATCTGCAACTGCTAAGAGGTTTCAACACACAGTCATGAAATTCATCGATACTGATAAGTGACTGACAGCCTAGAGGACACAGACTTAGAATCACGCTCGAACGAATCCGAAAGTCGTTGGTTCAAGCCCCGAGGGTGCTGCCCACACTTTTTGTATAATTTTCAATCTTCAACGATCAATATGGAACATCATAACATTACGATTCGTAAACCTCGGCGACAAACATCGTTGCAGGATTTATCCGACTCCTCAATATTTGACACAACGATGAGAAGTTTGCCAAATACGTCGTTAGATGGCTCAAATGCGTGTTGCGCGGAGCTGAATTCTCAAATTACTCACCTAACTACGAATTTAAAGTCCGCACACAATGAAATAGATAACATGGCATTGGAAATAAGGCAACTTAAAAGTGATCTACAAAAATGTCAAGAATTAATAGAAATCTACAAAAAAATAGAATATCCTGCTGGCAGATCAAATTCTTTAAGTACTACCAAATCTGCTCGCAAAATGAGAAGAAATAAAATATACGACAAAAGTAGGTGTAATGAGAAAAACATAACGTTATCGCCTACTTCATTGAATCAGGACACACCTATAAAACAAACCGAAGAAGACAACATTAGTTTGCACGAAAAACCTGAAGAACAGACTGACAACCACACCGAAAACCAAGCTACTAATTCTGCTACGAAACCGAAATCAAAATTAGTGCTTCCTTTGAAATGTCCAACAGAACACAGGGCCAGGAGAAAAATCTGCATACTGAGTTCTAATAAAAAGAATTCTATAATATCTATTGCTAAGAATAGCCTTGGTACCGACTCAGATATATGTCATTGGTTATCACCACACCATAATACGAAAAAATTACTACATCAAATTGAAAAAAAACTGGTTGACTTCACCATGAACGACTATTGCGTCATAATGATAGGAGATGAAGACTTCAAAAGAACAAAGGATTATTTCCATATAATCTTCTATATACGAGAATCTCTTCAACATATTCAGCACACAAATGTTGTAATCTGCCTACCGACATATAAGAACGGATACTATAACAACATGTTCAATTGGCGAGTGGAAAATTTCAACAAACTGTTATACTTGGATGCTATAACTTACAAACATGCATATATACTTGACTCGAACAAGGATTTGGATTATGGTTTTCATATGTACAATAAATATCTTCACCATGTAAATGACCGTGGTATGCATACTATCTTCAAATGTCTAAATGATTTATTGGATGACATCAATTTCAATAATCAGATCAATGATTGTCAATTCAGCAATAACGAAAGTGATGATATTGTATACCCAGACGACAATGACTCAATTTTTTTTCGAAATTAAATTCCTCCACGTACTTCACCAAAATATTGCAGGTTTATTGAATAAATCAGACGCACTTATGATTTATCTAGAAGAACTCCTGGACAGACAGGTAGCTGTCGACGTACTCTGCATCACGGAGCATTTTATGATGGCAGGCTGCGAAGCATTGCTAAATATCTCTAATTACTCATTAGCAGACTCTTTTAGCAGAAGCGGCAGCAAAAGGGGAGGTGCATGCATATTAGTAAATAATGGAATCAAATGGAGAGATATTATTGAAATTAAAAAAATGTCTATAGCAAATGTGTTTGAATGTTGTGCCGTGGAACTTGTAAATTTTAAAATTATAATTATATGTCTGTATCGAGTACCTAATTCAAATAACTTAAATACATTTCTATGTAAATTGGAACAAGCCATAAAATTTGTTTTAAAAATAGAACATAATAATATTTTAATAGCTGGAGATTTTAATATAGATTTATTGAAAAATAATAATGTCACATTAGACTTAGAATGTTTATTGTTAAATTATAATTTGAAAATGGCTTTAAAACAACCAACTAGATTAGTAAGTAATTCATGTATTGACAACTTTGCCCATGATTTTAAAAAAGTTTGTAAGACTGAAGTGTTAGAATTGGGGCTTTCCGATCACACAGCGCAGTTAATAAAGATACCTATAAAAAAAATTACTAAGCTCAAGCTCTGGCGTAAGACCGTTAGGGAATACAGTTCAGAGAATATAAAAAAATTCACTGAATGTATTCAGAGCTTATCATTCTCGGAAATATATGATTGTACAGACCCTAGTATCGCATATAAATATTTTATTGATGATTTTAAGCTTTTTTACAATTTATGCTTTCCACAAAAGAAAATCGCAATAAAAGTCATCAATAAGCCAAAGTGGATTTCTCGCGGTATAAAAATATGTAGCAAAAATAAAAGAATACTACTGTGGAAATATAGATTACAACCAACTAAAGCTAACAAATTAAAATACGTGAAATATTCAAATCTGCTAAAAAAGATTGTAGCATTGACAAAAAGATCTCAGAATATATATAAAATGAATACATCGGAAAATAAATCAAAAACGGCATGGCATATAATAAATAAAGTGAGATTAAGTGTCCCAAAAAACTCAATATCAAAGATAAATGTAGCCAATAATTACATAACGGATCCTGAACAAATAGCCGAAGCTTTCAATAACTACTTTATTGACAAAATTATACCCTTGGACAAATGTGGTACGAATGTAACCAGAAACATTCAACCAATGCAAACATCTATGTTTATGTCCCCAAGTGTCCCGCAGCAAATTCACCATATAATAAGAAAACTTAAAAACACGAATAGTGTTGGATATGACGGTATAGCAACAAAAATAATTAAATCTGTAAGTAAATATATATGTCATCATATCAGCCATATCATTAATCTTAGTATAGTAGAAGGTACATTCCCAAAAGATCTTAAATTAACTGTTGTGAAGCCTTTGTTCAAAAAATCAGACATAGAGTTAATGGAAAATTACAGACCTATTGCATTGATCTCCATTTTCTCAAAAATATTTGAAAAATATTATTATCAAGAATTGAATGCCTACTTAGAGAAAAATAATGTATTTTCTGAAGAACAGAAAGGATTTCGACAATCCAAAACAATCAATATGGCGATATACGATTTTTATAACAATATTATAAAACAGGTAGACAAATCTTCTCCTGTCTGTTCTCTATATTGTGATATGACGCAAGCCTTCGACTATGTGGACCATAACATACTTATTTCAAAGCTTGACGCATATGGAATTAGAGGAAATATTTTAAAATTAATACAGTCCTATCTAGGCAACCGTTGTCAAAAGACTGAGATTGCTAGGTTAAATGTAAAAAGTAGTATAGAAGAAATTTACCAATCAAAAGAGCGTATGGTTAGCTACGGGGTGCCGCAAGGCAGTGTGCTAGGTCCACTCCTTTTTATAATATATATAAATGACCTTCCAAAAATTACTAACCATCCCATGACATTATTTGCTGATGATAGCACACTAACCATAAAATATAATGACACCTCTTATGAGTCTGACATAAATAAAGCATTGACATCAATAATTTCTTGGCTTGACAATAACAATCTTAAAATTAATATTAATAAAACCCATATTATGCATTTCAGTCAAAGACCCCAAACATCATCAAATGTTGTAGCATCGTACCAGGGTAATATAATAAATGAGGTAGAAACTACAAAATTTCTAGGACTACATATTGATAAAAGACTGAATTGGAAAAAACATATAGAGGAACTAATGAAAAAAACTAGCACTCTGACATTTGTACTGTACAGACTTTCAAAAACAGTCAACATTGATACATTACTATCCGCATACTATGGTTTGGTCGAATCAGTGCTAAGATACGGAATCATATTCTGGGGTAACTCGTCGAATAAAGAGCTGGCTTTTAAAGTACAAAAACGCTGTATCCGAGCCATGTTTGGTCTTCAACCTACTGACAGCTGTAAGCCATTCTTCACAAAACATAAAATTCTGACACTTCCGTCACTTTATATATTTGAAGTATGTTTGTTTGTGAGAACCAACCCTAAATTGTTTCCCCGCCTATCAGATCAAGTTGTTCGAAATCGTCGAAATGGGGACAGACTTTGCTTACATCCAGCTAAGACTGCTTTGCTAAACAAAAGTATAATTTGTATGGCTCCTAAAATATTTAACAAATTACCGAAATACATTAAAGAATTGCCTTTAAACCAGTTTAAATCTAAATTGAAGAAAATACTAACGGAAAAATGTTTATACTGTATTGATCACTTTTGAATGACTTTTATAACCCTAGATCTATGAATTTGTATATTGATAACTCTTTAATGACATTTATAACCTAAACTAAATCTTTAAAAATGTATACTGATAACTCCTTAATGACATTTGTAACCCTAAATCTATAAAATTGTATGTGAGTGTTTTTGTTATAATTAATATGCTTGACTGACTCAATTTCACCAATTACATATTTTACATATCGTACTCGTACGGTCAAACATGTTGATTCAATCATTATGTACCACCTCTACATGCATGTAAATGTTTTGTGACACACATGTTTATGTAAATAAAATTATCTCTATCTCTATCTCTCTCTCTATCTCTCCATTCTACGTATACGAACTGTATAGGTACTTTTTTTAAATTTTCTATTACATTAAATTAAACTAATCGATACTGTTTCCCTTTTAAAAGTTTAAAATGATTTATTTTAATATTTTTCCTAATGACGCCGCATTAAAATGAAAAAAGTGTGCAATAAAATAATATTTTCGTTTGTCAAACGTAAAATGCGTCATTCAGAACACAATGAAGTGAGAAGAACTATAGTGAGTGAACCGCCCTTGCTTCAATACGGGTGTATTATATAAAAACCTTCCTCTTAAAAACCGCATCAAAATCCGTTGTGTAGTTTTAAAGATTTAAGCATACATAGGGACAGACAGACGCGGGAAGTAACTTTGCTTTATACTATGTAGTGATGGCAATATTGATGGTTTTACAGATAGTTTGTACATGCTAGTTTTCAGTTGTCATTGCTTGTGAACGAAATACGTGTTTACTTTCACATATTATGTATTCAATTACCGATTTGTCTAAAGCGTAGTCTTTATTTTGCTTTGGTTCTCAAATATTATTTTCTCTCAAACCAGACATACCCTGCTTCTAATGATAAGTATAGTCGTTACACTGATAATGGCTTGACAACAGTTAGACTGTAATTACTAATTATGACCACACACACTGTCACTGATTCTGGAACTAAAATCATAATACTAAATTTTAGTCTTTATGGGTCTACACGCGTTTTCAGGAGTAGCAAATACATAGCTACTTACGTCGTTTCGACTGGGTTACACCAAGATTGGCGAAAGTCTAAAATCATCAAATAATAATAGTTTTTTCATAATAGTGCTTTAAACAACTGGTAAAGTTAGTGAGAGTGCAAAAGTAAACATTTGAAGATAGGACCGTAGAATGTAAGCAAGACGCAATTCACTCACTGTGCTTCTATTGGCTGTATTACAAGAGGCACATTTTGTTCGACCTTTCGTTAACAAGATTACGGTTCGTTGAGTATATTGTCATGTTACGTGAACCCCTATACTTGTTACAGACAATCTCTGTAACGATTTGGATACGCGATTGTGGTGGTCACTCAATACTACCAAGGCGAAAAAAAAAGAAAAACGGATGAGGGCTTCTCTAATACGTTTTCTTTTTTCCTGTCTGATATACAATGATGGCTTGGAGTAGCCTCGTCATCATCACCGGACTTGCGGGGGAACAGATGGCTCTCACTTTAGACTATACATTTTTATAGAACATTGAACTTTGATACCATAATGGTAAATAACAAGTGGAATATCATGTCCAAATGTTAGTTAGAGGTCTGTTAATCAAACAGAAGAAACGAAAGAACTCAATATCTTCAACTAGAACTGCTGGTGAAGCAGAATGAAGGTCCCAAATGCCATTTTTATTATAAGTAATTTAAAATGAAAATTGAACTACAATCATACACATAATGACCAAGTTTAGAACATACATTGTATTTGACATATACACGGGCCTTGCAAATAATGAATAATGCATATCATAATATCAATTTACGCAGAAGCCACAATTGGCGCGACTGTCACTTGAAACAATGGCAAAAGGGCATCACACTGATGTAGCAAGCCACTTTAGCTAACAGTGTGAACCACACACCTTTGTCCCCTCAAGATACTGATAAATAGTTAATCGCAACGGCTTTTAGGTACGCTGAATGGCTAGGAGTCTTCCCTAGTCAAAAAGGGTATACTGCAGCACCAATGGCAGTGTGAATGCCACTGGACCATTGGTAAAGACCAAAAGTGGTGGCTAGGGCTGTTTAAGGACCTAGTGGTCCCAGGTAGAGATTAATTTATGTGAGTTTTTATTAACTTTATCATTCAACATGGATTATTTTTAGTGGATGCACAGATTTGCTTCTAAAAGTTAATCCGATGGTCTTGTGACTAATCTGTTATTGGTTGTAAGTAAACAGATTGCCATCTAATAAACTATGGAAGTGTACTTGTGTTTGTATTTACAATTCAACAATATAATATAGCCCATGCTACTGGCTAATCTTCCTTGAGATTGGCAGACATGGCCAAATTCCCTTATCATCAGCCCATATACATGCCCATATGAGCTAAGCATACCCTAAACGGATCCAGGGAAAATTCACCTTATTACAGCTCAGCACAGTATGAGTATACAAATTTCAGGTAACAATTTGCAATGCAATCCAACTACTTTAGTATATGGTCCATAAATGGAATAATCCTCTTTAATGTTTAGTGATCAACTTTCTGTTTGTTAGTTAACAGTAGCATAATAAACATCACAAAGGAAAACACACCAATCTCGACTTGATTTTCTCTGCACAACCAAATTAATGCAAAATTGGAAATTATTTCATCATAGGAATAGTGCCATATAAAGCACAATTGTAAAGTTATTAACTTGACAATTGTGCTTTATATGGCTATATTATTACAGCAGAACTAAACTTATAAACTTATTTATTAAATTCCAGGTTATTGATTCTAAAACATCAACACTGCATAATTGCAATGTATCATGTCATTGTTTTCTGGTTTAATTTAAAGATAATTCTACAAAAAAATTTGTTATGATTAAAATTAAGTACCAACTGCAGTGAAAAGTAATAATGAAACTGTATAACATTTGCAATTTTTTTATAAAGTTCAACTAATATACGTCCCCTAAAGACTCGATAGTCTATGCAATAAAACTAAAGCACTGAAAATATTTCAGTCTGCCATTTTATAGAAGAAGAGACCTTGTAACTTCGTGACATGTGAAACGAAATGCTTATGAACTAAATAAATTACTAAATACCATTACATCGGTGCCTAATCATCGCTCAAAACACATACGCAAAGTCATCATTTATTTTAGCTTGTTGTCACAAAATATACGATCAGCTGATTTCTTTGTTTGACTCAAGGCAATAGCACCATACGTAAAGACGAGTTATGACACGTCAGATAACTACGGAATATATTACAGCAGTCAAAAAGCTTCTTAATCACCTCTAAATTATTATAAAGCGAACTGATAATGAGTTTCGCGAGTTACTTATCCATAAACAAACCTTGAAAGTTCTTACCTTTGTAATGGACTCGAAGATTATTTTGCGATAAACCAATATAGCTGAATTTGTCCTTGGTACTCCACGCTCTAGGTAAAGGGGTTTCATCTTCGTTCACATTAGGATAAAGCAATTTTAAACGATCTACAGTTTCACTTTGCACTTGATTTTGGGAATCCATCGTTCCCCGTCCACTACCCATCGCAGCCATTTCTAATTTCCGTAATTCATGTCTGTCAATGACGTCATATCCCTCTGCGACTTGCCCAAAGGTGGCAGCACTATGCAAACCATAGAGTAAAAATATTTTTTTTACGGCGCGAATTTATAAATGCCACCAACCTATCAAGAGGGTACTCATTATAGATAGCTGATATGACGATAACGAACGACATTGTTTATGTTTCAGAGATAATCTCTACAGAAACAAAAGATCATTTTGTATAACAGAACAAATTTTATTAGTATCCAAAATGTTCCCTAATAACTTTAACAAGTGTCCTAAAAAATTAAAATACATAAGTAACACAGTATGTACAAAACTAAAACTTGTTAAACATACAACAAGTGAGCTGTTAGATAAACAACAGTTATATTACGATGAAGTGTTGAAGGTCTGGTTCTATGTCGGTTAATGTTTGATTCATAAAATAAACAAAATATTTTTAAGATAAGTTTAAGTTTAATGATAAAGAAACAAAAATAATTTATTTATTTTCAGATATACCAAGAAGCATTTGAAGGTGTTATATCAATTTCAGTTACATATTCGGACATTTTACAAAAAATTAAGGGAGCCTATGAAAACGCACTCTGTATTCGTGATGAGCGCATTTCACAATTTATCACACAAGATGTGAGTACAATGCTTTAGTTTTTATCTTAATAGAGTGAAGTCTATATCAAGATAAATTGATATTTAATTATGTTTTCTATTTTATTTACATTTCAATTCTATCGAGATGAATGATAGTAAATCGATATTAACATTCATAAACAAAAAATACTGTCTGCATGCAGGGTTTTCAAGTTCACATGAGCACGAAAAGGGTTTGACAATTGATCACAGCTCTAAAAAAAAATATTTTGTTGACAATGTTGGTTGACATTCGGTAGGAAATTGTCAGTGCGGTAACTACGAAAACTTTGTAGAACATTTTACGAAATATTTTTAAAGTAAATTCTTAATTTTATCAAACGCAAATTATACTGAGATTTTTGAGAATGACTACAGAAGAAGTTAGCAAAATTCCAAAAGTGCTTGTGCTCGATGGGGGATTTTCGTCGCAAATATCTTGTCATGTCGGAAAAACTTCAGATGGTGACCCGTTATGGAGCGCCAGGTTCCTACAAACGCATCCTGAAGCTGTATATAAGACCCATTTGGATTTCTTGCGCGCTGGTGCTGATGTTATAAGCACGAACACGTATCAGGCATCCGTTGGCGGGTTCGTCAAACATCTAGAAGTATCACCAGAAGAAGGGCTGGACATAATTCGCAGAGCAGTTGAACTCGCCAAACGCGCTCGCGACACCTACATGGAAGAATGCCGTGAAAGCGGAGCGCCAGTACGAACACCACTAATTGCAGGATCTGTAGGCCCATATGGAGCTCACCTACATGATGGTTCAGAGTACGATGGTAATTATGCCAATAAGACTTCAGCGGAGACCATGCGCGAGTGGCACACGCCACGGATTAAGACCTTAATTGAATCTGGAGTGGACCTTCTGGCCATTGAAACTATACCCTGCCAGAAAGAGGCTGAGATCCTTGTTGAAATGTTGAAAGAATATCCCAATGTAAGAGCCTGGCTGTCTTTTAGCTGTGCTGATGAAAACACACTAGCAAATGGTGATAACTTCATCAAAGCTGCTAGGAAATGTTGGGATTTAAACCCAGAGCAATTAGTGGCTATTGGAGTAAATTGTTGTTCACCAATTATAGTTGGCAAGTTGTTTGAACATGTAAATGATGATAGGCAAGATTCACCCATACCTTTTGCTACATACCCAAATTCAGGGGAAAAGTATAACCCAGAATTAGGTTGGGTGGACAAAGACAAGTGTCTGGGGCTTGATACATTTGTCCACAAATGGCTGGAGGGTGGTGTGCGGTATGTTGGGGGCTGTTGCCGGACGTATGCCGCTGATATCACAAGCATTAAAAGAGAAGTTCTGAGTTGGTTGGAGCTGAAGAAGACTGATGCTTAATCATAGCAGAACATAGACTGGAGACTTGTTATATTCATTGTATTTTCAGTTCTGTGCCAGGTTTTTTGGTTGATGCATATTTTATCTGGAATTTTTTCTTTGTTTCTAATTCTATGTCATTTTAATTGTGAACAGAAGTATACATATACTGCACCTACTATAGGTATTTTGATTGTTATACATATTGTATTGTATCTTTATAGGCAATTTACTTTGTGCAACCAACTGTTTTGATTTATTACCTGTTATTGTATATTTAGGTGCTGAAATACTTAAATATAGGTATAATAATATTGGCTGTGTATACCTGTACCACAGATAACTATACCTACACTTTCTTAAACATAAAATGTTATTTACTTGAATATTAATATAATATAGATAGGTATACCTGAGACTGATTGTTAATAATTGGAAGATTATATAAATAAAAGTAAATATAAATTATTTTCAGAGAGTATTTGGTTTGTCAGTGAAAAAGAAATTAAGAGATGATAAAGTTGAACAGTTGTTTAAGGAGAATGAAGCTTTAAAAGAGCAAAATCTTAAATTGAGTAAAGAAATGACCAAACTGAAGAAGGACTTAGGAAAGGTGTGTTTATATCTGAGCTGGCTTGGCTTGTGATCTGTTTAACATGTCTGCAATGTTGTAATTCGCCTCTTGCAGCCTATTTTAAAACAATATTCCTTTAATTTTGTATTTCAGATCTGGTTCCCACTTGCCAGATGTCGGATTCCCAATAGTAATTGGAGGTTCTAGTAGCAGAGCATTTTATATGAAGTTATTAACACTTTATTAAAAACTTCATCATTAATATTGGGGACAGACACCCAACAAGTGGGAACCAGGTCATTCTTGTTCCGTTCTGTCATTAATATATTTTATTATAATTAAATTATATTTTGTTTAATGACATGATTATTAACTGTTATTTGTATTGTGATTTTTTACTGTGCTAAATGTTAAATATCATTGATCACCGGATCAGGTCATTTACATTCATGTAAATCATACAAATGTGTTGTATTTATTTTCCTTGTCTGGTTTTGCTTTAATGCACATTGACATACCTTCCGCTGGATTGTTACCTATATGAATATATTGTTGTATTTATTCCATGTCTTTTATTGTTATTGTAACAATGCTTAATTGTTCCCAACTGCAATAGATCACCAATATTGTAAGGTATGTCATCTTGTCTTGTGCTTTAAGATTTTTATTAATGAAATACATACATATACATAGGTCATAGCATTATATGATATTTAGAGCTATCTTTATAGACTAAACTTACACTTGACCAATTTTTCCAAGAATTATCTACCAGACCGCAACCAAGACTAATGACACCTACAATTATCATTAATTACGATCTCAATCAGTACAGATAAATTCCGAAACTGCAGTAAGATTGCATCATTTCTAAAGTTGATAACGTGCATACTTAGATAGTTACAACTGGAAATAACCGTTTGTGACGTCTGCGTTGATGTTTTATCGTCAATTCGTCGCGGAAAGATGATAACATAATGTCTTTGTTATACCTAATGTACATTACGTAAGTTAAAAGTTATTAGGAACCAAAGTTAAAAATCGCTGATAAAGGTGACTTTCTTTCTAACTCAAAAGACATAGGTACATTAATATTAATAGCGACAACATCGTGTTGAAACTTTTTTGACGACGATTTGTAAGATGTTTCTTTACAGACGAAGATGTCTAAGATATTGATTAACTTTAACATAAGTACCTATACCTATATTGAATGTGATGATGAAATTCCTATTCGATGACAGCACATTTGACTTTTGCGCGAGGATTCCTGGGTTCGATCCCCAATGGGGATTCCCCATCAGTGTTTCCATCATTCTGTGTCTGGGTGACGGGTGTTTTATTTATCTGCTTAACATTCTTATGTGTTCCACTTTGATTCTGATCTTTGTAACAAAAATGCTTAAGCCACACCACCACCACACTTTTCGGAAACAGAACTATGTATGTAAAGTGGTGTGATGTTAAAAAACCTTCCACTGTTATACCAACCACAGCAAAAAGACGAGAGGTTCTCTGACTACGTGTCCCTCATGCGTGAGAGGGACGCTAGATACACTCTTTACTTCGAGAACCTGGGGCTGCAGATGAAGCTGAAGGAGCTGGACGGGAGCTCCTACCCCGACGACAGCCACGGGGACCCCGTCGTGCTTAGGATAGCTTTGGACCGGTGCAGGTATGATAAAGATGGATTTAATAAATAAATAGGACATTTCCACACACGGTCGTCTGACCACAAACTAAGCAGAGTGTTCGTACGTACGTTGTACGTACTAAGGGCGTCAAAGACCGATATACATACAAATATTTATAATCATAATTGTTGTTTCGGTTTCGCCTTATTTCCTCAATTAGAGCCGCAGAGTGACCCCGCTGCGTTTTGAAATATTGTGCTGTACAGTCAGCACCTAGAGTAGATGTTAACTTTTGTAATTTTTACAGGACTGTAAATGAGTAAATTATTAGGTATTTTATATTTATAACTGTGTTAGTATTTTTCATGACATCTACACTGACCCCATGGTCTTAATTTGCTGTGTGCACACACACAGCAAATTAAGACGGTACGGTCAGCAAAACAATTTGACGTTTACTTTTCTAAGTAGTTGATCTTATAGAATAATGTTAAAATATCTACTGCTACTTTTGATGCTATCTGAATCTGAACCCACTAAAATCTTCTTAAATAATTCTTCTGCGTTTGTATATGACCTCAAAAAAGGGGGAGGTTCAGTGGGAGGTTTAAAGGCGATATGACATTTTGTAGAGAGCAACTATCAGCTACCCAGAAAGAACTGAACAAGCTGTCCGACGAGTACTCTGACTCGGTGCCGCGGAGGGAGTTCGACTCTTTGTCAGCGAAGTATGATGATGCCACCAAGATGGCGGACGAGCTGACCGCTGAGCTGCAGGCGCTGCGGGACGGACAGAAGCGGATCTTGGGTGAGGATTTTCATTTTTAACGAAAGGATACAACAATGATCTCTACCAGAGAATAAAGTTAGAGCGCGGCTCCAGTTAATTAGACGGTAAGTGGCTCACAGTTAGCGGTATTTCGCCCGCCGATTCATTCGCCTGAAACGCAGGCAGCGTCTGAGCCGCATAGTTGATACATACCCACTAGTTCTATATCGCAGTTCACCTGCAATCAGTGGCGTAACTATACCCGTTGAAATCCGTGGCAAAATTCATCGGTAGGGGCCCCGTGCACCCCCCGTTCTTTTTTTTTATCTTAATGTGTATGTGGGTTGGCACATGAGATTCTCCTATGACCGGGGACCCCTTTCGGCTGGGGCCCCCTACCGGGTGGGGGCCCGTAGCATTTGGCCGACTTGCCACCCTGTAGTTACGCCACTGCTTCCAGAGAATAAAGTTAGAGCGCGGCTCTAGTTAATTAGACGGTAAGTGGCTCACAGTTAGCGGTATTTCGCCCGCCGATTCATTCGCCTGAAACGCAGGCAGCGTCTGAGCTGCATAGTTGATACATACCCACTAGTTCTATATCGCAGTTCACCTGCGGCTGCAATACATTCAGTGGAACTAAATGTACCGGCGAGGAACTGCATAGTAGTGGGAATGAATGGCCTTAAGGGAAATAAGTGAATAAGTCCTACTCAATAATTTAGTGCCAGTAAGTACCTACCTTATACTCGATCTAATGGACCTACTTAAGTATTAATGAGTTAAACGTAGTGACCACCTATTATTATCCCCAGCACTGAAGAAGAGCTTGGAAGAAGAATTGGCGGAAGTAAAAGAGCGTTGCAGTGAATTGGAGAGGGCTGGCACTCCCCGCCCTCAGTGGGAGCTGTGTGCAGATTTCATTGGCGGTGGCCGCGACAGGTGAGTGTTGTAATCATGAGTATGTGGTCTTTCTGATGATGAATTGGCGTGAATCTGTAAGGTACCTGTGACGAATCATGACTTCTACGTGTGGTGGTCTAGAGAGAACCTGTTTGGGCGATGCCGACCGATGCATTCCACGCATGGAGTTGTGTTAAAAGTTTTGGAGGCGCTAATGGTAAAATCCTTCACCAACTATAATAATACACCTAGTATACTCGAACTGCCTTGTTGGTCTATTGGTAGCAAGTGCTACATTAGGACCGAGGTCTCCGGTTTGGGCTCCGGTTGGTCGGGCAAAAATTTCCGATCTCTCATCGGTCTTATCGGATTGTTGTCTACTGAACTATCTCTCATAGTTCACGACGACAGTCTGTCAGTAAGTAAGGGAACAGTTAGTGCACTAGTGTTTGCGCGCACACTTGCTCACTATAATATGTCCTGCGCACTTGGCTGATCTATAATAATAATAATAATAATAATAATAATTGCCCCCTATAACCCAACCATACGTCCAAATCGACCATCTGATTTACGTGGGGGGCGGTCACGTGATACAAAACTACAGGCACGGCTAACATGGCTCTGGAAACCCATTGAAAATGGAGACTCGTTCAAGAAGTAAACGTATAGGGCCGCTGCCCGGGGGCGATCGCCGGGGCGCACTTGGAGCTGGCGCTGAGTGCGGCAGCATACGGTCCGTCAGCGGAGTAGAGTTGAATAGGCGGGCTCTCTCCGGGTCACCCGAACATATTACAGCCAACATTACTGACAGACAGACAGACAATAGAACAGATATCTTAGAACCGCAATCTCCGATTAGTTCTGTAATAGAACCTTTTAGTCCCTCTAGTACATCTTCTTTTATACCGTCACCCTCATCTTCAGATCGTCAAAGTCCGTGTTTAACACTCAATCCCTCTTTAAGTGTTGCGCGGGGGGTTAATCCCTTCTTACCCGCGTCCACCAAAGCTGGGAAAACCCGAGTACGCATGAAATGGTCACCTGAAGTCAATACATTCATCATGCGTACATATTATTACATAACTAAATTAGAGACCGACATGACATGCTACAGACCAATCCTACATGACCTATTTTCAAAAAAATATCCCGAAGTAAAAGTTTCGGAACAGAGAATTTCAGATCAGAGGCGTATGATAATTAAAAAGAATTACCTATCACAAAATGTATTAGACCAAATTAAAGACAAGGTTAGACGTGAAATAGAACTAGCAAATAATGTGGAAATAGAAACCAATAACATAAACAATCAAAATGTAGAAGACAACACTTCTTACTCCCAACTACTTGCATGTACACTTATCCCACAAACTTACAATCATACACAAATAGATACCTACAACACACAAAAAACACAATCCACACACATATCCACCCAAACTGAATCTACAATACTAACCCTCGAAAATGACATCGAAACACTGACAAATTTTAATACTGCAACGGAAACAAACACACAAGAAATACACGACCATTTTAAATCAACTTTATTAAAATACTCTGGAATGGATCCCACCGCTCGACCAAAGCTTCCTAAATTAAGATATGACAAAACACTCACACAATTGACAAATTTATTCAACCAAGAGATACTTACTCAATACATATCCGCAGACACTCAACTAATCGACTTACATACACTTATATATTGCACAGCATTGGTTATATCAGAACAAATGAACTACAAAATAACAGAACATTTCGAGAACAGGAAACCGAAAGAATATAATAAACCATTTTGGCAAGTTAGATTAGAGAAAGATATTGAAAGGCTTAGAGCAGACTGTGGTAGGCTGACACAATATATAAATAATAATAGAACTAGCAAAGTTATACGAAGAGTTGAAGTAATATTTAAAAAAGCAAGAACACACACCAAACACGAAAATAATAACAAAACGCCCGAAGAATTTCTAGATACATTAAAACAAAAATTAGCTCTTAAAGCACATAGACTAAAAAGATATAAAAAAGCGCAGCAACGAAGGGCCGACAATATAATGTTTACGACAAATGAAAAAGTATTTTACAGAAACTTTCAAAAACCAATAATAAACACAAACACAGATAACAATGTAACACTACCGAGCAAAGAAGAATTAGAACAGTTTTGGTCAGGTATTTGGGAAGAGGAAGTAGAACACAATAAAGATGCAGATTGGATAGCACAAGAGGAAAGTATGTGGAACGGAATAGAAGATATGCAATTTAAAGAAATAACGGAATCAGATATAGCAAACATTACGGCAAAACTACACAATTGGAAATCCCCAGGTATAGATAAAATACATAACTATTGGTACAAGAAATTAACCACTCTACATAAATCTTTAGCACAAAACATAACAAACATTATACTAAGTAAACAACAAATCCCAGAATTTATTGCCACAGGAATCACATACATGTTGCCAAAAACTAAATACTCATCAGAACCATCACAATACAGACCTATCACATGCTTACCCACCATATACAAAATTGTAACATCAGCAATCACAGCAAAAATTACCACACATATTGAAAACTATAATATTATAGCTGAAGAACAGAAAGGCTGCAGGCGAGGCCACAGGGGATGTAAGGAACAACTAGTAATAGACTCAACAATCCATAAACATGCTTCAACAAAAAATAGAAACCTTCACTGTACTTACATAGATTACAAGAAAGCTTTTGACAGCATACCCCATTCCTGGTTAGTTAAAATACTCCATATATATAAAATAAATCCTAATATAATATTTTTTCTACAAAATATAATGGCTCATTGGAAAACCTCGTTACACTTAAATAGTCCCCAAACAGCAATACAAACTAGACAAATCAGTATTAAAAAAGGTATTTATCAAGGTGACTCTCTTAGTCCCCTGTGGTTTTGCCTCGCACTCAACCCCCTATCACACTCCTTGCAACGAAGCCGGGCTGGATATTTCTTTAAACAAACAGACCAAACAGTACTATCTCACTTAATATATATGGATGACATTAAGCTCTACTCCAGAACTGAAAAAGAAATGAAAAAATTATTAGAAATTACAGACACATTCAGCAAAGATATAAAAATGCAATTTGGACTCGACAAATGCAAAACACTCCACATCGTTAAAGGCAAAATTCAATCCGGTGACTACCATATTAGTAATTCAGATATTATCACAGCAATGACACCCGATGATTTATATAAATACTTAGGATACAAACAACTCAAGGGACTTGACCACACTAGTATTAAAAACACACTCACAACAGAATTCAAAAACAGACTAAATGCAATTTGTAGAAGCCAGCTAAATGGGAAAAATCTCATCAAAGCCATTAACACATACGCCATCCCCATACTAACATACTCTTTCGGAATTATAAAATGGACTAAAACAGACATAGCACAGACAGAAAGAACAACACGCACCACACTCACCAAACACAATCATCTACACCCTAAATCTGCCATAGAAAGACTCACCATAAAAAGACAAGAAGGAGGTAGAGGGTTAATAGACATTCGCTACCTCTGGGAAAAGCAACTACACAACATGAAATCATTCTTTTTATCTAAATCCCGCACCAGTAACATACATAAAACAATAGTGGATAATGACTTTAATTACACCCCTCTTAACCTAACAGAACACACTGACGTGCAAATCCCTACTGACCCTAATAAACAGAAAATAGAAGAATGGAAGAAAAAAGTACTTCATGGCCGACACCCACACGATCTAGAACAAGCACACATAGATTCAACCGCCTCCAATAAATGGCTCAAAATAGGTAATTTATTCCCAGAAACAGAAGGATTTTTAATAGCTATACAAGACCAGATCATCAACACAAGAAATTACAGGAGATACATAATAAAAGACCCAAATATTAAAAATGATAAATGTAGGAAATGTAACACACAGTCAGAGACAATACAGCACATAACTGGAGCATGCATAAACCTAACACAGACAGACTACACCCACAGACATAATCAACTAGCCAAGATCATTCATCAAAACCTAGCAGTTAAACACTATCTCATACCAACAACTAATACGCCATACTACAAATACACTCCCCAAACAATTTTAGAAAATACCACACATAAACTCTACTATGATCGCGCTATACTTACTGACAGGACCATCCACTACAATAGACCAGATATTACCTTACAAGACAAAACTAACAAAATAACCTACCTTATAGATATAGCAGTCCCCAATACACACAATATACAAAAAACAATTAGCGAAAAAATAACCAAATATACAGATCTCAGAGAAGAAATAATAAGAATATGGAAGCAGAATAAAGTTTTTGTTATACCCATAGTACTATCCACAACTGGCATAGTCCCTAAAACATTACGCAATAGTTTAAAGATGCTAGATTTATCAGAATCACTCTACATTCCATTACAAAAAGCCGCAATCCTAAACACATGCAGAATCGTTAGAAAATTTATGCAGTTAGATGAAACCGACACAACCCAAGACGCCTCACAATCCTCGTAGACTGCTGCATTTACTTGGCTATGCCCGTAGATGTAGTAAGACTTTACCAGACACTATGGTCTGAGAATAAAAAACATTACACAAAAATAATAATTTATTTCCAAAAAGTTTTACAGGCATATTAAATTACATTTCCGGGCCCCCACACTAGGCTAGGCCTGTCCTGTGGGGGCAGAAAACATTAGCATAGGAGATTATACAGTGGCAATTAATAACAATGTAAAAGGAGATTGGAGTTTTGCTTTTGTAAGAATATAGTGTGCATGTGATTTGTGAAGTGTGAGGAAGCGTGGCGCATGATTAGTGTCCGGGTTATTTATATGTTTTTAAAATGTTCTCCGTCTCTTCATAGGAGAGCCCCAGGAGTATCTTGGTTAGAGAAGCTTTAACTTCACGAACAGTTTTATGTTTTAATTGGAATTTGTTCTCAATGGAGATCGGTCGCCATGGCCAAAGTCGGTCGGAGGCCTTATACATAATATACGGCATATCGATACGCCCCCCTTGTATTTGTATTTGTAACTCACTTCAGACATACTAGTGCATTTGCAGATGGTGGCAGCTGGCCAGCGGTCTCTCGTCGCGGGACATCCTGCGAGTGCTACTCAAGGAGCTGGGGCCCGCAGCTGAGAGCGAGCAGTTGGAGCACTTTGATGGACTTGTAAGTCCACTGTTATAATGCTAAAATATGCCAGTCATGACTGCATTGTCGGTACCTAATACATATATTGAAGTTTTGGACCATATAATTAAAACCCTGTCCAGATGGAGCGTTTTTACTTGCACGTTTTGGAATCGCGCGATGGACAGGTAGGTAGAGGTTCACATGTTACTGCGCAACTTGCTAGTACTTCACAATCACGCGAGTAAAAACGCGCCACCTGAGGGCCTACCATGAGTTGGCTATCGAAAACTTACTCACGTTAAAAACCTATCGAGTTGTTTTTTTCGTACGGCCGATTTTAGTTCTTCGCGTAACCACCAGCGGCGCTGTACAAGTTTTTCATAGACATATTTACGTAGTCGATATCGAGCGCGTAAGTTTTTAACTCATGGTAGCCCCACTGGACAGGGTCTATGAGTCTTCACTGTCCAGGGCACGGACCCGGTGATCCCCCAGTACCTTCGCTACGAGGGTAAGGTGCGCAACCTTCGGCTGTCGCGGCGCGAGGTCAGCGTCATCATCAACGACATCTGGCTCGGCAAGGAGGAGCACCCCGAACTGTCCATGCAGGACTACGTCACCAAGTACTTCGAGGATCGGTGAGATCATGCTATTATGGTGTTTTTTTACATATTAGAATATGGGTGATAGTCTTAGAAAACTGAAAGAGTTCGGGATATTTACCATATTGTTTACCGTGAGCTCATTAAAACAAAACAAGATGGTAAATATCCCGGACATTTTCAGTTTTCTAATGTGTGTAACCATTACAGTTTAAAATTATATATTGTGTATACTGCTCACTTTCGAGGTTGTGCCAAAAATCATTATTTTTTATTTGAGTAGTTCATTTTACTTAGACAACACTTGTAGCTTGTTCGCAGTAGGTACCTAGGCATAGTTATTTTACCTACGCGATGTATGCTTCCATACCAGTTCTGGAATTAATTTGGATATTGTCTGAATGCGCCATTTGTTTGTTGTTTTTTGAACTTGCTAATCGGTAAGACATAAAACAGATCACTAAATTGAATAGAATAGAATAGAATAAATGTTTATTTACCACAAATTATGATATGGAGAAAACTTAAATTATTCTTACGTGCTAAAAAGGCCCCCACTCAGCATTGTGTCGTGCCTCCCATTCGGAAGCAACGACGTTGGTTTACAGTAGTTGGCCTTTGATAGATGGTAACATCATTTTCACAATTGGTCTTTCGGGGTGAGAGCCATCCGCTCCCCCGCTAATCCGGCGATACAAGGCTACACCAAGCCATCATCGTAAGTCAGTTAGGAAAAAAAGCAATTGGTCCGCGATCCTACAGCTCGTTGCTCAAATAGGCCCCAGCCAGAATATCAGCGCCCCAGCGGCTTCCTGTCGTTGTGGCATATGCTGAGGCTGGGACCTAGTTGACCACAAATTTATGTTGTGTTCTATTGTGTTATTTTTTTTTTTCTTTTTTGTTGTTGTTCTTTTGTTTGTGGTCAATAAATGCGTTTTATTATTATTATTATTAGTACTACAGCAGTAGCGCCTTACAGATACCAGCAGCCGTCAGTTCGCGCCGAGTGGGCGTACAACTTGTGCGCGGGCGCTGAGCAGATGCTGGACGAGCCCCAAGTGAAGCTGTTCTGGGGCGTGCTGCATGGACACCTCAGTGAGGACTGCCACTGGAGCCACCGGCGGCAGTGGCGAGCGCTGCGGGACCACGCGCGAAAGCAGACTAAGGATAAAGAGGTAACACTTCAGTGGTTCTGGTGTCCGCGTAGAAGAGTCGAGGTAGAGATATGAGATATGTAGAGTTTTTATGCACTGCGAAAGGGTCGGACTGGTTCAAAAGGACCCGACTGACTTGACCTAAAACCGATTCCTCGCACGTCGTTTAGGGAAGACCGGCAAGCTAGGCCTGTGATGAAGAAGAATATTATTGTGATTTGATACACATCTCTTTATCGTTCTATCTCAATCGAAGCTGAGTACCTGCTACAGTTGGAGACTTAGTATCATATATCGCCCCCGATATGGTGAGAAATGGTCCTTGGTTCATCAGTTCATATTTATTTCCGAAGTAGTAATGTTTAATGTTTTGCTTTAACTCGCAGACAATGACCTTAGAAGAGTTTGAGAAGTCGCTGAAGGCGGTGTTCCCGCTGAAGAGCGAGGTGGATATCAAAAGTCTGCTGGACGTGGTTCGTAAGCAGCTCAAGCTGAAGCTCAACCAGAATGAGATCAACTTGGACAAACTCTTTCAAGAAGTGAGCAGTAGATATTATTTCTGTATCTCAAGTACTATGTACGAGGAGTACCTACCTAAAGTATCTAAGTATGTATATCCCTATGCATAGACTTTTTAATATTAAATTTTAAAATAGTGAGGAGTTAGATTTGTATTTCCAAATTCTCTGTTACGGGGAAGATCTTTTTTTGGGAGGTTCAGTTACCTAACTTCTGCAAGGAGTCAGGGTAGAGAATTAAAAGCGGCAGAATTAAGACTTCGTGTTAACTAACTAACTATAGATAGAAACCCCTAGGTTCTTACCTAATTGTCAACGAATAAAATTATAAGTATAATCGAAAACTTTACCTTTCATTATTAGAAGTCGTCTACTAAAATCTATCTACTAGGTACTACTTACTTCAAGAAAGAAAAAGGCTAGCGCATATAACTATTCGTTATGAAGCGGCTTCTTGTCGTTGGGGAATATGCTCAGGCTAGTACCTAATTGACCTCAAATTAAGAAGCATGTTGTGTTTAATGCTTTTTTTTCTCTTTACGTTTGAGGTCAATAAACTTTTTTTCAGGGTGGCTAAGATTCCAATTATAAAGTTTTTTAAGTATATCTTGTCTTCATGTATCCTTGCTACTCGTGGGAACGCAATGACCTTGTTAAAACAATGCACAAGGCAGAATGGCGGCGACGTGGTCCACGTTTCCCACGGACGTGAAAAGTGGATCGCTGGAAATGATCTCTGCCTACCCCTCTGGGAAAAAGGCGTGATTTTATGTATGTATGTATGTATCTTATCTTCCTTCCAGAACGAAGAAGGCTTCGAGCGGTCTGAGCTGGCGGTGGCACTGTTCCGTCAGCGTCAGCTCGCGCAGCACAAGTACGTCCGCGAGGTGGTGGCCGAGCTGGGCCGGCTGCCGGTCACCGCCGAACGGCTGAAACGCGCCATCGCCATCGTCGACCCTGCCATCGGTAAGACCTAGGGGCTTGGGGATAAGATCTAGTTTAGAGGACGGTGCTCGAGCTTGCAAAGAACATTCCTATCTTAGTTTAGTTTACATAAGTCCCAGTAGATATGGACAAAAGCGCTTTCGTCAACTCTGCCGGTGTGTTCTGTGTTGCTGTGAAAGCGACGATGTTCAGCCATAACACCGTTATACCTAACGGTTTTGAATTCGGAAACTATGCTCCTTTATATCTAAATCCATCTTCGGCTATCGCACACAATAGATGTGTGCGATAGCCGAGTAGTTAGGGTCGTTGCTTGACATGCGACCACCACTGTGTATTTATATGTTTTAAATTCTTATGTACAATTATTTGAACGGAACGGTTTTAACGGAAGCTTTAAGTGGAGGAAAATATCGTGAGGAAACCTGCACACCTTCGAAGAAATTCTTAATTTATTTATTTATTTATTTATTTATTTAAAACATACATACATAATCCTTACAGGCTAACCTAATACAATTATGTAGTTTTTGATGCTATATCAATAGCCAATCTTACGACCTCATTTGGCCACTCACAAAACAGGTCTAATTTCTCCGCCATGGCGCCATTGAGCAGTCGAAGCGCCCGCACGAGCGGCGCCCGCTGCAGCAGCGCGGTGCGCGCGCGCGGCTCCTGCAGCAGCGGGGACCGCCGCCGGCGCGACGAGTACTCGTCCGGCACACATATACTCATGCTCTCTAATAACCGAGGGTTATGTATAATACCCCTCCATACCTTCACCAAGTAGACAGCGAGAGCAACCTCCCTTCTAACTTCGAACTTGTGGTATCCCACCATGCCTAGCAAGAACAAAGTGGGATACAACAAGGGATAACCCGGGTATACTCCGAACTGCTTCAAATACATGAACCTGACAAATTTATTTTGTATGCGTTCCAACATAAATTTATATTTAGCCTCATAGGGAGACCAAATAACGGCGTTACATTCCAGGTGACTTCTAACAAGCGCATCATAAAGCGCTCTCAGAGCCCCGACATTCGTAAAGTTATTTCCAATTCTCAATATGAGTCCAAGATTCCGAAAAGCTTTCTTACAAATATTAATTATATGAACTCTGAAGTTCAAGTCAGCAGCGAAACGGACCCCCAAATCCCTAACCTCCGTAATACGCTGCAACAGTTCCCCATTCATCTGGTACTGATGATGGATCGGAGTGCGAGATCGGCTAAAGGACAAGACTGAACAATGAACATTTAGTAATATTAAAATAAAGTTTATTAAGCTTGCTCCATTGTGAAACCCTGTCAATGTCTTGTTGTAGTAAATCACAATCACCCTCATCTTTAATGACACAAACTAATTTTAAATCATCAGCGAATAATAAAGTTTTGCAGCTGTTGATGACATTTGGTAAATCATTTATCATTAAAATAAAAAGTAACGGTCCCAAATTACTGCCTTGACTCACGCCCGATCTAGTTGGATAAGGCATTGAGTAGTGTCCAGTACAATCTACGAACTGTTCTCGATCTCGGAGATAAGCAGCGAAAAACAACAACGTGTGTTGGGTGAAGCCTACGACCGCCAACTTAGAAAGAAGGACGTCGTTATCGACGGTATCGAAAGCCTTCCTGAAGTCAAAGTAGGCTACATCCACTTGCTGCCCAGCGTCTACTGCGGGTACCACGTGCGTCAATTAAGTGCTTAAGTTATGTAGTCAATCAACCCGCACTTGGCTGACGTGGTTGACTAAGGCCTTCTCGCCTTAATTCAGGGTAGGCCCGTGCCCTAGCAGTGGGGATGTATGTGGGCTGATGATGATGATGCTAGGTTAAGGCGCTGCTTCCTAGGGTTCTGTAGACTATGTTATCTCAATGGGAAACTTTCTAAGATCTAAATTGCTTTTAGACCATGTCCGCATGGAGCGCTACATGCGCTGGGCGTTCTCGTCAGCGAAGCCCGAGGAGGCGGCTCCGCTGACGCTGCGCGCCGCCGCCGCGCGCCTCGCCGCCGCAGACCTAGAACGAGTCGGGCCACGGTACCGTGGCAGCCAGAAACGATACCGGCACCATTGATCACCTTAGAAATAGATAATATGTTTGTTTATTGGAAATGTGAAAAAATATGAAGTACATATTTCTATGTCCTTGAATTTATTGCATTGTATGGGCATTGTTATCTTAAATTATGAATAAAAATACGTTATTACCTATCATCGTAACAGCTTATTTTATTTTGTGCTTTACCCCTAACTGTACCACTTTAGAGTCTCTTAACCAGGATCGCCGTCAACAGCTCCAAACTGGGTTGGGTGGGTTACTTAAAATTTTTAGTATTTATTAACACAATGTTCGCCCGTAAAATAAGTTAAATTTCAAACGAAGTAGTTAAAGAAAGGGCTGATTTTAAATCTCCTTCGCAGCATGCAAGTCAAATAAATACCATGAAGAAGTAGCCATGGCATTAGGCTATCGCTGTTCTGTCTATGATTAAGAGGTGAATTGACAGTGGTAATCCAAAGCTAAAAATTAAAAAAAAAAATATGAATTGACGTTTTATGTCACAACAATGTTCCCGTAACACGTGCTTTATTTACATCGAAGTTTTTAAAGATTACGCTATTTTCTTGTAACTTAGTAAATTTATATAATGGCAGACATAATTGATAACGAAGAACTGGACAAAGACATAGTAAACTCAGAAGAACTAGAACAGTTGTTCGACAAAAAATATAACTTATTGGCCGAAACATCGGTGTCCGTGAAGAAGTCCTACATTAACAAGCTTCATGGAACAAAGTAAGCATTTATTTAATAAATTAAATTCCTTCACCATCAATTTCTACATTAATTAGACCAAAACATGAGTAACATTGAAATTCCGTCACTTTTTCAGGTCATTGAAAATAGCAGTAGGATTATCGAACACTAACAGTATAGAAGTTTACGATCTGCAAAAGTCCTCACTGTCTCTTATATGCCGGCTCAGCGGACACAAGAAGGCTCTCACGGAGGTTGTGTTCAGTCCTAAAGAGGACAACCTCATTTACTCGTGCGGGGAGGATGGTCTGGTGAAGCTGTGGGACTTGAGAGATAAAGGGACTTGTGTTCAGGAATACAAAGGTATTGATAGGTTTTGTACCTTTTCGCTTACGCAGGTGTAACTATTATTTATTTATTTTATTGTTTCTAGTCCCTTTGGACAACAGTTAATTTTAAATCTTGGTTTTTTATGATGAAATCTCTCACTAGAATTTTTTTACTACTTTTTCCTAATTACCCATTCGTAAAAAGCAGTAAGTAATAAAAATAATAGTATATAAATATTGTTTTTGGTAAATTTATTACAATGATATATAATTTATCATGAGATCTTAAAACAAATGAACATTATATTATGATTGATCTAATTTATGAGTTATTAGCTTTCCGCCCGCATAGAGACGTTTAACGGGTAAAAAAACATTACTTCCTTATAGCACAGTCAGTTAAAAAGTAGCCTATAACCTTTTCTAGGCTCTGGACTATATCTGTACCAAATTCCAGTCCAGTACTCGCGTGAAAGCATAACAGACAGACAGACAGAGTTACTTTCGGATTTATAATATTAGTAAGGATGAACCTTAACAACACAAATTAGATTTGTGGGCTAATGTATTTCTTTAATTAATTCAGATGAAGAAGAAGAGATAACAAGGCCTTATGGTTGCATGGATGTGTCATGCAACGGCCGAGTGATCTGCGCCGGCAGCCAGCTGGTAGAGGATGATGCCTACCTTGTCTTCTGGGACCAGAGGATGCCCAAGCCTCTGGGAGGCTACTGGAACTCACATACAGATGATATCACTCAGGTAATTTTTAGGCAATCCATATTGGTAGGAGGTCCCTACTTAATTTGTGAATTTTGATTTTACAAGAAATAGTCATCTTGTCTTCTTCTTATAAATAAAAATGAATTGCCGTTCGTTAGTCTGACTAAAACTCGAGAACCCCCGGATCAATTTAGGTAATTTTGGTTTTAAAAGGTTCGACGTAGTCCAGGGAAGGTTTCAATGAGAAAATATAGAAAAAGAATCAGTATTGGCGGTATGAAATTCGCCGGGACCACTAGTTTGAAATAAAACTTATGATTATGGATTAAAGTAGCATGGATTATTATTCTAAACATTTTATTTAGAGATCTGATGTTTCAAGCTCTTTACAGACCTAGTGGTCACGGGCAAGCCATAAATTAGTTTTATTTCAAATGTGTAGTGTTCGCGCAAATATTAGATATTACTTAGAAATAGTTATTAAAATATTTGTCTGAACTACCAGTTCTCTTGTGAGGTTTAGGAGTCTTTAAGGTGCCTTAAAATTAGAAGTGAAAAGAATCTCTGCAGTAATATTGTTGTGACAAGACACATGTTTCCAGTACATTTGAAGCTTGATGAAAGAAATTGTCTTAATTCAAATATGTATACTGAAATATCAAAAAAAAATCTAATTATAATGCTTTTTAGGTGAAATTCCACAAAGACAAGACTGAAACACTTGCAACAGGATCACTGGATGGACTTTTGAATGTTTTCAATGTGCTAGAACAAACTGAAGATGATGCACTGATATATTCACTCAATGTGGAAAACTCAATAGAGAAGATATCATGGCTGGATGACAAGAGGGTGGCCTGCTGTACACAGTCTAACGATTTGCAATTATGGAATGTAGAATCAGGAGATTTGATAAAATGTTATCCTAGAGAAAAAATTGCTAAAGGCATTAAGGTAATAACTTTTTATTTTATCCTCATCTAGTTAAGTTGGTTAAGTAAGAACAGGAACGTCTGAAAAACAGCATTATCTGGTTTACTAGATAAGCCATGCTGAGATGTTTCCTTTTGTTCACTTTTCCTTAAGTATTTTAAGAAACATTGTGTAAAATTTATGAAGCAATAAACATTTTTTATTATTTATTAAGTTTTCATGCTCAGCATAGTCATATTTTTTTGTAATAGTCAAATTGTTGATACTTTATTTTAAAATTAATGTGAGGCTGATATAAGATGTATTTTTTCAGAGGAGTAAAGAGGATGACTGCTACCTTGTAGACACATTTATGTCTACAGACGACACGCCAGTATTGTTATCAGGATCAAATGCAGGCAATGGGTAAGTGAAAGTTTATTTGCAATAAAAAATTAAGAAAAGATGTCACTTTTTAAACCAAATGAGATTGGGCATCCAATAAAAGAGAATATAAAAATTAAATAGGCATAAGAAACAATGTCACATAACAATAACACTTTTTCTTTTGTTTCAGGGAAGTGCTCAGGTCTGCTACGATAACAGAGAAGAAACTACAGCCATGCACAAACTTTGTACAAAACTCGCAAATCATTAGGTGTTGCTGGTACGAAAAAGATGTAAGTTCTGATATTTATCTTATTTTTTTAAAATAATAAGTTACATCAAACATACCCTTTCACACATAGCAGCTGTCATGTCATCATGAGTCATATATGACTCACATTTCTTTTCTATTGTTTAAACAAAATAAATAATATTTCGTGTCATTGTTTCAGAATGATATTTTAGTGACGGCCGGCGAGTCCGGCGTCATAAGCGTGTGGAGCAGAGCCGCTTGCGCCGAAAACGGAGTCGTGTCTAAGAAACTGAACGGGTCTATGAAGAAACTACACGTCAATAAGAGGTTTAAGCCATACTAGATTCAATTTGTAAATGTACAGATAAGTATATTTTTATTAAAGACAACTGTTTCTAATTATATTAATAAAATGATTTGAAAACATGAACAAAGTATTCATTTAATAAAAACACAACTTATAGACTTATATTCTTTATTCTCAAGTCCCAAAGTAAAAGCTAACAAATGTAAAAAAATAATTAGGCTAATAGAATATAATATAAGTGTACACTTTAGGTGATGGTGCGTGTACGAATAGGGCACAATCAAGTTCACACGTCACACTACCAGCCGGGCCCACTGCGACTAAAGTTACAACTAACTTAGCAAAACAAGGATTATTTGATACAACAGTCCTTCCACTTTATACAAATATAAATAAACTGCTATCGATATCTTTATCCCACTAAAGATCACAGCAATATGTTATATAAAAAGTCGCATATGGCAATCAGCCATATTTAAAAATAAATAATAATTATCGTAATGATTATCATTTAAAAATCCAGACTAGCATCGATAGAACATTCAGAGTATATAGCCATAGCTGTAATGACTACTGACCTATGAGTCACATTTGACTCATAAGCGCTCTTTTTGCCTAACATTATATTCAAGTAATATTACAAAACATTGCTGAAAAATGGCCTTAAGAATGTTTGATGGCAAATATTAAATCAACATATTATATTATACTTTAGCGCAGAAGACTCGGCTTAAAAAAAGACACACAAACAGACAAACTTACGTTAAGCTTAAATAATGTAATAAGGTTCGAGGGAGAAAGATGGCTTTAGTTTTTACCTTTGCGTGTACCCATATCATATTTAGATTTTTGTCATTACATGCATCATAATAGAAAATATAAAATAATCAAAATTATATCTAATGGGAATATACAAATTTTCAAAATTTCTCAACATTAATGGCTAATGTGGTCAGTTGTGAGTCATGTGAAGTCAACATCAAAAATATTTACATGTCCCCAAGTTTTTACATCGGATTCCTTTTTCTTTTCATTAATGATGCTGACCCTCACTAAGACACTGGACTGTTCTCTAAGGTAGAGAGCGTTTACACGTTCGCATAGAGCCTAAAGCCTCAACCGAATTACTTACTAATATAACAATAAACCCGGTAAATATAGAATTTGTACTCGATAGAATCTCCAACTTATACTTTCGAATTCTGGCATATTCAGCGATCAATTAGTATTTTTTGTTAGTATAATATACTCACAAATATGTCCCACACTGGAAGCGCAGCGACCATCGCAAGTTTGGGGAAACATTTACATGCACATTGAGTGGTATTAGTCTCTATTGATAAAATTATACTAAAATCTCGACTGAAATTGCATAACTTATTCAAGTAGCTTCAATTACGAACTTAGTCTGGGGAAAATAATTTTAGGTAAGAACTACCTGATGGTTGGGAGATAAAACAGTATACTACCGATTTTCAGAAAAATAATCAAAATTATCCATTCTAACAGAGCATCAATGTAGGAAGGAGTTGACAATTTACTTAATTCATTTATCTCTGTTCTATTAAAAGAATAAAACTATAAGATTGGTTACTCATAAAAGTTCTTAATTTACAATACCTACATACACTATTCAATAATTATATTAATATTACTATCTAACTGACTAAGCCCGTAATTTATAAGCTCTTTGCCGCGTACATTCTTTCAAAATGATTTTTTATAAAACGATATCTCACATAAACACATATTAAATATTTTTAATGAAACACATATAGATTTTAAGAGTCAAATTAATGGACAGGGAATGTAAAACAAGTTATAAGAAAGTTATTAATACAATAAATAGTATTCCTCATTTTAAAACACTTAATTATATAGATCGGTTTATGTATTTGATATA
The DNA here is from genome assembly GCA_039566165.1 of Maruca vitrata. Taxonomy (NCBI): domain Eukaryota; kingdom Metazoa; phylum Arthropoda; class Insecta; order Lepidoptera; family Crambidae; genus Maruca; species Maruca vitrata. Next base: position 14,283,932 of record CM076929.1, read on the forward strand.
TTTGAAAACGTAAAATAGTTTCGCTGAAGGATCGACGAAACGAAACAGGGAAAGTATTCGAAGGTCATATTATAATCTAACTCCGTTCTCGTGAAGGATCCATTCAACCAATGCAATTACATTTTAGTTAAATACGCAATTCAAATAGAAAAAGTAAATGTAATAAAATAAGTATAATGTTTTTATCTGGACTACCTACAATAATAAACCATTGGTTTTCTATTATTCTAGCACATAAAAAAATATTGTCAATATTTTAAAAATCTCAAAATACATAAAACGAAGCCCTGCAAATTGTCCTATAAAAATTCAAATTGCCCTTGAATAAATAATTGACTTTACCATAAAAAAATTAAGATATAATTTACCATTAGATTTTGGATGTGATAATAGAAAATCGATGTTCTTTTTTTTTCGGGATCTCACTAAAGATTTTCACTCTAAACAAAAATGCCTAAAATTTACTTTCAATTCCGTATCTAAAATGTACAAAAAAAAAAAACGGCTTTGGCAAAAATAATTCAGCCTCATCGAATATAAAACTTTTTTTTACATATCCCGCCCTATGAGTCACATGTGATGCATAACCCCGCCCCATGAGTCACATGTGATGCACAACTACAATTTGGAAGGACGCGGCAGGTGCGGTGTACTTGTACCAGTTGAAGTCCGGCGCGCGGAGTCTTTGGTAGCGGCTGCGCGGCGGGGCCGATCACTTCGACGCTAGGAACATTATCAGCCTGCAAGATAATATGTATGCATGTTTTATTTAAACATTAGGGATAATTTGAGTTAGACTGATCTTTTCACATTTTGATACAAGTATAATAATATCTTCACGAAGGGGAATCAAAATCAAATTTATTTTCGTGTGGAGTGTACAAAACTTAGGATTCTTGTATCCTATTTGTTTCATAGGATACGAGTTTTTGTGCAAACCAACTGGGTAAAATATTTCTCCGCGGTCTCGTTCCGTCCCGGTCAGTGGCGTAACTATACCCGTTGAAGTCCGTGGCAAAATTCTTCGGATGGGGCCCCGTGCACACCACATTCTTTTTTTTTTACCTTAATGTGTATGTGTGTTAGTAGTTGAGATTCTGCTATGTCCGGGGGCCCCTTTCGGCTGGGGCCCCCTACCGGGTGGGGGCCCGTGGCATTTTGCCGACTTGCCACCCTGTAGTTACGCCACTAGTCCCGGTACTCCTAGTGAAAAAGAAGCTTTGATCGTCGGTACAGCAACAGTTGAATTTCTACCACCAATTAAAAATGCGAAAAGTGACTGTAGCATGTATGTAAAAGTTATGATCTAAGTTTTAGGTTTTCAAAAGTGGACTATTTTGTGAAATATGCGTAAATGTCAAAATGCCTAACCTGACTGACATACGATGACAACGTCGTCATCATCACCGGACTTGCGGGGGTGCGCAGTCGAAAAATTATGACAGACAGGTCGTGTTATGAACTATTGAGGAAGAACTTGTCCAGATTTTTTTGTTCCTAATTGACTTACGATGATTGCTTAGAGTAGTCTCGTCATCATCACCGGACTTGCGGGGGAGCGGATGGCACTCCACCTAAATGCGTAGAAGTTGAAAAATCATGACAACATGGTCGTGTTATGGACTATTGAGGAAGTCTATGCCCAGCATCGGAAGTTTTACTGCCTGTAGCTAAGCTAGTGTACCGACCGGAAGTGTATCGCCTTGTTGGACAGCAGGCGGTTGGTGTCGGCGCGGTCGGCGAGGGGGAGCGGGAGGGGGGGCGCGTCGGCGGCGTCCTCGCTGAAGGCGTGCGCGGCGGCGCGGGGGCGCAGCGCCGCCTCCCCGTAGGGCCCGCGCAGCCACACCCACTGCAGCGACACCGGGCACACCGTCTTGCTCTTCAGGATTAGCTGGCGAGGAACAAACATTTCTAAACGTCCAGCAGCTGGAGCGGTTTTGACGCAGATCGTCATTTTCGCAAATGGTCACCGCGAAAAATTTGCTCACATTCGCAGAATGTCATTTTCGCCAAAGGACACTTTCGCAAAACGTCACCTTCGCAAACGGTCCCTTTCGCAAAACGTCACTTTCGCAAACGGTCACTTTCGCAAATCGTCACTTTCACACAATGTCATTCACAATTGTTTTTCTTTTTTTCTCCTATATATCTATACTAATATTATAAAGAGGAAAGATTTGTATTTTTGTATTTTTGTATGTTTGTAATGAATAAACTCAAAAACTACTGGACCGATTGCAATAATTTTTTCACCATTAGGAAGCTGCATTATTCAGAAGTAACATAGGTTATATTATATTTTTTTAAAAATTGGGGATCCTTACTAAAACTCCAATAATGTAACCCAAGGTGTAAAAAATAGACCTGAAAAATTCCTTACATCGCCTGCGCTGCGAAAACTATTGAAGATAGAACAAAACCATTTACTAAGACTTTGCAGAACTCATTATTATCTACAAAAAGTGTCGCGACAGCATATATCTAAATATTATAGTTTTGTCACAGCAAGCGGTTTTTTATTCTAAAAATTTTATTTATATGCCGCCGCTTGAAAGGGCTCTTTATTTGTACCTTGGTATTAATCCTTAAAAAATAAGTTACTTTATATTCAAGACGGTTTCAATACCTTTTTATAACTTTTTGAATTATTCAATTCGGACATTTAATTCGGAAGATATCACGAGTTTAAAAATGCAAGTAAGAAAAAAGTCGCGTGGTTGCCGCCACCGCGCTCAGCTAGCCTGTTTAGCCAGCATGCGATGTAGGCTCCATGTAAGCGTCACTGGGATACGGGGGAGTCAATGTAATATGTAATATAATATATAATATAATAATATTATAAAGAGGAAAGGGTTGATTTTTTGTTTGTTTGTTTGTTTCTAATAGGCTCCGAAACTACTGCACCGATTTGAAAAAATCTTTCACTGTTGGAAAGCTACACTATCCCTGAGTGTCATAGGCTTTTTTTAGATAAAAAAAAATAGATTTCTCTTACGGGGTTAAAATATATTACATAGAGATAGAGATATCCCCGAAGCGAAGCGAGGGCGGGTCGCTAGTTATTTATACAGCCAGACAGCATATAAAACTAAACATCACAGGTGCCGTGGTAGTATTTAGTTATAATATGCTGTCTACTGTACATTAAAATAAAGGATATTCTAACAACCAATTGGGACCGTGCGAAGTGGGTGGAAGGAGAAATGGCGCTGATTGTCAAAAACGCATGTAATCTTATGAGATGTCCGTTTTTATTGCTCGCGGCGGCCGTTGGTACTAATTTCACTCCATATGATGCGAAAGTGACCGTTTGCGAAAGTGACGTTTTGCGAAAGTGACCACTTGCGAAAATTACATTCTGCGAATGTGACCAAATTTTTCGCGATGACCATTTGCGAAAATGACGATCGGCGTCAAAACCGCTGGAGCCACTAGTGTCTACTAGTGAGTGGCAAAGCGTTAGTGCCTAAATAACGTAACAGATGCAGTATATGCACAGCCTAGACTGCATACGTAGTTCGTGACAAATCCGTCCATTAACTAATGGATATGAATGAACACTGAGTGCAATTTGGTGAATCTCCAAGGTGAATATGGTCGTTTTTACCCGACCGATTAGCTAAAGCGTTTCTCCCTAAAGTGCAAGAAAAGGTAATTCATAACAGTATTGTGTGTTCAACATACATACATACATACATACAATCACGCCTTTTTCCCAGAGGGGTAGGCAGAGATCACTTCCAGCGATCCACTTTTCACCTCTGTGGGAAACGCGACGTGACGGGTTGTGGACCACGTCGCCGCCATTCTGCCTTGTGCATTGTTTTAACAAGGTTATTGCGTTCCCACGAGTAGCAAGGATATATGATGGGGAAGGAAAAGGGGAGGAAGGATACTATCGCCTCGGATGATTTGGACTGAGTCGATAGTAGCTCGAGGATTGTGTGTGATTGTGTGTTCAAAATGGCTAGTAATAGGGTAAGTGGTGGTGATAGACTTGACACGACTTCCCCACATCCTGTAAAACAGCTCTAAACATACCTATAGACTTGACAGTCACAGGACTCACTGCACGCTATCTGTAAAACAGCTCTAGAGCTACACCAACAGCTTCAACGTACCTGGTAAGTGATCTCCCGCTCGGAGCTCTGCGTGGGGTCGCGCTGGTTCTTGTTGACGAACGCCTTCACGACCCACTGGTGGCCGAATGCGGAGAAACGAGACGTCTCGTAGTACAGCTTGTGCACGTACTCTTCGGTGCGGTAGGGTTTCAGCTGCAGGTCTGTTGGCAAGGTGAGGTGTTAGGAGGATTAGCTAATTTTATGAGGTTTTTTAGGAGAGAGGTCACGCGGGATCTCCCCGACCTCTCTCGCGGTAGAGAAGAGGTTCTTATTAATATCACATTATGTTTTCAATAAATCGACCGATTTCGGCCATGGCGACCGGACCTTTAGCAGCGCTTGGTACTTATAGACCAACGAGGTAGTTAGATTTTTTTCAATAGGAAACAGCCAGACAGTAACGAACACAAGGACACGTTCCAATCTACTTCTTTTATGACGAAACCTGACGTAAACGAGAGACGAGAATAGGTGTTGAACCCTCACGTGATTAATGCATACTTCCTAGTAACTCGCCGAGATATAAGGCAGGGGCGATAACGGAGGAAAGTCGGCATTTAGCTATTTTGGGAATTTATTGTATTTACCTCTTTAATCCTTCAGATAAACCGCATGGAATTTGCAGAGCAAATTCCTTAGAAATGGCGCGATACCCGGGTGTCGCTTGGGGATTGATGGGAAGTAGAAGAAGTAATTTTGAGTCCAGTAATCGTCAGGACATAGATTTACTCTATAGATAGAATAATCGATGTTGTCTACAACAATTTATTAATTTACTTTCCAATTTCTGATTGATACACAAAGTTCTATATACGCTAAATAGATAAATACCAACTAAATACTTCATCAGTGGCGTCGCAGGGGGGGGTAGAGGCGACCCTACGCCATATTACAACTACTCTATGATATGTTAGCTCCAACACTACGATGTACTTGTCTCTTGGCATCAACTGCGTAAAGCCCGACGTACCAAGCACATCGCATTGGCAGGGCCGGCGCACGCGCCAGCGCCGCGAGCGCCACAGCCACGCGAGCCCTGGCTCGACCTCACCTATAGCAGTATGCTCGGTGAGCCACGGATAACGTCTCGAGAGAATTTGCACTCGGAACATTCCTTACAGTAAGTAATTTTTTTCCTAACTTAGTAAGCTAAGGAAAAAGTTGTCGAATGAAAAAGTCGATGATGGTTTGGAGTAGTCATGATTTGAGGTGGAGCTGATGGCTCACACCCCCTAAACAATAAGACTACCAGATCTAAGTTCCAAAGACCATCTAGTCATGATGAGGTATTAGGACCTATCATGAGATTATTATTATGAACTGTCCAATATTTTCGCGGTATATAAACAATTCTTTGAAGTCATCGCAAAGAAATAAAAGCTCAAATTTACAGCTGTATTCAACCATGAACCTGATGATGGTGTACCTGAGGATGGTGCAGGAATCTATCCATAGACAACTTACCGATTACCGTAAGTCGGAGTTACGCAAGCGTGTGGTTGAGACAGCAACTGACATGAGTAGGCGACTATAGTTTAGTTTCAGAAGCCTGCTCGAAAGCGACCAATGCGATGCCATCGACACGCAGAGTAGATGTTACAGTCAGATGATGACGACGCTCACCATTGAAGGTGATCTTCTCGTAGGACAGCAGGTCCAGCACCTGATTGTAGACGGCGTAGTGGTCCCGCGCGCGCTGGTCGCGGGCGGCGAGTGTGAGCGCCATCTGTTGGTTCTTGTGTGTACTTCGTTGTCGCCACGTGCTAACTCGCCATTAAAGGTGATCTTCTCGTAGGACAGAAGGTCCAGCACCTGGATGTAGACGACGTGATGGTCGCGGGGGGCAAGTCTAAACGCCATCTGTTGGTAGCTTTGCGTACTTCGTTGTCGCCACATGCCAACTCACCATTGAAGGTGATCTTCTCGTAGGACAGCAGGTCCAGCACCTGATTGTAGACGGCGTAGTGGTCCCGCGCGCGCTGGTCGCGGGCGGCGAGTGTGAGCGCCATCTGTTGGTAGCTGTGCGTACTTCATTGTCGCCACGTGCTAACTCACCATTGAACGTTATCTTCTCGTAGGACAGCAGGTCCAGCACCTGGTTGTAGACGGCGTGGTAATCGCGCGCGCGCTGGTCGCGGGCGGCGAGTGTGAGCGCCATCTGTTGGTTCTTGTGTGTACTTCGTTGTCGCCGCAACATGCGCCATCTGTTGTTCGCTGTGGGTACTTCATCGTCGCCACATGCTTACTCACCATTAAACGTTATCTTTTCGTAGGACAGCAGGTCCAGCACCTGGTTGTAGACGGCGTGGTGGTCGCGGGCGGCAAGTCTAAGCGCCATCTGTTGGCTGCTGTGCGTACTTCATCGTCGCCACATGCTAACTCACCATTGAAGGTGATCTTCTCGTAGGACAGCAGGTCCAGCACCTGGTTGTAGACGGCGTGGTGGTCGCGCGCGCGCTGGTCGCGGGCCGCGAGCGCGTCGACCACGTCGGCGGCGGACTTGCGCGGGTGCGCGCACTGCGCCTCGTGCGCGCGCGCCTCGTGCGCCGGCCCGCGCCACGGACACCCGATCACCTCGAACCGGCAGCCCGTCAGTCTGGCGGCAAGGGAGAAAGCTTTCAGACGAGCTTATCCTCAAATCGAAGGTATATGTATGTGTGCAATGTACGAAAACAGTATCCTAAAGCGCAATACACACTGAACCCGCCGAGCCGCCGACACAGCCCGCCGATATAACCCGGCGGCATATTATGAAAAGAATTATGAGAAAATCTAAAGTTTCTAATATTGCGCTTTATCACTACACATCTAGTAAAAAATAACGTAGCTTCCTCCATCCCGCGCCACAGGCTACCGATCACCTAGAAACGACAACCCGTCAATCTGGAGGCAAGGGAGAGCTTTGAAGATCAAATCGTAGGTATATGTGTACAATGTACGATTAGAGTACAATATACGAACACAGTAGTAAGGATCTATCACTACATAGTAAAAAACAAAGTAGCTTTCTCCATCCCGCGCCACAGGCTACCGATCACCTCGAAACGGCAGCCCGTCAGTCTGGAGGCAAGGGAGAGAGCTTTCAGATGTAATGCTTATAATCAAATCCTAAATGTACGATTACAGTACAAAATTCGAAAGTAGGTATCAATGTCGCGCTTTCAAATAAAAAGACGTGTGGCACTCGGGGACTGCCGCGGTATAGCTATTGCATAGCATCGTCCGATTTCGGAGCAGCTCGTCTCGATTCGTGCGAGTTTCGTAGAGTCGTACAATACGTCTAACCGCACGCACACAAACACCGTGCCGAAGTCTACCGAACTGAAACGACGTTAGACGATTGTGAGGTTTTTTTCGTTACGGAATTTCTTGGTTCGGTCGCCGCGCTCAAAGCCGCATAAAAGCTATGCAATAGTCAAAGTCAAAGTCAAAAGTCAAACGTGTTTATTGCATTCATGAATGTAACAATACAGGTGGTATAAACATATTCCAGTACATCATGTTACCCTCTTGGGCATAGCTAACACAAACAAATTTAGACATTTGCTAAGGTGCAATGAATCCTTTTCAATAGTTTTATGAATTAGTTCGTTATCATATTAGAAAACACAAACAGTTTATTAGTATAGTTATAGAAATTATTAAGTTAGTATGTAAGGAATTATTGTAATGTAAAATGTTTATCATTGAAGTATTCAGTTAAAGTATAATAGGATTTTTTTTGCAGAATCTTTTTTATCTTTTTTATGAACGCATCTGAATTTTCCTCCATTCTTAAGTCATTAGGTAGATTATTATATATTTTTAATGCAGTTACATATGGGCTAGTGCTGTGTAGGTGTAGGCGGCTGTTAGGCAGTTTATATTTATTTTTATTGTTAGCGCGTGAGTCGTATAACCTAGAACATAATGACGCGTCGAAGATGTTGGGATTCCTTTTTATGAATTTACTCATTTCTAAAATGTATATGGAGGTTAAGGTCAAGATATTCATTTTAATAAAGTGGGGCCTGCAAGTATCCATACCGCCTATGTTAGCAATTATTCTAACGCATTTTTCTGTAAGATGAATATATCATTTGCGTCTGTGCTGTTGCCCCATAGAATAATGCCGTAGCTGATCCATGAGTGGGCATAGGCATAATACGCTGCAAGGGTAGTTTTTTTATCAGTATTTAATTTTAATTGCAAAAGCGCGTAACTGAAACGAGATAGTTTATTTTTAATTTTTTCTATGTGGGGTTTCCAGCTTAAATGTGCATCTATTTCCAAGCCTAATAAGGAGCAACTATTGGTTTTCTCAATATAAGTATTGTCTACTTTTAATTCTACATTAAGCGGTAATTTTTGGTGTGGTCTGAATTCTAGTAATCTAGTTTTGGAGTAATTTATAAGTAAGTTATGTGTATCTAGCCATTCATTGATTTTTTTAAATATCTGTTTTGCTTCTACCTGGAATTTTTGTAAGTTCTCAAATTTGATCAGTAACGAAACATCATCCGCGAATACGACAGTTGGGGTGTTGATGATATTAGGTAGGTCATTTATATATGCCAAAAAGAGCACGCATCCTATGACGCTACCTTGGGGAATTGAGTTGTTCACTATTATTGGTTCTGATCTATAGTCTTTTAGCTCTCCTGTCAGACTATTCTGATGAAGGATTTGGACGTATTGTTTTCTGTCCTTTAAGTATGATTTTATCCACTCATGAGCTTTGCCTCTTATACCATAGTCATATAGCTTACTTAATAGTAAGCTATGTTGTACCCTATCATATGCTTTAGTCATATCTAGTAGTATGCCAACTGCGTATTTTTTATCATTTAAATAATTAAGCACCTGTTGTATGTAGTTATAGACTGCTAAGATTGTCGACCTATTTTTTCGGAATCCGTATTGGTGTTGATCAAGTATTTTAAATTTTTTCTAAGAAAAGAACTTAATCTATTCGTCATAGCACGTTCAAATACTTTTGAGGTAGCTGGCAGTAGCGCAATTGGTCGATATTGTGATGGGCAGGTTTTGTCTCCTTTTTTGTGAATGGGCTTTATAATAGAGACTTTTAGCAAATCCGGGAACGTTCCTTCATTAAACGACTGGTTAATTAGAGACGTTAGTGGCAGAGTTAATTCATCAGCACATTTTTTTAGTAACATGGATGGTAGCTCGTCTATGCCAGAGCTATGTTTTGTTTTAAGGTTTATTAAGAGATCTTTAATTTCCTTAGGGTTTGCTGGTTGTAAGAACATGCTGTTTTCTACCTTGTTATTTATTTTCGGTAATCTATTTTTGCTGGTTTGGTAGGAATTGCCTACAGATGCGAAGAAGCTATTAAAAGTATTTGCAACTCTAGTGGGGGTTTCTAAAATTTCTCTATTTACCTTTAATTTTATATTTGGATAGGTCATTTTCGAGACTTTGTTTGTTTTTTGTTTAATAATATTCCACATTGTTCTTGTTTTGTTTTCAGATTTTAACATTTGTTGTATATATATATTTTTTTTAGCTGTAATAATGGATTTTTTTAATATTCTTCTATAAGACCTATAATATTTTTTTATTATGTGATTATTTGTGTGGTTTATCAACACTCTTAGCATTCTTTTATGTTTTATGTTTACTTAATAAACCGATTTGAATGATTTAGTGACTCATATTTTAAAAAAATATTGAGAATTAAGAAGATGTAGGCTTGCGATATTATATTCGGAAGTAATAAACGACTTCATGTAGACGAAGTGGAACGTCGAGAAAACGAGTTTAAATAATAGCGAATGTGTTCAGACACAACTCAAATAAAGTTATTGTTGAAAGCTCACGATGCCAAGGAAGGCTTGACGTGGCTGTCTACGGGTCTAATGTGATGAAACCAATGAACGTAGGTAAAACTCCAGTGCCTGCGGAATTGCATATACCGGAATACGAGACCAAAAAAATTCATAACTCGCATAGCTAAATACATTTTGGAAAAACAATAAACAATAGTGGATGAAGGCAAATTAATATTTTTTTCAAATTAGACATAGTTTCTGTATTTACCCAAGATAAGGATACAAAGCCAACGAGCTGCAAAGCTTTGCAGTCATTCCCGAAACATGAGATTCCTGGCATTCCGGGAGCAATGTGCTCAGTGGCAGATGGTTTAGATTTGATTCTATATTTTTGATTCTATAAACCAAAAACTACAAAAGTTTAATTTGGTCAATCTAAATATAAGTCCATTGAGCTTCAATCACTTATAAATAGGGGCATGTCATAAAAAAAATATGGAAACGACGCTGCGCTACGCTGCTGATCTCTCATCGGTTATGTTATGTCTGATCGCCGTCTCTACGAACTATGAGAGAGAACAGAGAAAGAAAGAAAGAGATAGAGTCTAGAGAGATAGTGCACTGTCTGCGCGCACATTTGTGCATGATATATTATGTCTAGCGCAGATGGCTGATCTTCATGAGATCGGCCGCCATGACCAAAATCGGTCGGGCATAAAGCACTACACCATTTATTACACTAATACGCAATGTGGTCAATGGGTTAAGCAAGAAGCTCCATCCAGCACCAATTAGTACTCTCAGCGGATGCGTTGTTAATGCCTTGTTAATCTGGTCGGCCGACCTGCGGGTCGCCCTGCGCCCTGACGAGGGGCAGTCGCGACGGAGCGCCGCAGCGACCAACGAGTACGCGCCGCACACCACTCGCACCAGACCTTCGAACCCAGCGAACGGACGCGGCGGGACGTCTACTACTATTTGCGTGAACTTGAACGATCTGAGGGAGAAATATGCGCTCAGTTCCTCTTACTAACTGATCACAAAGGAGCTGGGTGAACGCACCACTGAATGCGATTGGTACACGCACAGTTCATATAACTAACTGATCACGAAAGCGCTTGATGGCAATATAGCGCTAGATGCAGTTGATATAAGATCGAACGTTGTGGAGATCATTACGGGAGTCTGTCCAGCAGTGGAACATCTTTAAGCTGACTAACTGAGCAATAGAATGGCTTCGATTACGTCATGATTGAAGGATTTGTGGGGTGCTAATCACGTCATTATCCCTTACTAAGTGGCGTTGCTTCATTCGCTGTATGTAGCCTCCTGACTGACTATGATGATGGCTTGGAGTACTAGCCTTGTTATCATCACCGGATATGCGGGGGAACAAATGGCTAGTTTTGCGACTCATTCATACGATCACCAATAGTTAATATGTAGTACTATAGGCAAAACAGGCTGGTTAAAAATGTTCAACCACTTTAGTGGTGAAACCCAGAGTGCAATGCAATCAAGTCAATAGAAAACTGAAACTTACCATTATAGGATATTTACCATTTTGTTTTAAATATCCCGGACAGTTTCAGTTTTCTAATGTGTGTAACCATGACAGTTTAAAATGATATATCAATCAAGTCAATGTTCATTGACTTCTATTCATCAAAAATATTATTAATTAATAGTATAATATTCATCTAATAAATAATAATATTGGCCAATAGTTCATCTGCTGAATGTATTGACCAATAGTTTATCATCATGGTAAACAGGCAAGCCCCTCACCTGTCCTCGCAAGTCTTCTCCTCATGATGCTGCAATGAATGTCTCGGGAACACCTGGGTGCAGTACTTGCACTCCGAAGGTAGCTCAGAGACCGTCTTCTCGACAGCCAGGTTCCTGGACGCTGAGGTCTTGGAGATCTCCACACGGCAGTTGGGGCAAGTGGCGGCCTCGTCCCGGAGCCGAGCGTCAGCCAGGAGGTGCGTGAAGCATGGAGCGCACATTAGGTGCCCATTGCTACACTGAAATTGGAAAACGGTGTTCAGCCGGTGTTGTGGTTCTTTGGCCTGGCTGGCGAGTTTGAAACTCTTTCAAGCTGAAAAGTCTTTCAGTTAAAAAAAAATCAAATGTTTTTTCCACTTTCTTTCTAAGTACTTATAGACAGACTGAAAATGGATGTAGGTCGGATTACAATTAGGAACTTTCTAAGTATGGACAAATAATGAACTGAAATTGTTTAACAAAATTGCATAGGACAGGGGAGAAACATATTGAATGTTGGTTTTGAGAAAGCATAATAGAATAGATAATTTAAGTCTAAAGAACAATCAAAACATTCTATTGTTAAACTATTCTTTAGAATAAATTAAGATTCCAACCATCTCACCAAAAATATAGTAATTAATTGATCTTATAATAATTGGAATAGTCTGTTGGTCTGTCTGTGTGTAAGGTAATTCAGTTTGCTTGACAACTATGTCTACCTCAGCCCCTCGCATGAATCCTGTAATCAAACTAAGTAATGTAATCGCTGGAACAGAAAACAAAAATTTAATGACAATGCAAAAATCCAGAAACCTATTTTACTTAATGTATGTATGCAACTATTTTGTTTTCATTTTAAAGTAAATGTAATTTGAACAAAACCTCCAAATACCGGTTCTATATCTCAATTTTGTTGCTTTAAAAATAAGTCTTAGTGAATGTATGATTCTAAAATTCAAATGTGAAAAAATAATACTGAATATTAATATTTGAAAGTTAATATTTTAGTAGCATGTGACTGGTGAATATTAAAATTGCAAATTATTGAGTTTCTTTGTTCATTTGTGAGGAAAGGGAATTTCGAGGGGGTTATCTGAAAGAAAGAACTACATCTCTGAAACATTTCTTTATTCAAAGCGAAATGTTACAAGAGTAAATTTAATCTAGAATTACGTGCTATGGTACACACAATATCCTAATAACTACTATACAATATCACAGATCCTTAAATACAATTTTGGTTCTTTTGTTGACAATACACATTATAAGTACACAGTACAATTAAATAGATCACAAAACTATTCACATACATAACATTTTTTCACATTTGTGAACACACTCATACTATACAGACCTAACAAAGGCACAATATGGGACATGTTTGAAAGCCTGAACAATAATCGAAAGTGATACAGTAAGTGACGCCGCTTGAACGAGCCACCAAAATGGTGTCAGCAGTGTCGTGTGGGCGTCAGCACGACACCTAGCCGCAAGCTGCGCCCTACGGGTAGAGCGGAGCTTGCGATAGCGTTACGTAAGCCCAAAGTGAGGCAAAACAGCTGATCCGCGGAGCCACGCGATCAGCTGCCTTAGAATACCTGGTAGACGGCTGCCTGAGGCAGGTCGAGGCACACGGCGCAGCACAAGATGCCGCCCAGTCTGTGCTCGAGCTTCTCCGTCGTGTCTTTGTCAGCGAGCTTGCGCTTCTTTGCCAACGGCTCCTCATCTTTCGACTCGCATACGGCCACGCTCTCGCTGGACGACGGGACGGGCTCGCTCTCGGGAGCTTCGGCCATTGCGCGAAAATATAATTATCAAAACACACACAAATACGATGGACAGTGACAGATGACCACAACAAACCGAAATTGGAATATCGACAAACGACAAACAAAGATTTGTTGTGTTTTTATAGGAGCCCACCCTCCCGCACCCCGCAGCCAGTGATGGGACCGTTCTTACCAAATGATTGTCTATGGTTACCAAGCTACCGATTTTTAAACGGAATTAATAATCGATGCATTTTATAGAGCATACAAACAAAGTGCCGAGTCGAGTACAAACAGACACAGGTGGAAATGGAATAATCCCAAATAATTTTATATTTTCAGATCTATCTATTGATTTTAACTTTCTGGATAAGTACATACTGCGTTTTTTAAATGGTCTTATCCATTAAAAAAACGCAGTATGTAGGTATTTATCCCTTCAATAATATGTAAGGGAGACTAAATAATAACATATTTCATTTATAAATAATTTTATTTCAGTTAGTAAGTGGGAGAATATAAAAAAGTATACACCATTGACTCCTGGAATTTGAGTCAATTTTGTTGATAATATTCTCTTGAAAGATTAGTAGTAAATATTCCATTAATAAATCTGTTAGGTCTGTAACGCAACAATTAAAAATGTATTTTTGTTTTTATATTTATTGTACCTAATGGAATTGAGAATCTTAACAAGATTGAAACAATTTTAACTCTCATAAAATTCTGTTATACAGTAGAACTCCAATTATCCGAACTCCAACTATCTGATTCACTTTCAGAAAAAAAGTTGTCATAAAAAGTCTAAGTGTGCTATTATTCTTCCCCCCCCAAAGCAGTGTTTGCACGTTCCCTCGCTATTGTCCTTCCCTCCGTTTTTTTATATTCAAAAAATGTGAAAATATCTTGTTTCTTTCATTTAATTCAATAAAAAAATAGTGCAATATCAAAACATAACTTTTTTTCTCTAAAAAAAAATCCGATTATCTGAATATTTGATTATCCGAATGGGTCCCGGTCCCCATTAATTTGGATAGTTGGAGTTCTACTGTATTTGTTTTATCTCAATCTTGGATATCCACATTCATATTTACAGAATTTAATTTAATACTTAAAATTCTACTCCACAGTTATGAAAAAAGTCTATTTGTTTCATTTAGAAATCATACAAATTGTGAGTAAACAAACAATATTTGTGTCAAGTGTTCAATTCTTCTAGTTCCAATTTCGTCACAACTTTGGCTTTTTTGGTAAAGATCCAAATGCAGAAATGACTGTGCTCTTGGTGCCGGTCACATTGCTGGTCAGCGGCTGCTGGACCAGCCCTGGCTGTTTGATGGTTGGTTTGGAACCTACATTGGGCGCTGCCTGATCCCATTTTGATTTCCTCTTTTTTTCCTCATCACTCTCGGGTTTCTTTGCCACTCCTGTTATAAAGTCTATTTTAGCCAATTTCTCTTTTTTCTCCTTTTCTCTCCTATCCATTTCCATCTTCTGGACCCTCGATAGCTCATCATAATATGATTCCTTTCCCCATTTTAAGGGGTCATATATTTCTGGGGGGTAATTAGTATCTAACTCATTTATATCACAAAATTGAATAAGTTTCTCATAAATACTAGGATTCCTAAAGTTCTTCTTGTCTTGGATGATTCTGTTCATATCGAGTCCTTCGTTCAGCATGCGGCTGTAGAATTTAGCTATTGTTTCTTGGAGTTCCTTAGGGCATTTCCCTTGTGGTTCTGGAGGTATAGAGACCCCATCTTGAGAGTCGTCTGGATCGGAGCGAGGGATGGCTTCGTCGGTGTCAGTTTCCATGGAGAGCCGCCGCATGTCATCCTGGTCCTCGCGGGAGGGAGACATGGGCTCCTCGTCCGACACCACAGTATCGTCGATGTACGACACGAGCCGTCGTTTGGGCGACGGCGGCGCGGACGCCGGGTGGACACCATCGTCGGGCTTCTTAGGACTCACGGGCGCAGACTGGGTCGCTTTGGGCTCGTCTCTTTCGGGAGTCTGCTCGTCTACGATGCTCTCTTCGCCTTCCGAGTCTGTGTACGTAGCAGTTAGTGACGCTAAGGCTTGGGATGTCATGCTGAAGATTTTCTACGACTTGCCATTCACGATAAAAAGATTTTATCCAGCTAAAATCTGTTCAATGATGTTATTTGGATGCGAAAGTTAGAAAACAGCAAAATATGACATGTGAACAAAAAGCTACTGAATTGACGTTGGTGTGTGACATTGACAGTTTACGTTTAGAAATAAAATAAGATTCTGTTCCTGCTTCCAAACCTACCAGCTAATATTGAAAATATAGAAACACCTCAGTCATTGACCGATTGTGTTCCACATTTGGAGAAAAATCGCACAACTTATTTCGTGGCATATAAAACTAACAAATATAATGATCTTATTGGTATCTGGAAGGTTATTAATTAGCGAAGTTTAAATATACAATTTTTGAACGAAAATATCTGCAAAATCCGCAACGCACACAGAAAACGTTTCATTTTAAGCAGTAAGCAATAATTTAAATTATTTTTACGACTTGTCCCGATTGCTGTGATTAATATATCTTCGAAAAAATATACTAAATTTTAAGTACTGTAGTCATAAATTGCAAATAGATTACTGATATGGTTTCGGTTCACTTTTATTAAAGTTGCAAAAATGTAAATATAAATTAGATGAAAATAACGGAACGTCATTTGTCATGTTAATGACATTTTGGTTTTGACGAAGGATGGGGGTGGTGGAAATCGAGAAAATTAAAAAAATAATTTCGTGTTCCTTCTGATTCTATTTGTTGTGATATGAAATAGTAGCAGGGCCTGGTGTGTCAGTGCCACCGGAGGAATGGCGACGCAGCCCAGTGATTACACAGATCTTCCGCCCGAGATAATATTGAAGCCATTGGCACTGATTGGGCTCTCGGGATTGGACGCAGTGAACAATGCAGTGCACAAGGAGATATGGGACGCGTTCTCCAACAACAGGCGGCCCGACCGCGCCGCGGTGCGCTTCAAACTGCTCAACAACACCTTCGAGTTCCCCGTCGTCAAACCGAAAAGAAATTCCTACGAATGGTACATCCCCAAGGGAATACTCAAGAAGAACTGGATTCAGAAGCGGATATCGTTGATCCCCGCGGTCGTGGTCCTATTTTACGACATGGAATGGAACGATCCGCAGTGGAATGAAAAGATTATCGAGTGTGCTTCCAAGGTGCAGAGCATACGCGCTGCGGTGGAGGGGCACGCCACGCGTGTCGCCGTCGTTGTCATCCAGAGCGGGCAGTCCCCGCCGCCTTCTGAGTACATGCTGGGCGCCGAGCGCGCGCAAGCTCTCTGTGCGGCCTGTGAGATACAATCTAAGTCCCTATTTGTCCTCCCTCACAGTGATCACCTAATGGGCTACATAATTAGATTAGAAAACGCGTTCTACGACATCGCCCAGAACTACTATCACCATGAAACAAAAAACATCAAACAACACAGGGACCATCTGAACAAAACAACACATCAGTATTTGTTTGTGCGGCATCAGTTCAAGCTGGGCTATCTCAACGAGCTGAAGCAGGACCTGAGCACTGCCCACAAGCACTACATGCATGCCTACAACAACCTGCTGGAAACTAGAACAGTGGACACAAACATGCATGAAGTTAGGACAGTGGCAGGGTACATTAACTACAAGCTCTGCAAGCTGCTGTTTGCCTTGAACTTGCCTAGAGATGCTATAGCACAACTTAAGTCCCATATTGAGAGGTACAAGAACAGAGTTGGATCCACAGAGTTACTCTTCGAACATTATGCCTGGATTGCCAGACAGTACAGCTCATTTGGGGAACTTTTTGATGAAGCTATCAGAGCAGGTCTTCCAGGAATACAGTCACAACATCCTGGCTTTTATTTTCAGCATGCTGCCCAGTTCACTGTTAAGAGAAGACAAGCTATGAGGTCAGTCTGTACTGAGGCAACTAAATATCCAACTCCACCTGACCCATTAGAAGGTATTATTGAGTATTATGGACAGCGTCCATGGCGCCCAGGACGTCTGAGCGCCGACCCTCATGACCCTCAAAAGGAGCAGGCTGCTGTACTAGCCCTTCAGTACAATGAGAGAGTTTTCAACCACTCGGCAATGATTATTAGTTTCTTGGGTTGTGCTATATCCCAGTTTAAAACATTCCACTCACCCAGAATGAGGAAACAATTAGTGGTGGAAATGGCCAATGAGTATTACTATTCAGCAGATTATGGAAAGGCATTGACGCTGCTCAGTCACATGCTGTGGGACTACCGGAGAGAGAAATGGTGGTTTCTAGCATCACATGTATTGAATAGAGCATTACAAAGTGCCTATTTGTCTGCGAAAATTCAAGATTATGTTCAGCTGTCAATTGAGGCACTATCCAAACACATCCAAGTACCAAATAATGATAAAAACAGAATATTTAAGAACATCATGTCTGTGCTGAACATGAACATTCCTGGAGCAGAACCAGATGTTCCTGTCGCCTCTCAAAACAAGGCATTGGAAATATGGCAGTTGGCCATAGAGAAAGACCCATTTACCATACCAGTAGATATGGTCAATATCACCAGCTTTTTGGAAGTCAAACCAAAATTCAAACAACAGAGATATAGAATGGATGAGATTATTGAGGTGGAGATATATGTCAGGCTCACATATGAAACTGTCCTGGAAGCTGTAAAAGCTTTCCTTTCAATATCCAGTACCACTGAAACTATTGAAATCCCAATCACTGAGCAAGGCAATAGTACAATAACATTAGATGGTGGTAAAGTGAAGAGGTTCCTTTGTCACTTCAAACCAAACCCTCATGACAATGGATCAGAGCTGCACATAAAAAATGTGTCATTTGTTCTTGGCTCTGAGAAAAGAAGAAAAATTGTCATGAACTTCAAATTGGAAGACAATAAAGCATTGGAACCTGTCATTCATCCGGAACTGCTCCATTTCATACTGAGTCCTAAAGCAGACTTTGAATTTGATTGCATTGTGCCTTTGACTGTGACCACTATAACACCGAGAGAATGTAAATTGTCGATGAATATCAACAATTCTAGTCCAGCTCTCCAGGGTGAGTGGTTCCCGACAACCTTCACCATCACAAACAATGAGGACAGCCCTGTCTATGATGTGAACTTTGCTCTCTCCTTGCTGAGTTCTCCTGATAATCCTAACCCTGAATCAGTCACAGAATTGAGTCTGAAAGAAGGAGAATCTCAAATCCAGCCTCTGCAGTTAAACACAGCAACAATTGAAAAGTCGGCTCAGCATTCTATACCCTTTTATCTAAAAACCAACAGGACAGCAACAGCAACTGTCCAAATAAAAGTATCATATTTTATTGACCTTCCTGAAATATCAAAACTGGAGTGTGTTAAGGATTTCACTACTAAGATAACAGTTATCAAACCATTTGAAGTCACCACTAACTTTGTTGCCATGAATTTCAAGCCTATTTCTAAATGCTTTGTAGATGATCCCTTTATTGTTATGCCACAAATAAAAATTCTTAGTCCTTGGGATTTATTGATTGTTGATACAGAACTTGAGTTGGTAGATTGTTATAAATATTCTGATGATTCTAAACCTCCTTCATGTATAAGTAATTTAGAAGTAGCAGAGAAGAACATAGCATCAGATGCTGTGTGTATTCAAGCCAAGTACAAGCCAAAAGACACTCCTACTAGGGTCGGACTGTACAATATCAAGTGGCGACGAAAAGCTAATTCAGAAGGGCATTGTGTGATGAGCAGCACGGCTCTCTCGGCCTTGCCTGTAGACGAGTGCCCCATAGCAATTGAGGTCAACTATCCAGAAGTGGTTGAAGTACAGACTTCAGTGCCACTGAAGTGTACATTAATTGGGAAGTCCAACAGGCCCATACGGCTGAGCCTTACAGTGGAAGGCACAGATTTCTACATGTTTTCTGGGTACAAGAAGTTATCAGTGACAATTCCGCCAAATGACAGTGTGGAGCTGTGCTACAACATTCATCCGCTCCTGACGGGCAACACCACTCCACCTAGGTTAAAAGCTACAGTCTTAGGAGATAATGCAAATCAAGAAGTAATTAAAGAAATGTTTGAAAAAATCTTTCCTCAGAATATATTTGTTATGCCCAAGTACAATAAATGAATTGTATGAAATGTTATATTATTCCTACTGTATTGAATTGTAAATAATTATGAACAAATGTATTAAGTTATATATTGTAGTTACCTTGTAATTATTTTTAACAATAAATTCGGTTATTTGTTACATTCAGAGTTTGATTTGAAAAGTAGGTTGTTTTACAAAGTGGTAGTCCCACCTAGTGACACAGCTGTTGAAATTTATTTTCTATTCCATATTTCAAATAAAGAACAGATAATTTGATGACAGATTAAAATGTAAATAAAATAATAAAATTATTATTAAAAGTTTTTATTAGTAATACATACAAATTTTTAATCTTTACGCAACTCAAATTTCTCTTCTTGCAGACCGTTAGCGGTAATGATCAATATGTAAATGCAATCACCAGTGTAGATGTCTCTCTCGGCGGCACTAATAAACACATCCTTCAGGAGGGCCAGAGCCTTTTCCTTGGGCAGGGGTGCTTCTGTGACATTCTGCATGTTCTTGAGCCCAATCTGATTGTCGAGCAGGGGCTGGAGTTGCGCGCCGGCGGAGCCCCCCGCGCGGTAGTTAGACCGTTCACAATGGCCGATGGGGTCGTAGCTGTATACGCAACCTTTGCCGTCGGCGTCCAGTCCAGCTAAGACGTTGGACACGTAGTAAGGGAAGAATCGCTTGTAGTACAGCATCGTGGAGAGCATCTGAGCGACCGCGGGCGTCGACATCGACTTGTTGTGGTCGTGCTCGTACATCTGCATGCGCGCTTGCAGCAGCCGCGTGAGCGTCAGCGTGTCGCACCAGCAGCCCGTCGCGCCCAGCACCGTGCGCTCCGACAACTTGAACAGCTTCTTCTGCTCACGGGTGTAAATAGAGAAGCCTGTGCTGAGACGGGTGTCGGCTCCGATCACCGCATAGTCTTCGCCGGCGATGGCTACAATGCTGCCACCGTTGTCTGCGTAGGGCTCGAAGCGCACCTGTTTAGCGCCGGGCACGGCATATTCGGGGAAGTTACCACTTACGCCAAGCATTCTGTGTCTGTTTTATAAACTGAACTAAAAAATATAATGCTTTTCTTATTCCAAAGCGGATAATGACAAGCGATTTCTGAAAAACGCAAACTCAACCAGTGTCAGAATGACGTTATACGTTTTCCGAAACGTACCTACTTCTAACTCAAAGACTTCACATACATACAGCCAATGTTTTTTTTAACTCTGGCAAGAGATGTAAACAATAATATCCGACCAATATGTGTTAACTATCCAAGGCCGTAAAATCTCAGTCTATCAATCATTTCTAACAATCTGTCAACGAATTGAATTGGAAGCTGACGTGTATTTGCTGATTGATAAACGCCGAACAGTTTGGAAAATATTATATCAAAATGACTTCTCTTACGGCCGTTATTCCCAAATTATATCAAGAATACAACACAAAGACATCGAAGAAGCTTAAGATCATCGATGCCTACTTATTATACATCTTCTTGACGGCCGTAGTACAGTTTGTGTATTGTTGCCTTGTCGGCACTTTTCCCTTCAACTCATTCCTTAGTGGATTCATTTCCACGGTCAGCTCATTTGTGCTAGCAGGTTTGTATGTTTTCTTTAATCAGTAAACTCCAGAGTTCTAGTTTTGTCTGTTTAACATTGATCATTCTTATCGTCATAACCCCATTATGTATGTGCCTGCTAATGCAGTATTTGAATGATTTTGTATGCTTTTTGAAGTCTTATACTCATTTCTTACAGTAAAATAATAAAACTAATTAAAAATACTAAATCTCATGTTTATGCCTATCATCTAACCAACTGTTTTATTTTTATTTCAGTGTGCTTGCGTTTGCAAGTAAACCCTGAAAACAAGCACGAGTTCCAGGGACTGAGTGCGGAGCGCGGATTCGCAGACTTCATATTCGCTCACCTCGTACTGCACATTGTAGTTATTAATTTCATAGGTTAAGGTCTTAATGCATATTTTACTCCCTATTTACAATAAATTTCTTATAATATAACTATAATGGTTTCAATTTAAAAGTAATAAATGGAACATGCCGAATGATTTAAATGTATGGTAAACCTTTATTGAGCTATGAATGTCTGATCATACTATAAAGTAATTTAGCCACATGTAAAATGACTTCACTGTACATCACATACTTTGATCAAATTCTTCCAAAGGAAGTTGCATAAGCTCTTATGTTATGGATATCAGGGAAAAACCCTTACTTAACCAAAACAAATAAAACATTGAAGCATTCTGGCTGTTTATTCTTTTTTGCTACACACCGGCCGCTAGTTAGGTAGGTATATAAATATGAAACTCAGACATGACACAAAACACCAGAATTCAATGTCAACAATTATCTGTACTGAGTGGAAATTTGAAACCTTTTAGAGACAGGGGCACCATCCATGCCATACATACATAAAATCACACCTTTTTCCCAGAGGGGTAGGCAGAGATCACTTCCTGCCATGTGCTACGGTCCTGGCACACCACTTTCGCTTCATCCACATTCATCAACCTCTTCATGCACGCTCGTTGATTATGGGTACTTTTGATTTGACCTTTCTTTAAGATCCATGCTATAGAGCTAGACAAATGCATGTAGGAGTTTGTAAAATTTTATGTATGGTATGTATATTGTATTGATTGTTGCAATGAATTAAGAAATAACTATAGGGATGGTGATTTGATGTTGGTGAACACCAGCGGAAGCGTGAACATTTCATTAGATGCCTAGCTACCTTCAGTCCTGAAGATGAAAGTTCCGAAAATAAAACAATTCTATAAAATTAATGCTTTTATTTTGACTAGTCATGAATCAATTTTAAAACAATTATTATACCAAGATTAACAACAATAAATCTTACAATATTTTGATTGTGAATAAGTGATAAAAATCCTGTTTCCTTTATTACACTATTACACAGAGTAAGTACCTTAAACTTAAATTACAGTCAAATGTAAAAAGTGCTTTGTTTCATTACAAATCTGGTTTGTTGTGTAGGTTGATGCTATCCATTTATATTTGATGGAGTACCAAGAGTTATGCTATCAACACATAATTATTCAATAAGCATAACTTTTGGATCGAATCATTGGGTGTCCAAATAGACACCAACAGTATAGTGTAACCACTATAAATACAGTACATATTCCAAAAAAGACCCAATTAGCAGCCAGCAGGCAATTATCTGATTTGAGATCCAGCACAATGTGTACCTCGGCGCATTTGTGGGCGAAATCTTTTAAAAAACTAAGTACAATACAAACAGAATTTGTAGAACTAAAAACTCATTACTATAAAGTTCGTAAAATAATTGAGTGAGTCGCATCAAAAATGAAAAATTATACATAGTATTGTCAATATTTTGTTTACAGTAGTAGAATCTGTGCTCACGTTTGAATAAGTCACAATGACCACAGATACAATAGTTAAATATAGTGGGAACTAATAATATTTATATCTAAACACGCATATCATAACATTGTCTTATTTTATTTATCACAGAAAACATCCTTGCAACCTAGCTGTGCGTAATTTGAAAGGCAAATCAAATAGAATAGTATAAAGTTACAAAAATAAATAAATCTCTATAGACCTTCACATCTACAGAGCCGCTGGTTGTAAGATTGTTTTCAACAAATGTCAGGAAATTAGGGAAGGTATGATGCATTACATTACAAATAAATAAATAATAATGATAAAGAGAAGAACATAATATGGACTAATATCTTCTCAAGCATCTAAGGTGATATTAAAACATTAATCATTTTAATTTTGTTGTAAAAAAAACTAGTATAAATAATATTTTAATATGAAGTGATGATTTGTTCATAATGCATCTACCTCCGTCGCTAGGGTGACGTAGAAACAGTGTCGTAAACCTAAATGGACGATGCACGATCGCTTAACTATTTACAATTTTATCAAATAGAAAAATACACTCTCAAGGATACATAGAAAAATAAATAGTTCGCCGCTATCGAGGCTGCCGCTCGCGGAGACTAATGTCTCTTAAAATTAATATTCAATACAGCTTTCCGAAAACATTATTTACCTTGATCGTTAATATATAATTATAACAGAGCAACAGATCAGTGTTACTATTAAAACGATAAATATTCAAGAAACGTACTGACAGCATCAAAGGTAGCTAGTACACCTTACTGAGACAAGTAGCTGACCATACCTTTTTAGGAAGGTAACAGATGAATGAGCAATCTATGAAACGCAATTTTGCTGCTAGAGTAATAAACAATATAAACATGCAGAGCAGATATCGTTTTCGGAAAACCACAGTGAACACTACTAAAATATTTTGTAAGTAAGATTCACCGACGAGCCCTCGCTGAAAGCCGAAGTATCGACGGCTACACTAAACTACGCTACGTTCCGATTTCTAAACAAAATATCACAAAATGTGAAACGTACATCTAAAGCGCGACTTATGGCTGGCTCGATAAATAAACAATATAAGTATTAAGTCTATTTATTACATTAACAGTTCAAGTGGATTCGCTTGAGAACTGACTCTTGGCCACTAAATGTCGACATATTACTTTTTTTTTTACTTTTACATTACGAGGGAAAATGTAAAATAGTTGTTTAACGTAGACAATTTGATGAGAGTTCATTTGACAGCAATGGTTAAAGTGTAACCTGGTTGTAGGCAAACACTAATTTGCAAAACCTTCCACAGAACTATTACACAAATTCATTATAGAAACTGTCTAGCAAGCTAGATTGGTGTCTACCACCAAAAAGTATAAAGCCACCTAGTGGCAAGGAATGGTAAACACTTCCAATTACTGTCAAACAACCCCATCTAGTAGCGAAAAATTACACTTTCCAATTTCTGTCAAACAACGCCATCTAGTGGCGAGAAGCCAGCGTCATCAGTATCACATGTCTACGTTATGCACGGTTCCGAGTCGTCTCGCGTCGGGCCTGCAATGGTTCACTGGGGGCGACGCCCGGGACAAGTCCACCTTACACGCTACTAGGATACATTCATAAGTCTGTTTAATTAATGTACTAGGCCACGTAACCCTAGGCTCACAGATCGAGAATGACTGCTTGCTTTTAGTTCACCTATATTTTGTAATTGAGTGTTTGTGTAATTGATCATCATCATCAGAGCTGTAAGCTTAATGGTAACGCGGCCTTAGATGAAGATAGCTTCATCGTAATCGTTCGGAAAATTTAGTTGCTCGAGTAAGAGTTTTGCTAAATATGGTGAAACGGTACTGTAATAATGTTCGGTTATTTTGAGATTTGTTCATTCTAGTTAATCGAAAATATTCGTTCAATTATTAAAACAATATGAAGGTCGAGTTATCAGTGGTGTACTCGTAACGGGATATAGGAGCATCCTAGGTATACCAATGACGGCTAAGTATTCTGAAGGTATGTACGTACGTAAAATCAGCATCGGAAGTTGACATTGACCGATTCTAGGTGGAAACATCGTCGCGGATCTCCTCCGGTGGAACTTCAATATATTTGGTTGCGTGTAAATTACAAATAGCTTCGCTATAACGCTATATGTTTTGCCATTTCGAAACGGATGATCCGCGCGTCCCCAATCTGTATTTATACGCAACCACGTATTGACGTTCTGTCTGAAAAGTTTCGCGTCGGAATTTCCGTCAAGTGGTCTCAATAGGGTAAAAATTTACGGTACGAGGCGCACCTAACGCGTATTTAACAATCAACTGTCCATTTCCGATGCCGACCAATCAATCTGTCGATTTCCTCGTACGATCAGTATCGAAGTGTACCTCGCTACCGAGTCGGGGCTTCACGTGTTCAGTCCCTCGTGCCGGGGCGCGGCGAGGCGCAGGCGCGCGAGCACGACGCGGAACTCTCAGCTCTCTGCGGGGGAGGGGGAGGGCTCGGGCTCGGAGGTAGAGGCCCGGGCTCGGCGGAGGTAGCGGCGGCGCGCGGCGGCTCGGAGCGCGTCCTGTCGGCGTCGCAGCAGCGCCTGGCGCTCCGCCGCCGAGCCCGAGAAGCGCGCGCACACCGGGCCCGCCTGCTCGGACCTACGAACGAATACACTCGAATGATGACGTATCTGTCAAACGCACTAGCGCCATCTAGTGGCGAGATATGGCATTAAGTTCTATTAAATGACGCCATCTAGTGGCGAGAAGCCGGCAGTTAACCGCATCTCGGTATACGATTCAATCGATTCAGTTACATCGTGGATCGATATGGTATCCGTATTCCATCCTGTATCAGCTAATTTCGATATCAGAGAGATTTTACAGCTATAAAATTTAAAATTACTTAATAATCAAGTCCCGCATTATGTCATTTAACTTACAATAACATTTAGGAACCTAAACCTCATAAGAATATGACATGACGTAATTTATTTAGAATTTATTCTCATGTATAAAGAGCAGACTAACATATCTTAGTTAAAAAATCATATAATAGCCAAAAACTAAACTTCAAACTTCTAGTACAGGGGAGAAAAAACCTAATAAATAGCAACGGATAATAGAACCAGTCTCGTACAATACATCATTAAATACACAACTGTCAACACTCACAGGTCGTCGGCGTCGTCCGACACGTCGGGCGCGGCGCTGGAGGTCGCGAGCGGCGTCGGCGCAGCCGCAGGCACCGCTGTGCTGGGCGCAGGGGTCTCTGGGATATCTGCGTGGAAAAAATTACATTTTATAAATTATTTGTTGTTTTAATACTATTTGAAGCTCTAATGTAAATATGAAATTTAAAAAAAATGCATGCATATCTCCGCCTGAACGGGGACTTGAACCACCGGTACCACCGGAACCATTAGTCTCCAGGTATCGCGTCTGACGCTTTAACTACTGAGCACACCTCCGTAGCTCAGCGTCAAACGCGATATCTGAATACCGGTGGTTCAAGTCCCCGTTCAGGCGGGGTCATGAATGCGAATTTTATCAAATTTTAAATTTACAATCATACTGTTATTATTAGTATTGTTGTTTAAGTCGATACAAAATGTTGTTCGTTTTAGTTCCGTTACGCCTCAATAGATGGCGTTGTACAGTTTTTGCATCGCGCAAGCGTTTTGCTTTCTTGGAGCCATATAGGTTAAACTGTGGAAATGAATGGTGAGAGCCATCCGCTCCCCCGCAAGCCCGGTGATGATGACAAGGCTCCTCCAAGCCATCATCGTTAGTCAGTTAGGAATAAAAAAAAAAAAAAAAAAATCTATTCTATGTAGTCTATAGTCTAAGTTGGCTTTTGTTTTTTATTTTGATCCCTTAGTATAGGGAAGGTAGTGGTTTACCAGTAGGAAGCGATCCCATTTTGTTCAATTGTAATGGAATGCAATTTGAATAAGTTTCGATATCTTTGACGTACGGGCCTACCCTAAACTAGGGCAGTTAAGGGTAGGCCCGTGGGGGCGTATACGGGCTGCAGCTTATGATGACGGTGATGTCGGACCTGCGGCGGGCGGCGGCGGCAGGCGGCCCTCGAGGATGTCGTCGATGGTGAGCGCGGCGGAGCGCGAGCCGGCCAGCGCGCCCGCCAGCATGCGCGCCGGGTACTGCGGGAACAGCGCCTGCACCTGGGGCACGCATACAATCGTTAGCACCGCTGCTGCGAGACACTGGTTACGGCTATCAAACGCAACCTCATCCGATGGAGGGTTCTTCATTCTATAAAACTTCTGTAGCATCTATGCTAAAACAACAACCATTGTATACTAAATATTTGTCTTTATGGGTCTACACGCGTAATTAGGAGTAGCAAATTACATAGCTACTTACTGCCCGACGTTTCGACTGGAGTTCGCTCGCGACCACGATTGGTGTAACCCAGTCGAAACGTCGGGCAGTAAGTAGCTATGTAATTTGCTACTCCTAATAACGCTAAGACCCATAAAGACAAATATTTAGTGTAATGGAACGCGAAAGTCTAAAAACCATTGTATACACTATAAAATGCAGCCAAGGACAACCCCCGGTCAGTGCAGGACTATGGAATGGAGTGGAAAAACAAAGAATCTGGGCTATTGGGTTGAGGTGCTGATGGACTGGGTAACTGGGACTATATATGTATATTATATTATTATTATTATCTTTGCAATTTTAAGAGATAGGGTGGTTTTATAGTATTGTCTATTATTTGCGCCAACACTATACATTAGGATGGTTTTGTTAAGCCTCGTTTCCATCAGAAAGGTAGGCAACCGATCCAGGCGGCTAGTCTGGCCACTAATAGAATTATAATAAAATATTAATCTCATATAATCCTGCTAGTGCTATATTTGTCACAATATTTAGGAAAAAATATCCACAATATCGACAAAAATTAATAAAAAAAAATATTTTTTCTGCGGTCCCCCTTTATCCCCTCCGGCATACCTATCTCAAATTATATTCGTAAGTAAATAAACACAGCTGGCACGTACCTGCCGCACCATGGCGTCAATCTGCGAGGCGGCCGGCGGCTCCATGCGCACCCGCGTCACCTCCACCGAGAAGCTCGGCAACCACGACACGTACCGAGACCCTGGGGATCAAGTACATACTGACGTCAGGGTCACAGGGGCATCTTGAAGATGGTCCACCTACTATAAATAATTAGAAATATAATTATTTATTGTAAGACCGTGATTTACATTCTAAACATAGGGTAATTAATGTAAAAATGAAAAAATCACTGATAGACCTCACAAATAAAAAGTTGAGTATGTAAAAAAAACCAACAGTTAAGAGCACATTCAACGTCACATATTAAATTTTTTTTACCCGTCCATAAGTCGTTAAACGTTGAGTCGTTGAGTTCTTTACTTAGCCTGTTAAACCCATCTCACACACACGCCATAAGTTATTCTGCGTATAATTGGTGTTCATTCACCTTCGGAAGGGAAATTAGTGGGTTATATCTCAGAGGTTTGTGATCCTGCTCATTCATAACATTATGTTTGTACTCTAAAGAAAATTATATTGTAAGCGGTTTTTTTATGACCTAGGTTAGAGCACATCTTGACAGGGTAGAAGAGGGTCTCTCTCTACGAACACTCGTGTACATTATTCTATTCCTTCCACAATTTTTCATTACGTAATACAGAATACAGGTCTCCCAAAAATCAACCGTTTAACAACACGTATGAATCCTCAAAACAGAATAATATCACTTTGGATACCATCCATAAGTTGCTGGTTAAGTTTAAGTACTCTCCTCGATATACCTTCCTTAAGGAGAACTTCCCTCACCGGTCAGGCTCCATCTGGATACAGCATCCCTCGGGGGATTCGTCACCTTAACGCACAATTATTTAATACACTTTACAAATTCCGCATTATTTTGACTAATTGACTTGTGACGTCAAATGATACTGTCAGACTGAACTGTCATTGGCAGAATTTCGAAAATAACATATTTTTAAAACTATTAAAGACTCTTTGAAGTTCTTGTACTCAGGCCATAAATTATTACGAAAGGGTATTATACCAAAGCCGCTCTAAGTTGGCCGATTTGACACTTTTTATTTTATATTTTGCATTTATCCTTGTTAAGAGGAACATATTTAGCGAATCATAAAGAACAACTTTTAAAAATAAGACGTTATTTCAAAATGTCAAATGCACCTAATTATCTAATTATTTGTCTTTTATTACTTAAAATAATTGAATTATAAAACGAAAACGTACAATTTCCACTCTGTATTACGCTTTTACAAGGTTACGCCGTTTGACACGTTTTCATAGTGACGTAATGGGTAATACTCACTAGGTATTTTTTAGAAATAGGATGAAGGATTTAATAATTATTGTTTTTAATAATAATTTTAAATAAGAAACTTCAATTCAATCTTCTGGATGTGAATAAATGTTTTTAGTAAAAAATTGTTATAATAGGGTAAGTATTTGACTATTTTTTTATTTTGATGTAGTTGGATGGACCACTCGAACACAAAGACACTGTTGAAAGTATCACTTTGATATCTGGATAACTCAACGAGATATTACAATTTTAATTGCACATTAATTGGTCGAGCTCAAAAATGCTCCATACAAATGTCGACTGGCGTGTGACGTCACACGCTAGTTTGTTGTATGCAGCGCCTAAGAAGTTTGTTCGGTAGGTTCATCAAAAGTTGCGTTTATTGATATGTTTTCATAATGAAAGATGTGACTAATTCTGTTATTAATAAGATGAAAAAGAAATTTTAAATGATTTTCGCAATTTTGGAATGGACTTGCCCACCCAACTTTAAATTTTTTTTTGTAGTCTCATTTCGCTAAAAATTTAAGTTTCGTTTTTATTAATAATATTGATTTACATAAATCTTACTGATTTTCATAAAAATGGCAAGCATAACAACCACAGTCGAATACCCTATTAGACCTTGCTTGGTTATAAAGTGGAAATAACTGTTACTTATATACTTCGGCAATTTTATCGTCGTCCCTCACTAGTGCAGTCAGTCTGACATGTGTCAAATCGGCCAACTTAGAGCGGCTCTGGTATATTACTTATTTTGTACTATTCAATTGGTCCGGTCTATTCTTAGATATGGAACCAGAACTATGCTAAGATGTACCTACCTATCTTTATGTTGGTATCACACAATCTCAATATTACCAAGTCATACAGTACAGTCGGATTCGCTTGACTTAAACGAATTATTTTTGTGTAAAACCTTAAAAGTGTGTTCTTAGGGATTTTCAGTAAAAGTTAATTAAATTTTGAAAAAATCGGATTCATGACTTCGCTTGAACGGGAACTTGAACCACCGGTCTTGCGAAATCTCATCAAATGCTCTAAACACTGAGTTATCCAGGTGTTGAATCACCAATGCGTATTTTTTATCACATCAGTAAATTTACATTGAGCATTAAAAATAACAAATAAAAATATAATTGCCGAGTGCAACCATTCTGTAGGTACAACATTTCTGTAAAGAAAAGTTCGCGGACCGATAGTGTTTGATCACTACCGGTGGTGTAAAAAGTGATGGAAAAATTCGCATTGATGACTTAACACTTAGATAGCTCAGTTGGTTAGAGCATCCGACGCGATATCGGAAGGTCCGGTGGGTCAAGTCCCGGTTAAGAAGGAGTCATGATTGCGGGTTTTTTGAAATTTTAAATTTACATCAATACAATCATTATACGGCGGGGAGGGGGGCGGCGGGGGGCAGCGCGCCCGCAGCGGGGAGGGTGCCGCGGCGGGGAGGGTGGGGCCGCGGGACTCCCCGTCGAAGTGGAACAGGTGGTTGGGGTGCGGCGGGCGCGGCGGCGGCGGCGCGGCGCCGGGGCGCAGGGCGAGCGCGGCGGGAGGGGGCGGCGGGGGCAGCGCGCCCGCAGCGGGAGGTGCCGCAGCGGGGAGGGTGGGGCAGCGGGACTCACCGTCGAAGTGGAACAGGTGGTTGGGGTGCGGCGGGCGCGGCGGCGGCGGCGCGGCGCCGGGGCGCGGGCGAGCGCGGCGGGGAGGGGGGCGGCGGGGGCAGCGCGCCCGCAGCGGGAGGGTGCCGCAGCGGGGAGGGTGGGGCAGCGGGACTCACCGTCGAAGTGGAACAGGTGGTTGGGGTGCGGCGGGCGCGGCGGCGGCGGCGCGGCGCCGGGGCGCGGGGCGAGCGCGGCGGGGAGGGGGGCGGCGGGGGGCAGCGCGCCCGCCGCCAGCGCGCGCCGGCACGTGGGGCACGACGCGTCCTGCTGCACCCACTGGCAGAGGCACGAGCTGGAACGGAACGGGACAACATTAGGTCTACCGCCCACGGGTACCCGTGCTCCTAATAGTCAGTCCCACCCGTAGACTTAGAGGAATGGTCCGAGCGATACCCGAAAATGACCACTCACTAAAAAGAGAAAGCGATCGTGCCAATACAAAGGCGGTTGTTGTCAAAACGTTCGACAACAATCTTATACTTTCCTGCCCGTATTTACATTACAGTTTGATACGGAACGTTCTGCCTATGCTCTAAGTCGATGGTGTCGATACAATAGAACCACGAAAAAATCATTAAAACAAAATTTTATTACCAATGATACCGGCCGATCGCTGGGCGGTCTATATTTTTCAGTCAACGACTAACTTAAAACACATACTTATGGAAGAGATGCGAGCAGGGCAGCTTGCGCGCCTCCTTCATGGGCTCCCAGCAGATGGCGCAGTTGTCCTGGTTCTTCTCCACTTCCTCCTTGCTTGCCATCGGGTAGCTGCAACAATGACGTCATGATTAGTTACTTTATAGTATTTTTCAACTAAGATGATCCCTGCGACACTTCATTGTGTTCTGAATCACGCATTTTACGTTTGACAAACGAAAATAATTTTATTGCACACTTTTTTCATTTTAATGCGGCGTCATTAGAAAAAATATTAATATAAATCATTTTAAACTTTTAAAATGTAATAGAAAATTTTAAAAAAGTACATATGCAGTTCGTATACGTAGAATGGAACTTACTACACGAACTGCATAGGTATTTTTTTTAAATGTTCTATTACATTAAATTAAACTAAACGATACTGTTTGTCATTTAAAAGTATAAAAATATTTATTTTAATATTTTAGAACACAATGAAGTGTCACAGGGATCATCTTAGCTGAAAAAGAGTATAGTTAGATGTCTAGAGGCAGTCAGGAACAGACTTCCATAGAAGAGTCCGTTTGTGAGGTGCTGGTGTGACATGGAAGTTTGGAAGATTTGGAGGCAGATTCTTTACATAGCTCTATAACTTCGAAGTTGTACCTACTGTAGTAATTATAGCGGGGCATTTTAGTTAAAGTGTAATGAAAAAGTGATAAAACAATGCTCACATTAACTAACAAAGTAATGCAATGTATAGGTACTTGATTAATATTAAACTGCATTAATAATGTCATACCATGCCACAGTGCGTCATTGTGTAGCCATTTGTCAGTTTTTTTAGGACGTTTAATTGTTTCTGTTAGGTTAATACTGTAATAAAAAACGTTTTATTTCGATAGTCTAATTTTACAAAGATTCTCCTATGATGTTTTGTCAAAATTCTATGATGTTATACCAGAGCCGCTCTAAGTTGGCCGATTTGCTACATGTCAGACTGACTGCACTAGTCTTTGAGTATAAAGCCACTGGAGATGCCTTACACGGGCGACCCCCTCCGGCAAAGTACATTGGTCAACTGTTCAAACACGTTTAATAAAACTACTTGTCGCTGCACCACCGCCATTTTGCATTGATCCCTGTCGCGTGACGTTACTCTTGAAAAATGGTTAGTTGTGCAGTATTCTCATGTAAAAGGCGATCGAGAGCTCAAATTCGCAACAAGAGCGCGTTTAGTATCATATCTAAGTGTTTTTATTAACTTTTAAACGTGTATTTAAGAAGAATTGCCATTTAAATAAAAAGTCGTTGCGATACGTAAACGACAGAAAAAAATAAACAAGAATACAGTGGTACGGGGGCTAGTGATGTCACAAAGTCAAAAAAGCGACTCGACATTTGAATGAATCATTCACTCCCTGCAGTTAGTTGTATAATCCGTTTTTTACTTTAATTTTGAATTAAATAAAAGGTCTAAACATATGTTATATTTAAATCTTGTAAGATGAATTAGAAAAATTACTTTTTTTTCCTCTGGTCATACGATATTGAAATTTAGTCTGAAAATGAAAAGTAATTCTGTGACTCCCTTAGAGATATTTTTAAAGACATAGATATTTTAACCGTATCCTCTCAGTACATTTTGGACTGTATCTTATATGTTTACAAGAACATACAATCATTTAATATCGGATCCTCACCATTTTAACACCAGTAATCTATACTAATATTATAAAGAGGAAAGATTTGTATTTTTGTATGTTTGTTATGAATAAACTCAAAAACTACTGGACCGATTGCAATAATTTTTTCACCATTAGAAAGCTGCATTATTCAGAAGTAACATAGGCTATATTATATTCTTAAAAAAATTAGGGATCCTTACTAAAACTCCAATAATGTGACCCGAGGTGTAAAAAATAGACCTGAAAAATTCCTTACGTCGCCTGCGCTGCGAAAACTATTGAAGATAGAACAAAACCATTTACTAAGACTTTGCAGAACTCATCATTATCTACAAAAAGTGTCGCGACAGCATATGTCTAAATATTATAGTTATGTCACAGCAAGCGGTTTTTTATTCTAAAAATTTAATTTATATGCCGCCGCTTGAAAGGGCTCCTTATTTGTACCTTGGTATTAATCCTTAAAAAAATAAGTTACTTTATGTTCAAGACGGCTTCAATACCTTTTTATAACTTTTTGAATTATTCAATTCGGACATTTAATTCGGAAAATATCACGAGTTTAAAAATGCAAGTATTAGAAAAAAGTCGCGTGGTTGCCGCCACCGCGCTCAGCTAGCCAGCATGCGATGCAGGCTCCATGTAAGCGTCACTGGGGTACGGGGGAGTCGTAATATGTAATATAATAATATAATAATATTATAAAGAGGAAAGGTTTGATTTTTTGTTTGTTTGTTTGTTTCGAATAGGCTCCGAAACTATTTGAAAAAATCTTTCACTATTAGAAAGCTACACTATCCCTGAGTGTCATAGGCTTTTTTTAGATAAAAAAAATAGATTTCTCTTACGGGGTTAAAATATATTACATAGAGATAGAGATATCCCCGAAGCGAAGCGAGGGCGGGTCGCTAGTAATAAACATAAGTTTGCCGTTTCAAGGCTCAGGCTTCAAAAGACTGGAAAGTCGTTCTTGGGTTTAAGCACAAAATTGTTTAATAAGATCCCACAAAATGTTATTGAATTACAATAATCAGTACAAGATAGTTCAGTTCATTCACCAGACTGATTTTATTTTATTCTTTGTGTCATCACTATTTTTTTCGTATGTGTGTTGCGTAGTTACGTGAAAACTTTGTTTGTGTGCGTGTATTGTTTGAAGTGTTGAACATTTTTGTAGTGTGCGTTTATCGTTACAGCAAAATTTGTGTCTGTTGAGTTATTAATTTTTTGGTGGTGTGCTGTACGTGTTTACCTCGCCCCCCGCTAAAAGTGGCGAAAAAATTTGTTAGAAGCGTTGACGTTATGGCATCTCCAGTGGCTTTATACTCAAAGGCAACTAGTGAGGGACAACGGTAAAATTGCCGAAGTATATAAGTAACAGTTATTTCCACTTTATAACCAAGCAACGTCTAATTATAACAAATTTTTATTAAAAACATTAATTCACATCCAAAAGATTGAATTTAAGTTCCTTATTTATAAATATATTTATTTTTAAAATACAATACTTATTAAATCCTTCATCCTATTTTTAAAAATACCTGGTGAGTATTACCCACTACGTCACTATGAAAACGTGTCAAACGGCGTAACCTTGTAAAAGCGTAATACAGAGTGGAAATTTTACGTTTTCTTTTTATAATTCAATTATTTTAGGTAATAAAAGACAAATAACTAGATAATTATACCGGAGCCGTTCTTAGAAGACTGATTTGACACTTTTTATTTTATATTTTGCATTTATCCTTGTTAAGAGGAACATATTTACGCGAATCATAAAGAACAACTTTTAAAAATAATACGTTATTTCAAAATTTCAAATGCACATAATTATATAATTACTAGCTGTGCCCGCGACTTCGTTCGCGTGGACTACAGGATTTAACATATAAAAGTTTATCCTGCTAACTCTCGTTCCCGTAAGAATTTTTCAATATCCTGTTCCAACTAAGCTTTAAGTTTACTATGGTACCTGCATGCCAAATTTACAGCATCTAACTTCAGCGGTTTAGATTTTTCATACAAAAGGATTTTCCCGATTATTCCCGTTCCCGTGAGAATTTCGAGAATTCCTTTCTTAGTGCACCTCTACGGTACCTAAGCTACGTCCAGTCCAAATTTCAAGTGCCTACGTTTAGCCGTTTAGGCTGTGCGTCGATATGTCAGTCAGTCAGTCAGTCAGTTTCTCCTTTTATATATTTAGATAAGAACCCGGCTTGGCTCGGGTAAGATGTGATTCATAATAAACATCGAGGAGCAAAATATAGGTAAATATTTCCGTAGTCATCGGTTCTTCAAGGAATACTAAAGGATTAAACAGGACATAGATTCTTTCATTGAGTTTAATAAATCTAGTGAATAAAAATTGCAAAAGTTTTTATACAATAAATTTTTAACATTTAAAATTAAGGAACATCAATCAACAAAACAAATTGCAATGAGTACTAATCCTAGAATTTGGCAAAGGTCCTTATAAAATTATATTATCTATTCTTCATCAGTATCTGTTATCGCCCTGAAAGAGTATATCATAAAAAATGTGTCAAAAACAATGTTTCCGCGAAACGTCAATGACTGAAGAAAAAATAGTTTTGATAATATTCACTCAATTCCGGCAAGATGGTGACTGTGATTCGTCTGTCAACACATTTTGAATTTAGCAAAATACTCGACAATCCGAATTTTGCGGATATATGTTGTCGACTCGAAATCATTATTTTTTGATGTTTTATTATTCATGTAAGGTTTTAATCGAGTCTACCGTACCCCTTGACGAAATTATTAATATAGAAGATTACTTTGGAGCAAACATCTAAATCATTAAAACGATTGTTATGGGTAAACTATAAAAGGGAGACATATGCTCTCGCGGACATTTTTAAAGATAATGTTAAGATGAACAATTCATCCATAGAGCATTTTTGTATAACTTTAACTATATGCTCAGCGCACGCCACGGAAGGCCTCAGAAACGATACTTTGCCCCTGTTTTGAGACATTTTCGGTTACTGCTCCCCAACTATAGGACCTAGCGTGATATTATATAGCCTATGTTACTTCTGAATAATGCAGCTTTCTAATGGTAAAAAAATATTGCAATCGGGCCAGTAGCGTGTGAGGTTATTCATTACAAACATACAAAAATACAAAAATACAAATCTTTCCTCTTTATAATATTAGTATAGATTTGTCTTTTATTACCTAAAATAATTGAATTATAAAAAGAAAACGTAAAATGTCCACTCTGTATTACGCTTTTACAAGGTTACGCCGTTTGACACGTTTTCATAGTGACGTAGTGGGTAATACTCACCAGGTATTTTTTTAAAATAGGATGAAGGATTTAATAAGTATTGTATTTTAAAAATAAATATATTTATAAATAAGGAACTTAAATTCAATCTTTTGGATGTGAATTAATGTTTTTAATAAAAATTTGTTATAATTAGACCTTGCTTGGTTATAAAGTGGAAATAACTGTTACTTATATACTTCGGCAATTTTACCGTTGTCCCTCACTAGTGCAGTCAGTCTGACATTAGCAAATCGGCCAACTTAGAGCGGCTTTGGTATAAGTATCTACTTATAATAGCGAAGGTCGAGTATCCAGCGTTATTACATTTTGAGTGTCACCTTGATCTAAGTAACTTATCTATTCTGCTTCAACGACAGAATACTCGTAGATTAGAGCTCTTGGAAAGGTCGAATTCCTAAATAGCACTAATGCAGTAGCTATTTATAGGTATCCCTAGTTGAATATTAGCTATAAATTAGCAGTGAGCGTTTTTTAAGAGAATTGGTAAAGCAAATAAAATCACACAGAGGTGAAAAGTGGATCGCCGGAAGTGATCTCTGCCTACCCCTTTGAGAAAAAGGCGTGATTTTATGTATGTATGTATGTAATAAAATCAGCGTCATAGCATTCGATGTCGTCAGCTGCGTGGCGACCATTCCAGTGGCTTTATATTTAGTTTACTGTATATCTTTGATGTACTTTATCTGC
This sequence comes from Maruca vitrata, assembly GCA_039566165.1. Lineage (NCBI taxonomy): Eukaryota > Metazoa > Arthropoda > Insecta > Lepidoptera > Crambidae > Maruca > Maruca vitrata. The sequence goes on from CM076929.1 coordinate 14,321,264, forward strand.
CTTTAAAGCTCTGACTACATGTATTTTCTTTAATTCCTCCTACTAAGCCATGATAACTCTGTACGCATACAAAGGGCATCAGATTTCTAGAAACAAGTTTAAGAAAATCCTAGAACACTAAATCGTTCGATAACACCAGTTTACATCGCGTTAGTATTGTTAGTGTATCCCTTCATTAGCCGCACACGTAAGTATCGCGTTCTACGTAACGAACGGAAGGAAACTCGCTCATAGCGCGTTTACAGCGCACCGAACAGATACCTAAACAATAATTACTAAACTATTTACTTCATTATGTGGAGAGGCGACTGGATTTCTCTAGCGTGTTCGACACTTTCCAGAGTTATATTTTTTTGTGAATTTTATTATACTCGTATAGTCTGTCATTAAATGAGTTCTTCTTTTTTTTTGTTAACATAATGCGTATTCTATTTAGTTTTGGTATTCTTAACTGTGTGACCGTGAACCAGTGGTTCACGCACGCGCAGTGATCACTGGTGATAATCACCTCTAGAGTCGCTAAGAAGATCTATTTCAATTAAGAAAAAAACGGACCTACACATATACAGTCGTTAAATGATTAACCGCAAACTAAGGGCAAGTCATTAACATCTGTCAACTGTTCCAAATATAGCGAATACAGTTAACAAAACCTTCTAAACATACGCAAACGCATTCCTTGTGGTATTGGTATGCTAACTGCACAATAATGTCGAATTAATCGACGCTCTCCGTCAAGACCGCAAATAAGTCCGTGTTTACACTTACGCCTCATTATGTAACTATAAACACATTACCCAAATGCATTGTTGTAATTTGTTTAATTTGTAATCATTATTGCAATTTTATTACAAGTAGATCAACTACTGTAAATATTGAATAATAAATACCTGTTCTATTGTGAACTATTAAGGGTCGTTTTACAAATGACATATTCGGGCTATAAACAGTTAATTAAGTATAGATAAAACAAAATAATGGGATTCAACTTCAAATTTTAATTTGAAGTTATTCAGAAACAGAACATTGAGTGAATATGTTAAAATGGGAGGTTAAAAAAATACTAATTAACTATGAAAAATTTTATGAAAAGTTACATCTCTGAATACACCTTTTTTTGATTGTAACTGATAACATCTCTGGTGTCATGAGTTACACAATAATATTATTGTAATTATGATGTCTAACTCAAAGTGTGCGTATTGTACCATGGTTTTCATTTATGTAAATATCAATAATATTATTTCAACTGTATCATGCACGACGCAATATGATAATGTTTTTAAACAGTCGAGTATTAACGCCTTAAAAGGTATTAAATTATTCGGTGAATTCTTAATGATGTTTGTTGATCAAACATAGGTTTTTTTTACCTAATGTGACATAACATAATAGCATCCTAAATGGATATTAAAATTCTTACACAATCGATTTTAACTTTGGTTACCATTTATCCTTATCGCCCTAGTTTAGGGTCTGCCCGTGCCCCAGCAGTGGGGACGTATATAGGCTGATGATGATGATGATAATAAGGCGATCCTAATTTTTTTTTCGATTGTGTTATGTTATGTACCTCATTAAAATCGTTTAGGATGGACGACTGTCGAGAAATATCGTCCATAAATCAATTAATAAAGCCAATTAACATTTGTAAATAGATCGTGTGATGTTGCGTTTTTTTCCGTTCGCTAATCGCCCGGGCATTTACTATGAGACAACAAACGCGTCGATGACAAAACGTATTAACAGTGCTTAGTAACCATTATGTGCAAATTAATGTTTTCAATGTATTTCACCACCTTTTTAATTATTATGACTTCATTTATTGCTTATTTTCTGCTGTCCATCCGTTTTTCAATGATAAACATTAAACAATATATATAATTGGTCAACTAATTACATAAATGTATACTATTTTGGAATCTAATTAATAAATAATGCAAGGAAAACAGAGGGTAATGTAACTCTAATCAGTTTTTATTTGTCATTAACACAGTTAAATGCATTGATAAATTCAGAACCCTTGAAGGTAATGCAATTAGACTTTACCAAAGTTATTACTGGCAAATGTCTATTTAAACATAGTTGTTTAAATTTACTTGAATTTGAACGTACCTAACTGTGTGAGTCATGATCATCATCATCAGCCTACAGGTCCTGTTCGTTCGGCCTCCCTACATGCACGCCACTCCGGCCTATCCTCGGCTACTCGCATCCAGCTCCCATCAGCCGTCCTGCGCAGATCGTCACTCCAGCTGGTCTTAGGGCTGGCGTATGTGAGTGTGTGCACGGGCACGAGCCTGTGTGTAGGTATGTGAGACGAGGGAGGAGACCCTATTTGCGGATGTGTTTGCGTATACTTTTTTTTTTATCCAATTTATCCCATCAGGGAAAGGCAAAGGAATCTAGCCCGTACAGCCTACTGGTGGAGGATTCTTGAGGGAGGGGAGGATGTTCGCATGGCATACGAGAGGGTCATGTCGTACTAGGAACATCCGTCCGGGTTTCCCCGAATTCGTCCTAGTTTGAAGGGCGTCCGGGGCGACCTTCCTTCGACCATTACGTCCGGGATATTCGCAAGTTTATCTAGTCAAGGTGATGGCAGCCAGATGTGGCAGGTACTCACTTGCGGCTCATGTGGTGCGCGAGCGCGGTGTAGAGGCGGTGGCGGCGCAGGCGCGCCTGCAGCTCGTGCAGCAGGTGCCGCAGCTGCATCAGCAGCACCAGCGACGCCATCGACACCAGCATGTTGCTGTACACCACCATGTGCACCACGTGCGCCAGCTCCACCACCAGCGACACCGACTGGGGGAACAACCAACGGGGTTTCATTAGCTCATGCTGTAACTAGACTAATGAAATTGACAGCCGCAGTCAGATGATGCCTATATTTGGATGATGACAGGGTATAACGAAAAATCTACTTAATCTAAATATATAAAACGACAAACTAACTGACTGACGGACTAACTGATATATCAGCGCACAGCCGTAACAGCTAAACGTAGGCACTTGAAATTTGGAATAAACGTAGCTTAGGTACCGTACAGCTAAACTTAGGTACCGTATAGCTAAGCTAAACGTAGGCACTTGAAATTTGGAATAAACGTAGCTTAGGTACCGTATAGGTGCACTAAGAAAGGAATTCCCGAAACTCCCACGATAACGGGAATTAGCGGTACCCAAATGAACGTAAAGCTTACTTGCAACGCGATATTAAAAAATTCCCGCGGGAACGGGAGTAATTGGAAAAAAAAATTGTATGTAAAATCCTGTAGTCCACGCGATCGAAGATGCGGGCTCAGCTTTTCGTTATAAAATATTATCATCGGACAAGCATGTTTTGGGTTTCTGAATGACGAATTTTTTAAAAAGTTTTTTAATCGTTTTAAACAAGATTGTCAGACTAACTATGTAATAAAACTATAAGGATATTATGGAACATTCTATCACGGATTCTTGTGTTCGAACCGGTCGTGGTCACGGAAAACTTATAGCGTTAGCCATTTACATATTAAAAGGCATATATATACGTCACTCACGTATCATCACAAACAAGATAATGTTGCAAATTATGATTATCACTTATCTTTGTGGGTCGATTTGTTTAACAAGGTTACAGCGAATTTTATCGAACGATGATTTATAATGTTTTGGAGTTAATTCGTTCACCAGTAGAATCTTCGCGGAACAGGGTTGCACTTGGCCAAAAGGACCCTAGATAATGTTAGTTTCCTTTAGCCTGCACGAAGGTTCTCCGGCTTGTAATCGGTGCCTTGACTATACAAGTCCTCTCCAGCGCAGAAACACTGCACACTATACGCTGTCATCATCATCATCAGCCCGTATACGTCCCCGCTGCAAGGGCACGCTACCCTAAACTAGGCGATAAGGCCTTAGTCAAACACGCTGGAAAAGTGCTGGTTGGTCGACTACACAACCTTAGAATTTCTTCGAAGGTGTGCAGGATTCCTAACTTTACTTTCCCTTCAGCGTTAAAGAGTCGATTAATCGTACAAATGAATTTCAAATTTGAAAAACAAATTGGTACGTGGCGGGGTTTCATCACCTTAACCACTCGGCCATCAACGGTTAATATCTATACGCTGTACTCACGTCAAACAGCAGGTGTGTGTAGTAGGCGAGCGGGCCGGCCGCGTCTGCCTCGCGGGCTTGCAGTGCGTACCTCGCCACCACGTGCAGCGCGCTTACCAGGACCAATAGACACTGTGAACAAGTTACATGGGATTAGAAACGCTCTCTAAAACTTGCATTCTCATCATCATCATCAGCCTATATATGTCCCCATTGCTGGGGCACGGGCCTATCCTACCACACTGGCCAAGTGCTGGTTGGTAGACTACACAACCTTAGAATTTCTTTATAGGTGTGCAGGTTTCCTCTCGATGTCAAATAATCGTACATATGGATTTCAAACTTGAAAACACAGTGGCACACACAGCAACGTTCTTAACCACTCGGCCATTGACGCTTTTTGAAGTTGCATTCTGGTTTAGCTGAAATGCATTTAGCCCGATCACACAGATGGCACAGATGACATAGGTAAATAAAATAAAAAGTTAAAAACTAAAACCCAACTACGACAAAAAACGACGCTGAAAAAGTATAAAACAAGACTTTTAGAACACTGAACTGAACAAAGTTGCTTATGTAGTTCCAACTATGTAGAGATAAGTTTTCATGTTTGGAAAACCGCAGTCACACGTTGTCAAAGTGCTACGGTAGGTAGGTACTTGTGTATGGAACGTGTGACTACGCCTTTCCAAACATGAAAACTTATCTCTACATAGTTGGAACTACATAAGCAACTTTGTTCAGTTCAGTGTTCTAAAAGTCTTGTTTTATACTTTTTCAGCGTCGTTTTTTGTCGTAGTTGGGTTTTAGTTTTTAACTTTTTATTATTTGTACTATTTTGGTGTTAAAGTGTATTTGTGGCGCATAATATTATCAAAAGTTAAATTGATGAACCAACATGTTTTATATTTTAAGGGGACGTAGTAAAGAAGCTATGAACGAAAAGATGTGAACTATATGCAATCAGTCCATGAATATACGTAAAGTCACATGCAAATGCTAGTAATATATATATATTTAAAATGTACAAGTAAAGCGCTTTCCAATGATACCAAACACGGCGTATTTATCTTAACTTTATTTTTTTACTCTGTATGTTTTGTCCGCTAGTGGGCGCCACATTAGATTTTGTGAAACCCTATATAGCCTATAACCAGCGGACAATTAAGACGCTTCTAATGATATGTCATTTGTCGAATTCTGACAAGCAATTTAGAAGTTATGTGGAAACAGATGAACATACATACATACATACATACATAGCCTGTCAAAATCATAACCCTCCTTTTGCTTTGCCGTAGTCGGGTAATAAAATAATATATATCTTTGACTTAGTTTAGAATTGTGCAAAATTATAAGTAATCCTATACATAATTGAATGTTTAAATCTGATGTACATCTTTTAAGCCAAATAATTCAATTAGCAGTACAACGTTAACGCCCTTGGTCGTTCTTTAAAACGAATTAACCTTGTCTCAAGTCTTGTTAACACCTCCAATAAGGTTTGATATTTGAGGACATTACTGTCATTTTTGTATCAGCAACCTACATTATTTTCAACGACGTGGGAAACACTGATATCATCAGTAGATTCTCATCCGCAACGGCCTTACGTCAACAGATGAACATCGACCCATCAGAAGGACATATCAATAGGAAGTCGGCAAACCAATGTCTATCAAGATAGGAAGTGGGCAAGCTAATGTCTATGAAGATAGGAAGTGGTGGTCGGTCACTCAGTACGAGAGGTCTCCGGGCCTCGGGCCGTTGCGTCACGCTCTGCGTCCGGCCAGCGGTTGCGTTCCGAATTAAACGTCAATTCAGAACATCCGCTAAATTGTTTTTGACCGCTTCCGCAATATGTGTTTCGTTATTTGTTATTTTATTTTAAAGCGGCTAAAGAATCAAATAATAAATCCATGTTAATGGGATAAGATATTAGTAGTTAATGGCGGTCAAGAAGTTTCTAATCCAATCAAAAACATAAATGTGAAATGTGAGCCAAGTTCAATATTATGATAATTGCCTTGGTTGTTGACTTCAACGACAAAAGAAGTGAGATCTAAATGGGTGCCAAGTTCAATGGTCATTGGTCAACCCTGAAAGTTATTTATAAGTAACACTATAACATACCTATCATATCTTCTTATAACTTAAGATAATGTATGGTGGTAGCCTATGAAGGTCTGTCTTGGCTAGTTTCTATAAACCTACCAACGTATTATTATGTTCGCTCGCTAGTTTCTACCAACAATCCAAATTTTCGGAATTATAAAATAAAAACCGCCAAATACCAAACTAACCAAGACAACTAACTGGACTACTAACTAACTAACTAAAGAAAACTAGCCAAGACAGACCTTCATAGGCTACCACCATACATTATCTTATGTTATAAGAAGATATGATAGGTATGTTATAGTGTTACTTATAAATAACTTTCAGGGTTGACCAATGACCATTGAACTTGGCACCCATTTAGATCTCACTTCTTTTGTCGTTGAAGTCAACAACCAAGGCAATTATCATAATATTGAACTTGGCTCACATTTCACATTTATGTTTTTGATTGGATATCATTACTTTTTGTAGAAAAGTATATATCATCGTAACGCCGTGGGTCCTTTGAAAAGGACAAATTCAAAACTAAAACTAGACTTTATAAATATAAAACAATTGAATCAGTTACTGTATTTTCCTACGTTTACGGGGGTTTAACCTAAGTAATAAATATGAAAACCGACTATAAGTACCTACTCTTAATTGTAAATAAGTAAGTATACCTAAATATATACTTAGTGCTCTGCCTTCCCCGGTATATAGGCGTGATTAGGCACTAGTTAGGTATTTATGTTAAGCGTTCATAATAGAACCTAACCTAATTATTCAGGTGGGAGACGTTTTGTCGACCGGTTGCTGTTACCACCATACAGTTGCGTAAAACCCGCCAAGTGACTCTGGCCTCTCTCGGTCAGGTCGCGTTCCGGGATCAGCACTGTACGAACCGGAGCCAGGGGGGACCACTTTTGCGGCAAGCGCCGGACCAGTGGAGTCTTAGCGGCGGCATTGTGCGGGCGGAGCGGGTCAGCCCGCCGGCCTGGGAGACCCGTAGAAACGGGGGCCCTTCCGTCCAGCGGACTGGCCAACTCGGACCCGCACAGCTCAATACCAATGCGAGACTCCACACCTTGTCTCGTTGTTGCCGCAGCAGTGGTCTCCTCTTTAAGCGGGCTTTCAGGGTGAGTGCGTCAGGCTCAATATGGTCTATTGTGCCTGTCGACCTCATATTTGGATCTCACTACCGCTTTCCATCAGGTGGAGTGAGGTCATCTTGTTAGCTTATTATAAAAAAAAAAATTAAATAATTGCCAGTTTTTTATTTATTCCTTTGTATTCATGTAATTACCTATCTGCATACCAAATTTTAACTCTCTAGGTCATTTGGAACTGGGTTAGAATTTTGATCTGTCAGTCAGTCAATGATAAAAATGAGGAATTTTGGACATTAATATCTAAATAACTGTTTGAGATAAGCTTATGAAATTTAGAACACATATTTATCTCGCAAGTCACAATATATGAGCCAAATTTTATACGTTTATGTGAAATAGTTTTTGATTTATGAGGGGTTCAAAAGTGGTTCCAAATGGTTCGTGTAATATTACACACGGTGCGGCTCGCCAGTTCTGTTTCTTGAACTTGGCTTGACACGCTACCGCGTGTCTAGAGCCTAGCCTAAATCAAGGGTGCTAAATGTCTTTAAAAAAGTCTGTTACTTTTTCTAGTATGTTGATCAATGTGTATAATGTATTTTATAGTTTCGTGCGCAGGAAGCGTATGGCCGACAGATTCAGAAGAGATTACGACTTAATTTTATAGTCCGCATTGCGTTTTTGTCGACAATAATACTGTTTCAATTCCTAAAATTCTTAATAATTGGATCCTTCTGTATATCCGACACCCAGAAACCCCTTTTTTTCTAACTAACATACAATGATGGCTTGGAGTAGCCTCGTCATCATCACTGGACTAGCGGTAGAGCGTATGGCTCTCACCAAAACTCCTGAAACCCTTATGAATCTTAACATTACGCAATAAATCGTCCCGGGGACTTGCAATAAGCCTGTATTTACCACTTCGGAGCCCCAACTTTCTGGATACAAATATGTAAATGCATACGTTTACATAACGGTGTGAATCAACCTCCCCAAAAACAAAGATCGCAAGATGACACAATCCACGCAACTCGAACGTTGTGTTAAAAATAAAGTCGCAAACTGGTTCTCCTTGCGCCGAGCTTTCTCCCCTTGCTAGAATATTCATGAACCAATAATTTCGTTAGCACTTTTCGATACCAGTTGTTTATACTAGCAGCTGTTTAAACGAGCCGTATTTATTTTCGCAGTAACGGCTCTCAATTGATTTAAAAGCATTGTATAAACTGTTTGAATGGAATCGGTGTGGTGCGAATGAAGTCTAACGCACATTCACGAAGACGTAGTTAAGAATCTAAAGTAAATTGGCCTTAGTTTTGAATATTTATTGACATTGTTGATTTAAGTACCCCTTGGCAATTGAGGAAAGAGTTCTGCTAATTTCTGATATGTTGCCAATACATAAGATTCACTGTCAGTCATATAAAGATTAACAGATAAAATTATGTACCATATGATTACTCCGGATATATACAAAACAACATAAACCTTGCCTTACATGTCTAAAATCTAATTAAATATCTGGACTAAGGCTAACCTAAATGTTGAAATAGTAGTTTGATGAAATATCGCTATCACAAACCTTCGTATACTAAGTGCCCTTAAACATAATTTAAGGTGCGGCGCCTGTGTCGCAATAAATTGCAATTTAGTTCCCTAATGACCTTAAGGTGGAGCCCATTTCGTATTTAAACTGCGGACAGGTTAACCAGACATTAATTTAATTCGGTGAGCGCCTATTAAAATATTGAAACGAATAGTGCTAATGTAGTGACCAGCCCTCGATTCGCTGCGGGTAAATCACTACATAATATAAAGCAAAGTCGCTCCCCGCGTCTGTCTGTCGCTTTGTATGCTTAAATCTTTAAATGTACACAACGGATTTTGAAGCGGTTTTAATTGATAGAGGGATTTAAGAGGAACGTTTTTAACCGACTTCAAAAAAAGGAGGAGGTTCTCAATTCGTCTGTATGTATAATATTTTTTTTTTTTTTTTTTTTTTTTTTTTTTTATGTATGTTCACCGATATTTTCGTCAATTCTAGACGGATTTCAAAAATTTTTTTTTGGTTGGATGCAGTTTACTTCCGAGGTGGTCCCATTTTCACCAGTCCCGGATCTGATGATGGGATCCAGGAGAAATCGAGGGCAACCCTCAAATTTTATAGGGACATGTACCGCGTTTTGCATATTATCTGAAGTTATATTAGCATTTGCTTCTGGAAATCATAATCTTATGATGCTGAGCTGATGATGGAAGGTCAACTCCTTAATACTTAGGAGTAAAAGGATAATTCTTTCAATACTGTATACATATTAAGACTACTAGTTATAATATCAGTAGCATTATAGGTGAGCTGAACTAATATGGTGACCAGTCTAGGATCTGATGATGAGATCCAGGAGAAATCGAGGGCATCCCTCAAATTTTATAGGGTCATATACCGCGTTTTGCATATTATCTGAAGTTATATTGGCATTTGCTTCTGGAAATCATAATCTTATGATGCTGAGCTGATGATGGAAGGTCAACTCCTTAATACTTAGGAGTAAAAGGATAATTCTTTCAATACTGTATACATATTAAGACTACTAGTTATAATATCAGTAGCATTATAGGTGAGCTGAACTAATAGGGTGACCAGTCTAGGATCTGATGATGAGATCCAGGAGAAATCGAGGGCAACCCTCAAATTTTATAGGGACATGTACCGCGTTTTGCATATTATCTGAAGTTATATTGGCATTTGCTTCCGGAAATCATAATCTTATGATGCTGAGCTGATGATGGAAGGTCAACTTCTTAATACTTAGGAGTAAAAGGATAATTCTTTCAATACTGTATACATATTAAGACTACTAGTTATAATATCAGTAGCATTATAGGTGAGCTGAACTAATAGGGTGACCAGTCTAGGATCTGATGATGGGATCCAGGAGAAATCGAGGGCAACCCTCAAATTTTATAGGCACATGTACCGCGTTTTATATATTTTCTGAAGTGATATTGGCATTGCTTCTTGCAATCATAATGTTATGATGCTGAGCTGATGATGGAAGGTCAACTCCTTAATTGTTTGGAATAAAATTGTAAACAAAAAAAAAACCGCCTTCAAAAACCCGACTCACTAAAAATTACAAAATAATATAATACGAACATTTATAATAATCACCTGGGTATGAATTTTATATGTTTTTGAAGGCGGTGCCAATCAAAATTTTGAGGAAAACGAAGCACTCTGTGCTTGTCTGTATGAAATATAAACGGCACCGCCTTCAAAAACATATAAAATTCATACCCAGATGATTATTATAAATGTTCGTATTATATTATTTTGTAATTTTTAGTGAGTCGGGTTTTTGAAGGCGGTTTTTTTTGTTTACAATTTTTTTTCATACTTTTTAGTGTTAAATCTTTTGTTACCCTATTAGTTCAGCTCACCTGTAATACTACTGATATTATAACTAGTAGTCTTAATATGTATACAGTATTGAAAGAATTATCCTTTTACTCCAAACAATTAAGGAGTTGACCTTCCATCATCAGCTCAGCATCATAACATTATGATTGCAAGAAGCAATGCCAATATCACTTCAGAAAATATATAAAACGCGGTACATGTGCCTATAAAATTTGAGGGTTGCCCTCGATTTCTCCTGGATCCCATCATCAGATCCTAGACTGGTCACCCTATTAGTTCAGCTCACCTATAATGCCACTGATATTATAACTAGTAGTCTTAATATGTATACAGTATTGAAAGAATTATCCTTTGACTCCTAAGTATTAAGAAGTTGACCTTCCATCATCAGCTCAGCATCATAAGATTATGATTTCCAGAAGCAAATGCCAATATAACTTCAGATAATATGCAAAACGCGGTACATGTCCCTATAAAATTTGAGGGTTGCCCTCGATTTCTCCTGGATCTCATCATCAGATCCTAGACTGGTCACCCTATTAGTTCAGTACACCTATAATGCTACTGATATTATAACTAGTAGTCTTAATATGTATACAGTATTGAAAGAATTATCCTTTTACTCCTTTTACTCCTAAGTATTAAGGAGTTGACCTTCCATCATCAGCTCAGCCTCATAAGATTATGATTTCCAGAAGCAAATGCCAATATAACTTCAGATAATATGCAAAACGCGGTACATGTCCCTATAAAATTTGAGGGTTGCCCTCGATTTCTCCTGGATCCCATCATCAGATCCGGGACTGGTGAAAATGGGACCACCTCGGAAGTGAACTGTATCCAACCAAAAAAAAATTTTTGAAATCCGTTTATAATTGACGAAAATATCGGTGAACATACATAAAAAAAAAAAAAAAAAAAAAAATATTATACATACAGACGAATTGAGAACCTCCTCCTTTTTTTGAAGTCGGTTAAAAAGGATAATTCTTTCAATACTGTATACATATTAAGACTACTAGTTATAATATCAGTAGTATTACAGGTGAGCTGAAATAATAGGGTAACAAAAGATTTAACACTAAAAAGTATGAAAAAAAATTGTAAACAAAAGATTTAACACTAAAAAGTATGAAAAAAAATTGTAAACAAAAAAAAAACCGCCTTCAAAAACCCGACTCACTAAAAATTACAAAATAATATAATACGAACATTTATAATCATCTGGGTATGAATTTTATATGTTTTTGAAGGCGGTGCCAATCAAAATTTTGAGGAAAAAGAAGCACTCTGTGCTTGTCTGTTTGAAATATAAACGGCACCGCCTTCAACAACATATAAAATTCATACCCAGATGATTATAAATGTTCGTATTATATTATTTTGTAATTTTTAGTGAGTCGGGTTTTTGAAGGCGGTTTTTTTTTTGTTTACAATTTTTTTATGTATTATATTACCGAAACGAAGCAAGGGCGTATAGTCTCACATAAAAACCTTTCATTTTAATCTATTAAAAAAACCGCATCATAATACGTAGTGTAGTTGTGGGCACAATATCAAATGACCGAGATTTGCTTACTTTACAGAGCGGAAAAGAGCGATAAACGCTGGCCAATTTGATTAGAGCTTTGTTGCCCTAAAAAGTAGAGCAACATGCAATTTTTTTCTTGTTTCTAAACGTATAGATCTTTATAGCTATACGCTTAGTTATCAGTTGATAATAATACGCTTAACAAGACCTCAACAGCAATACATAGTTGTTGATGGCTGATCACTGAAATGAAGTCGTTATGCATGTGTATGTACCTTCAATGTTCAATTAATGAACCGATAGCTGTACGCAGACCCATTAATTACGGATTACTTGCGTGCGCGGCGAGTGAATGACCTTTGGCAGGCGTTATCAGGGCAACCTTTAGCTCAGGTTTAACGACACGATCAGCCGATACCATCGGATGCCTTGAGTGCACGCTACTTTGTGGAACACTCCACGCAGTGTGATGATGAGAAGATGTTTATAGTGACGATAACATCTCGGCGTCATCGTTATATCAAAGATCAAGTATTGGTGTTGTCGTACAAAAGAAGACTCCATTAACGTTATGATGGCTGATGATTTCTCCTGACATTATAAGTTGGTCATTCGGGTTGCTTCGTGAGGTCAGCGGTAGTAATCTAAACTTAAATGTTGTCGCCCTTTAATTTGTACATATACATACATGACCTTTTCGTTAGAATTTTAATTAAACATCCATTAAATAACAAAAATCCATTGTAGGAACTAAGTTACATACGGCAAAACTATCCGAGAAAACGTGCAGATTGACTGAGTTTAACAAATATATCTAAATATCATATTAACCAATAGTGAGTGAGCAATAGTGATCTCGGTTGCTGTAACGATTATTCAGTCTTTCAAAATCACATGCCCAACACAGCTCAGCGAGCACGTCTGCCGATGTATAAAGATCCATTATCTCTCAGATCAAAACCTAAACTTGTTATGAAAACAAACGCCATGCGGCGAGTCGCGTGCGGCCGATACCGTGTGACGTCACGCTAGATGACAATCGGTACATTAATTATGGCTGTGACGTCACAGCTAGTTACGACGCGCGGAAAGGTGAACACTTTCGCGGGGCCCGGAGCGCTCGAGACTTCGGCCGTTGAAGATGGTCAGGAAGTCGAAACGACCTGTTAAGTGCCCTTTGAGTCGTAAAATTGCATTAGGTACCCATTAGCCTGACTTTCAAAATTTCTAAAAGGAATTTCCAACATTGTAACTTATTAATGTATCACAAATCCTAGAATATTGAACATGAGTATGAATACCGATTTTGTTTTTAAGTGAAAACGTATATTTATATAAACATTTTTTAATATCTTTAAATAATAACTCTGGATTTGTCAGACCAATGTCATTGACAAGCGGTCAATCTCGCTGTCAATCAGGGAATTGAACCCAACCAAATGTAACGTTAAGGACGTTGGTTCAGTGTCCAGAGTCACAATCTGAATTATGTTTTTTAATCGAGTAATAAATAAACATTAAATAAATAATTCGCTATTGTTTTAAAACAATTAGGTATATGACGAGTTATTGCGTATTAGTGAAAGCCATCAATCCGTATCCCGGATCAAAGTTTGTGTAACGATTCGAGATAAGTACTAAGTGTAGTATAAAGTAATAAATGTATAGGTGCTGATAACACGTAACTATCGGGCTAAATAAAAATATTACACATCTGTTATGAACGGATTGTAAATATATGTGTAGCAGGTATACAAATATTGACAGTAAAAGGGTTTTGACAGACAGACAAGTGATCCCATAAAGGTTTCGTATTTCCTCTTGAGATCCGCCCCGTTATTCACGACACTTTTCTGACATTCGGATTCTTGAAATCCATGCTTCGACACTGTCAAGCTAAAAAGTGATACATAATATTTCCGAATTCGAACCTCTTATTGACACGATGTGAATAAAGGGACTGGTCTTGTGTAGATTTTGTACCAATGTTACTGGCAACGTGTGTGCCCGGTGATTCTAAGTCACGACCTCAAGACTATCGCAGTTCTGTATTCTTACTTACATCAGACACACGGATGGTCAAAAGTAGTTCTTTTTTTCCTAACTGACATACTTACGATGATGGCTTGGAGTAGCCTCGCCATCATCACCGGCCTTGCGGGGGAGCCGATGGCTCTCAGCCTTATCCTAACTGACATACTATGATGGCTTGGAGTAGCCTCGCCATCATCACCGGCCTTGCGGGGGAGCGGATGGCTCTCACCCCTATCCTAACTGACATACGAAGATGGCTTGGAGTAGCCTCGTCGTCATCATCGGACTTGCGGGGGTGCGGATGGGTCTCAGCCTTATCCTAACTGTCATACGATGATGGCTTGGAGTAGCCTCGTCATCATCACCGGGCTTGCGTGGGAGCGGATGGCTCCCACCCCTATCCTAACTGACATACGAACATACGATGGTGGCTTGGAGTAGCCTCGTCATCATCACCGGACTTGCGAGGGAGCGGATGGCTCTCCCCCGAAACACAGGTAGTCCCTACCAAGTTGCGAATTGAGTTCACCAAGACCCAGGAGACGAGCGTGCGCCCCCTGTGCTGTAGCTACGTATGGTGCAGCATCCCCACCTCGGCAGCCATGAAGGCGAACGTGTCCCGGCCGGCGGGCAGCCCCCACGCCGCCGCCGCGCCCATCAGCGCGCCGCACGCCGCCAGGATCCAGCCCAGCAGCGCCAGGAGACGAGCGTGCGCCCACTTGCACGTGTTCGGTGATGACGACAGCTGGAATAAGGATACAGGGTTATTACCTATATTACGCACGAAATCCTTACTATCCTTACTGATATTATAAATGAGAAAGTGACTCTGTCTGTTACGAAATCACGCATAGTAATAAACCGATTTATATGAAATTTAGGTACAGATGTAGTCCAGAGCCTGAGAAAAGACATAGGCTACTTTTTAACCGACTGCGATATAAAGAAATAATGTTTAACCCGTCTCTAAGTGGACGGAGTCGCGGAAAGCTAGTAGTTTATGAAACGTAGTAAATAAAGAACAGGAGGATTCGTTTTTTTCTTTTCAATATTACACAACATAAAATACATGGTTCCGATTCGGATGTTAGTAGCTTAACAATTGTGTCACGGACATCCGAAACAACAATCGTACACAAGGAAACTTAATAATGTAAATAACACGCCCAGACACTAAACAAACAGCGATGATTAACACACAATAATTTTTCCCGAGTGGGAATCGAATTCAAAACTTTTGGCGCACAAGACAGGGGCGCTATTCAAACCGCAATCGAGCGAACCAGTTATCGTGCGGGTTTTGATTAGACATTTATCTTACTAGTAACCCAGAAATAATTTACGAAGTCTTTTAGGCTTTACGACACGCGTGTGCCTTCATGCATATGGACAACAGCTGGAAGCATACACACGGTCATTATACCAGCACAACACAAAAGATCCAATGGGTCCGAGCGAACTGTTCACACGGTCGCCGCTACATGATAGATAATAAGTAATACATTTAATAGTGATAATTATCCAACAACGTCACACTCCGGGATCAGGTCCATGTTTGACCCGATCTCGCGCTAAGTAGCTTAAGAACTTGACTTGAATCGAAAGAGACGACCCTTATGGGTAAATTCCCATAGAACGTGAAACACTTCGTGGTGAGATTAGTCTTGATTCAGTAGTCAACGTCAAAACTCATTTGTTTTGACAGTTTACTGTCGTTTACGTAAGATAACACAACTGATAGAGCACGGTTACATGATATCGATAAAGACAAAAAAGTACGATCATTTATCAAAAGGTATCTTGAGATAGAATAGTAAGACAAAAAACATTGTAAAGTTTTCCCCTAACTCCAAAGTCTTATAGTTATTCATGAGTTACATAATTATTTCCGCATTTTAATAAAAAACATCGCAAGGTAAAAAACATTACCTTGTGTGTGATGTCTATGTTTAAGTATTATGAAATATTTGTATTTAGTTATAAGAAAATATGCTAAAATAGTCTTTAATACAAACAAGTTAATATTGCGATTTAAACTATAGTAAAAAAGTGCGATCTAAAAATAGTTTGTTTTTATCGTTTGCTACTAACTAACGTCACAGCGTCGTAAGAGTACAAAAACAATCAGTAACATCTTCCACCCATGTCGTTACAAATACAGTGTTTTACTTGAGCGGATGAATCATTCGGCTCACGCAATAGCACTGCGAAGTGGAATAAGAAACCATAGATATTGCAATTTGTGTTTTTAAGCACTAACGCTTGCACAAGTATTTTTGTATTTACCATAGACATTGCTGGTTATCCACTGCTGTACGTAGGTACAGAAGTATCAGGAAGATTAGAGTCAGTTTGACCAGCGATCACTGCGCTTGCAAAAGTTCCGAAATAGGGAACTTGATAAATTAGTGACACATGGTAAATATCCCGAATCGAACATTTTCAGTTTTCTAATGTTTGTAACCATGACAGTTCTAAGTTACATATTGATAATGTTCAAATTAAGCATATAAATTAGCAGTAATTAATAAATGTTTATAAATAATTTATTAATAGTTTCTGCGCAGAATGATATAACCAGTCCAGTTCGCTCCAAAGTGCGGACATAATTATGATACCTATGTAAGCCTTTGCCAAAAATTCAACTAGCGCTCGGGTGGAACTGTCGAAAAGTTTAATGTAGCTCGCAATACAAATAATATCGTAAATTACGCTCGCTTCTTGGCACGTGTCCGTGTTTTTGTTCACAAAAATCACGGTTGAGTATAAATTATGCCATTTGTTACGAAGGCAACAAAACAATTTCAGGGAATAACACTTTAACGTAAAGCAAATGGTACTTAAATAGATATTCAGTATGGGAGCTAACTTACGATCTTGTATGAAGTGTTCATACGATTGTGCCAACAGTTTGCTTCTTTTAAATACTATCATTACTATGTACAAGCCCCTATCAATTAAATAATTTTATTTCAAGGTACATCGATTTTATTGGAATGAACTGCATACAAGTATGACTTTAAAACTTTGAAGTGCAGTGTTATTGTAATTCGGATAAATACGTACATCGATATTATTGAATGCAGCTTATTACGCGAACGATGACTTCAAATATTTTGCTGCTGATTGCAATGAACTGGGTGTCGAGTTAAAATGGCGATTGCTTTACATTATTATAATCCGCCACACGGCATCGGCTGTCGATTACCATAGCCAATCGTTACAACGCTACGTGCCGTTTACATGCTAAGGCGATGCCATATCGGAGGATGTAATCTGTTATCCAATCAAAAACATAAATGTGAAATGAGAGCCAAGTTCAATATTATGATAATTGCCTTGGTTGTTGACTTCAACGTCAAAAGAAGTGAGATCTAAATGGGTGCCAAGTTCAATGGTCAACCCTGAAATTTATTTATAAGTAACACTATAACATACCTATCACATCTTCTTATAACGATAATGTATGGTGGTAGCCTATGAAGGTCTGTCTTGGCTAGTTTTCATATATGAATTATAGCCGTCGCAAGTTCTAAGCCTACAAGTATTTGTCGGTTTTTATTTTATAATTCCGAAAATTTGGATTGTTGGTAGAAACTAGCGAGCGAACATAATAATACGTTGGTAGGTTTATAGAAACTAGCCAAGACAGACCTTCATAGGCTACCACCATACATTATCGTTATAAGAAGATGTGATAGGTATGTTATAGTGTTACTTATAAATAAATTTCAGGGTTGACCATTGAACTTGGCACCCATTTAGATCTCACTTCTTTTGACGTTGAAGTCAACAACCAAGGCAATTATCATAATATTGAACTTGGCTCTCATTTCACATTTATGTTTTTGATTGGATATCATTACTTTTTGTAGAAAAGTATGTATCATCGTAACGCCGTGGGTCCTAATTTTATACTATTGATGGGCGCTAAATATAAAAATAATAATTAATCCCAGTTAATAAAGTAGGTACCTACCCTAAGTAATAAATATGAAAACCGACTATAAGTACCTACTCTTATTTGTAAATAAGTAAGTATACCAAAATATATACTTAGTGCTCTGCCTTCCCCGGTATATAGGCGTGATTAGGCACAAATTAGGTATTTATGTTAAGCGTTCATAATAGAACCTAACCTAATCTATACTAATATTATAAAGCTGAAGAGTTTGTTTGTTTGTTTGTTTAAACGCGCTAATCTCAGGAACTACTGGTTTGATTTGAAAAAATCTTTTTGCGTTGTATAGACCATTTATCGAGGAAGGCTTTAGGCTATATAACATCACGCTGCGACCAATAGGAGCAAAGATACAATGGAAAATGTGTAAAAAACGGGGGAAAACGCGAACGAAGTCGCTGGCACAGCTAGTTATTAAAAAATTGCCAGTTTTGTATTTATTCCTTTGTATTCATGTAATTACCTATCTGCATACCAAATTTTAACTCTCTAGGTCATTTGGAACTGGGTTAGAATTTTGATCTGTCAGTCAGTCAATGATAAAAATGAGGATTTTTGGACATTAATATCTAAATAACTGTTTGAGATAAGCTTATGAAATTTAGAGCACATATTTATCTCGCAAGTCACAATAAATGAGCCAAATTTGATTCGTTTATGTGAAATAGTTTTTGATTTATGAGGGGTTCAAAAGTGGTTCCAAATGGTTTGCGTAATATTACACACGGTGCGGCTCGCCAGTTCTGTTTCTTGAACTTGGCTTGACACGCGACCGCGTGTCTAGATTAAGCGTTGCTTGAGCCAATGAAGTTTCATCACCTGTCACTATCCACAATTTTTTATTTATTTCCATTATTTAAATAAACATCAAACAATACTATTTCGTTTGACTGGTGTAGTTTGTTGTTTTCTTTCATCATAATCATCAGCCCATATATGTTCCCTCTGCTGGGGCACGGGCCTACCCGAAACTAGGGCGATAAGGCCTTAGTAAACCACCCTGGAAAAGTGTGGGTTAGTCGACTACACAACCTCAGAACTTCTTCGTAGCTGTGCAGTTTCCTCAAGATGTTTTCCTTCACCGTTAAAGCGTTGAATAATCGTACATATAATTTCAAATTAGAAAAACACAATGTTAGTTATTACATACTCACTTTTCAAATGAAGTTTGTCCATATCCCATTATTCATATACCCCGTGAGTCACGGTGCATTATTTATGTCTTTCTTAAAATTAAAATGAAAAAATTAGGGGTAACATTAAAAAGGTTGTTAGTGCCGAGTTGAAACAATGGAGGCAATGTACCTAATTAATTACGTGTCAACTGTCAACGTACCCGTATAATAGTTTCAGGTAGTGGTGATCGACCTCTGGTTTACTTCCGAAGATATCGTCATATATTGTTCTCTATAAGTCACTGACTTGGTTACATGCTGGGCTGATTCTGTTCTTTTTTTTATTGAGTTGGATTCCGAATGCTTTATGTTAAAAATTAGTACGTAAAGCAGCAAAACCTCCTAATATAATAAAACACAGTAGCAGGCACATCTAAGTATTGTCCTCATTGGTGAAACAAAGGCAAAATCGGTGCATTATTGAGGAAAACTAGAAAACGCCAATTAAATCCCACGTAGCAGACATACGCATACGCAGACAATGTTTATCTAAGCAATTATTTCAAACGACTTCATCAGCTGTGAGTCATTTCACAATATGATCGGGTGTACAAAATGTCATTAGTTCGTAACATCACACCATATGACTCACAGATCGCGCGTTTCTCAGACTCGAACGTGGCCAGAACAAGTGGCTGAAGTTCATTGACTGATTTAAAAAAAACAATGTTTTCAAATTCGCATATGTATGTCACACGTTATACCGGAGCCGTTCTTAGAATACTGATTTGACACTTTTTATTTTATATTTTGCATTTATCCTTGTTAAGAGGAACATATTTAGCGAATCATAAAGAACAACTTTTAAAAAAAAGACGTTATTTCAAAATGTCAAATGCACCTAATTATCTAATTATGTGTCTTTTATTACCTAAAATAATTGAATTATAAAAAGAAAACGTAAAATTTCCACTCTGTATTACGCTTTTACAAGGTTACGCCGTTTGACACGTTTTCATAGTGACGTAGTGGGTAATACTCACCAGGTATTTTTTAAAAATAGGATGAAGGATTTAATAAGTATTGTATTTTAAAAATAAATATATTTATAAATAAGGAACTTAAATTCAATCTTTTGGATGTGAATTAATGTTTTTAATAAAAATTTGTTATAATTAGACCTTGCTTGGTTATAAAGTGGAAATAACTGTTACTTATATACTTCGGCAATTTTACCGTTGTCCCTCACTAGTGCAGTCAGTCTGCCATGTAGCAAATCGGCCAACTTAGAGCGGCTCTGGTATAGTGTGATTATCGCGAAAATTGCTTTATTCGCATTCGACCTGTCGCCACGGGCGATAACACTTAGCTTCACATTTTGATTTTGATATGTTTGCAGATTAGGCAGTGCAATAGTCGCACTCATTAACAAACATTCGTTAATGTTGAGTCCTGAAGCGTACCATGAGTCCTGTGGGGCTACCATGAGTTTAAAACTTACGCATTCGATATCGCCAACGAAAATATGTCTATGAAAATCTTGTACACTGCGCCGCTGGTGGTTACGCGAAGAACTAAAATCGGTTTTATGAAAAAAACAACTCGATAGGTTTTTAACGTAAGTAAGTTTTCGATAGCCAACTCATGGTAGGCCCTCTGTAGTTGTACATGTTTTTCATAGACATGTTTACGTAGGCGATATCGAGTCCGTAACTTTTAAACTCATGGTAGCGCTACTGGACTAGCAATTTGACAACCATTGGTCTATGTGAAATTATTCTTAGATTAATCATTTTTTTTACTAACGATGATGACTTGGAGTAGTCTCTTCATCATCACCGGATTTGCGGGATCACCGGATTTAAAACGACGTTAGCCTAAGGGTGCTAACGGGACTCGACCTCGGCTCAGGGCGTCGTTGGGCGGTCTTAGACTAATCTATTGACTTTCATAAAATATCCGACAGTTTTTTGTAAATAAACTTACTACGATTCACACTTTTGATTTCTATTTTAGCAATAGATCGTCGATCGACGCCATATTTGGACAATCTTAGTAAGAGTCGGTTTCACTTTTTGTATTTTTAGCCTATTGTAATTTGTATGCTTTCACGCGAAAAGTAAAAGGGCGATAACATCATGAAAGTACTTGACCAGATGCGTGAAGAAAGTTCAGCGACTTTCGTGTGCGGAGGGTACGGTGCCGTTACACAACACAGTAACGAAATTGTTGGATATTTTGTTGTGTTCAAGTGCAAGTCGGACTCGCGCACGAAGGCACCAATTATATAAAAAAAAACACGGGGTCATGAGAACCCCCCTTAATATTTTATCTTTTTAATTTTTTAGTTTATACGGCAACGGAAATACATCATTTGTGAAAATTTCAGCGTCCTAGCTATCATGGTTTATGAGGTACAGCTTGGAGACAGACAGAAGGACGATGGAGGCTTAGTAATAGGGTCCCGTTTTTACCTTTTAGGAACGGAACCTTAAAAACTAACTAAAGTTCTTACTAGCTGAACTGGCTTTTTGCCTTCAAAATCAATGTTCTGGAGCACAATCGAGCTACCGAGCAAGCGCGGGCGCCCACGCGACCGTCCCACTAGGAACGTAGCCGGTATTGACCGTAATAGTTGGTAACTATCACACTACCTACCTTAAATGTCATATACATAGAATGTGAAAAAATATCGCTAGGAAAATGTAATTATTTTACATTTGTATTTGTTGTTTTTTTTTACTGCTATTTAAAGTTCTAATGTAAATTTAAGTTACTCAGGTACCCAGCTCAGTGGTTAGAGCGTTAGACGCGATATCTGAAGATCGGTGGTTCAAGTCCCCGTTCAGGCGGGGTCATGAATGCGACTTTTAGGTTTAAATGTAATAACGTATACACCTCAATATGTTTTCCGTTTTTAGAGCAAATGACACGGTTAGGGGTCCAGAGATAACCCTGTAAAATATAAAATTTATCTTAGTTAGTGGTTAAGCGGAAGAAGTTTTTTTTTACTACAATTGGGTCAAGTTATTCACAACTTTAAGATAAGGACGTAATATGACTAAAATAGAAACAAAAGCGGAAATGTAAGATTTTAGACTTTCGCGTTCCATTACACTAAATATTAGTCTTTATGGGTCTAAAGTTACACGCGATATTAGAAGTAGCAAATACATAGCTACTTACTGCCTGACTGAAAAGTAGAAAGTCATTTTAAAGAGTTTTTTCTATAATTTTCTATTTTTTTACTGAATATATTGATCAAGTAGCTACAAATGCAGCGAACCGCCACACATGTTAATATAGCTCAAGGATTTTATAGAATGTCTATGTTTTACGCACATAAAGCCCTTCATTGTATCGAATGGCTGTTGTTCACTCGACTGCGAAAACCCAGAGAGGTTCTGTATCCCGCCGTAAATTTTGTAGAAGCTGCCTAAACCAAGCAGGTGCAATGCAATTTCGTGCCAGTAGTAGACTAGGTTAGGTAGGTTTTAGTCGGTAAACCCCCTGGGCATTGCACCTGGCCCAGGAGCCGCGGCTGGCATTTACCATCTCCTCGCCAGCCGCTGGGGAGTCCGACACACCACTGGGAGAGAATCCCCTCTCCTAGAGATGCGAAAAGCATTTCACCGCGATAAAAAAAAGGTGCAGTGCAAGTTGGACTAGCGTCCTGAAGGTTCTAGACAAATGTAGAATTTATTCCTACCATCCAATAACATTTCTATACGAATGGGTAATATACACAACCTCCCAGTTCACAACGTCTTCCTATCGTTCGGACTCGCATAATCTACATACGCTGGCATCTGTCAATCGCTTTGGCTAACAAAGATACAGAGCATAGTTCCATTGGCCATACTACCTGAGAAGAGACATCTTGAAACCCGGAACTAGTGTAAAAACTAAATCTTTTTACGTCAAAACATCCAACACGTGAGTTTACATTGTTATTCCTTTGTCCCAAAATAGCCCAATCATAATGATAAGAAACCTATAAAAGTGTCGCATCACGAGCTTTACGGTTACCCGATTAGATATTAATGTTAATTAGACAAGACGACAGCACACAAGGTCGCAGTGTAGGCGACTCACACGACCTCCATACGAATCATCCAATACATCGTACGATCGTTAGTTGTAAAATGACCCTTAATGTATTGACTTAAAGGTCCCATTGTATGTTAATACTTTAACTATAATATGTACACGTAGACATCGATCAAATGTCACAACAATCGTTATTAAGGATAAAGGAAGCGGGGTTCATAACAATGCTTTAATATATACTTTCTTTCTTCTCATAGACTAAAGGATGTCCGCTTGTGTCAAGTGAAAGTGTTTCAAGCTACTTAAGCATTGCAAGTTTAAACACAGACCAGGACTAAGTTGCAAATATTAGTAAACGTGAAAGTATGTCAGTTTGTCTATTTTTAAAACACACAAGTAAGCGCTAATTTTTTTTAAATTTCATTGACAGGATTTGGTATCCTTGGCTAATGAGTGACACATTAACCAAATTAGTCACCATTTTTTCTTTATTTTAAATAAAAAACATGTTGTAAACACAAACTTTAAATATGAGTGATGTGTTTATGAAATGCAGATTGAAACAGAATTTTTAAATAACGAAACACAAAATATCAACCATAATTTGCAATGGCCTCAAATTCTCCAGCTTCACCACTGATCAATTTAATGGTAACCGTCTTCGGATTTCTCGAAATTACGGCTGCGATTAGATGAAAGTAGAGTCCGTAAGCGCTGAATTACATTTCACCCACATAATGCGATTTTATCATTTTGTCCGAGTGAGTCGAGCCAAGTATATTATCCGGTAAAAAGATTCTGCCAATACCAGACATTGGTGATGTGATTCTTTCAGAAAAGTATAATTTTTCAGATAGGTTAAGAAAGCTGCATGAATATGTTAAAAAACATTAGGTAAGTAATACATGTTCAGCAACCAAACAATACGAAAGTAGGAACGTGTAATAACTATAATAACAATCCAGCATGAAAAACATGGAATTGTTTTACAAATTTAGACAGGATTTGCAAATTATCGTAGAGGCTACCTAAAAACTTAGAATAATATAAGCAGCAACAACTTTTCTTAAAAAAGTTAGCTTTTAAAAGGGCAGACCAAGGAACTACGCAATTTGCGTATACATATTAAAGTAAAGTCGTTTTTTTCGCTATAAGGTATTTTATCGGTAAATATGTACAATATGTACATAGGTGTGATAGAAAAACGATTGTCAATTTACAGAATCACCCCGAACTTGCTGGGCGTTTGTACACGCGGATATATTGAAAAATGCTGCCTAAAGTCATATCCACGCGGACAGCAAGCACCTAAACAGCTACGGAACAAATACAAATGAAAAAAACACTTACATATTCAAACCTATCCTTGCACAGCTGCCCCAAGAGGTGCAGGAACCCGACGGCGGTGAACCAACAGCACCACAGCAGCACCTCGTCCATGTACTGCACGTTGACGACGCCGAACACGAAGATGAACTTGTAGAAGATGTAGTTCCACAGCTTGTCTTTGACGCGCTGCGCTTCGGCCACTCGCAGGCGGCCGAACACCGCGCGTTGCACGATGAAGCCGAAGAGTGCGAGTAAGCAGTACGCTATGTTGATTACGGTCTGGAACAATAAGAAATGCATGTTGAAGAATCTTTTAGGGGTGAGTGTCGTCCGCTCACCCGCAAGTCCGGTGATGATGACAATCATCGTAAGTAGGTTACAAAAAAAACAGTTAAAGAACCGAAGACAATCAGTTCAAAGGTTTAAGCACAGATATACAGAGACTCGGAAAACTTAATATTTAAAATATCTTTTTTGCGTCGGGTTTTAAAAATTTAGCTCAAGATTAAGTCGACCTTGGATTCCAATATAAAAAAAATGCGTGTAAAGTCAAGGTTAGTTTTTATGATTGAGAGCTAAGTCTTCAGCTTTAATAATATTCAAGATCTAAACATTTTCACGTCCGATAAAATTATCTCAATGGCAACTACACCTCAAGGAGTTGAAGAAGATAGTAGGTTTGTAACTTACGTAAGTCAAAAATTCAAAATATAAAAGTCATATCCATGATATTTTATATGAATGACTTACTAGCATAGTAGTTCAAAACAGTCTGTCATAATGATTTCAAAAATCAATTTAGTTCATCACTAGCATTCTTATCAGCATTATGTACATAAATTTAACCATAGGACGGACATGGATGGACTAATCAAATCTTTAATTTCAGAATTTCCTGAAAAGTTTTTTTACAGATTATCTTTTTCCTGCCCGAGAACATGAATATCTTAATGACATAAATAACTTTATTATGATGCTACTCATGATGACTCGGATGGTGACCTTCAGAAGGCGGAGAGTGAAAACAATCTAACTGCGTTAGAACGTGTAGATAAGCTTTTTGTAAACAAACTATGAATACTTCTCAGTTCAATTGTACTCATGCATTTTAATGTGGAAAACAGATTACCCTAAACAGTTCATTTAATAGACAGATCATGTCCATGTTTCTTTTTAGGGTTCCGTAGCCAAAATGGCAAAAACGGAACCCTTATAGTTTCGTCATGTCCGTCTGTCCGTCTGTCCGTCTGTCCGTCTGTCCGTCTGTCACAGCCGATTTACTCGGAAACTATAAGTACTACAGTGATGAAATTTGATGAGAATATGTGTTGTATGAACCGCTACAAAAATATGACACTAAATAGTAAAAAAAAAAAAATTGGGGTGGGGCCCCCCATACATGTAACTGAGGGATGAAATTTTTTTTTTCGATGTACATACCCGTGTGGGGTATCAATGGAAAGGTCTTTTAAAATGATATAAAGTTTTCTAAAAAACATTTTTCTTAAAGTGAACGGTTTTTGAGATATCAGCTCTCAAAGTCGTAAAAAGTATGTCCCCCCCCCTCTATTTTTATAACTACGGGGTATAAAATTCTAAAAAAAATAGAGGTGATGCATGCTAATAAACTCTTTCAACGATTTTTGGTTTGATCAAAGTATCTCTTATAGTTTTTGAGATAGGTTGATTTTTATTATATTTGCTGCTACGGAACCCTTTGTGCGCGAGCCCGACTCGCACTTGGCCGGTTTTTTTTAGCTAAGAAATGTGAATACTTTATCTCTCTCTAATTCGTATCGTCCATCCATACTAAGACGGAATCCACAAACATACTAGTATTTTTTTATTGTATAGATATGGATATATATCTATAAATTACAACAAATAAGAAAGCAGAGGTTTCCAATATAGTCGAAGCCTGTATTATGGAGAGTCAGAATAAGTCATACATTTGAATTCTAATTCCATTACACTTCTGAATATAGTCCGATGATTTTGTTCATCAAGACCCACATCCTTATGAAGCGACACCCACGTTAATAACACGCAAGATCCAGTTGATTCTAGTATGTATAAGATATATCGCCCGCCACTCCTCGTATGTGTTCTGTCCACGATCATAAGAAGAATTAATATCCATTCTTAGATAGAGATGTAGTATTTACTCAAGAAGTTGCCTTAAAACAGTTTAAACCAGTATCTTTGTTATTGGAAACGGCAACTGGGGAGTGCTTTTGAGAACACTGTCCCACACACAAGCTAAAATATAATTTGCAGAAAAAATGCCTGTAGGAACGTTTGATTCATTTAAAAACCTACAAGAGTAGGAGCACTTAAAACTTGCAGATACTCATTGGCATTGGTAAAACAGCAAAAGGATCATGAAACAGTATAGCCTCGGACGGCATAACACGATCCAAGATTTTTTCCTGTTACTTCACTAATACAATTGGGTATTTCTTACATTACCTTCGCAGACGGGGAAGGGACGCCAAGAGGAAAACCTGCACTCAGACAAAGTAAACCTGTACAGGTACTCAGACAGACTAATAGTACTACCTAACAGATAGATGACAACTTCATTTGCTATTTAAGCATGTCTGATAAACGGTGAGATATTAAGATGGGATGACAAAATACTGATGTAGAGCTTCAGATTTCGTCGTCAAGTCCGGTGATGATGACGAGGTCTCTCCAAGCCATCATCTGACCACGATGTCAGGGAAAACAAAAATATCCAAAAAAGGGAATCCTGAACAATATTGATCTCTAAATATTAGTCTTTATGGGTCTACACGCGATATTAGGAGTAGCAAATACATAGCTACTTACTACTAATATTGAGTGAAATGGAACGCGAAAGTAATTTCTGACCTGAACTGATTGTTAAGTTCGGAATGTTATTTGCACTGTATATACAAACATCTGATATAACTAGTTGACTACCGAGTGAACAACCTTTTGAAGGAGCTTTCAAGATTAAAGGAACCGGACAAGCGACTAGTTCATTGATACTCGGCGACAGCCGCATAGACCCGAGCCAGTCCACTTCTTAATTGTACGCATTTAGCAACTAAAACTACTGGTGATGAATAAATAAAATGTTCCTAATTTAATAGAGACGACAATACAAGAGGTGCTCACTGAATAAGTGATGAGGACGAAAATCAAAAAGTTTTTGGCCCGCAAATCATCCAAATAAAACTTAGTATAAACTCGTAACTATAACTACTAATTAAATATAGTTACACATACTTAGGTGTAGGCCTATGGGTATAAAGTATTAACAATAACGAGCATTGCCCAGAGCATAAGGCAAAAAACGATCATCGTCAACATTAGAACCTTTTGGAGCCTCATTTTTTCCCCATCAGAACACCGGTATAAAATATATTGAATTAGTTCTTTGCACTTTGCTCTATTGGTCTGATTTGCAATCGAAGCCTGCCCAAGGTGAGCCGGAAGCTAAGCTAGTGTGTTTTTATTTATAAACTTACACTATATCTATCGCTTGATCTTTTTAATGACTGCCGTATCTGAAAATCTGTTGCTAACTTCGACAGACTCAATATTCTAATTCCGTTAGAACATTGACAAATTCTTAAAATCATCTGGTCAAACAACACTGATTTTGCAATATGCAAAAAAGGATTCTTGAGATTTATTGAATGAATGCTTACTTAACATATTTTTAGAAAATATTAAAAAATAATTAAATTTATCCGCATCAATGTCACGAGTTTTATTTTATGCATTGATACGCTGTTACATTGTTTGTTAAAACAGTCACACTTAAGCATTACATAGTACACAATAAGATGGAAGTAGTATGCAAAGTTGAATAGCAATGTAATTTTTTTTAAGTTTTATGATGGAAACATGCTGTGACTGTGAGAATATCATCTATGTAACGAAACCCGGCATGGTGTGGTTGACCATGAACTCATGGACGATACAACTGATGTAAAACACCGGCAATGAACTGGATTAATGGTAACAATATATTTTAAGGTCTGCACACAACACAAGCGAAATTGCAGAATAAGGACAGGTCTTGTCGCGTGTCAAAGATGTTCTAAAGGGCTAATTAAGCCTTTTTTGTATGAATCAGGTCCTTCCAGGTAGACCAGGTCTGGTCTACCATAGCTTCGATTGCGACTATAATAACATGCCAATGATGTAAACTTAGTGTTTCCCAAGGTTTGTGTCTATTATCTAATTACAATACTGAATTGATTGCTATTGTCTTTTTCATACTTAGGTAAACGCGACCTACCTTTGGTATGTGTATGAGACCAGTTGAGAATGTCAGAAATGACGTATTATTTTCATTTGCCTACATTTCAACTCAATAATATTAATTTTCGGTACAAATCGGTAAGTAGGACGTGGGCAGGCAGTGTTAATCCCGATTGGGTTAAAATTATATAATTTTATTGAGTCTATAAGTTAGTGCTTAGAAAAACATGGGACACGTATTTTTTTTTACAAATGATTAAAAACATTTCACCATCATCATCAGCCCATATACTTCCCTACCGCTGGGGCACGAGCCTACCCTAAACTTGGGCGATCAGGTCTTAGTAAAAATAACATCCAATACAATAAATTTTGCTATTATTTCATTATTGTCCTCTATCGTTATCCTTAACCATTACAGAAATTGTTATCTTTGAAATCAAGATAAAATGTATCGTTTATCGCACTCTTAATTGGCTTCATTAACTATCTGGGTAGGTACAATTACTAAGCATTGACGTCATTTACTTTTGTTTACCATTTCATATCATCGGACTTCGACTTCTTGTAGAACTTTTATCGAATTAAAAAAAACATGATAAAAGGCCAATGCGCTAGATTCGGTCACCCAAATATTATACTTACAGTGAAATCTTAAGGCGATCTTTCTGATAACAATAATGGATTATTAAATTATATTTTGTATAAGCAATTAGATAACCATTAACGCACAATAATTACATCGTTTTTATGGTCCAGTTAGATGGTAAAACATTTGAAGCTTTTAAAGGAATCAAGAACGTGTTTTGTTTTGGCGACAGATTTTTGAAACTAGGCTCATAATGACTATCTAGGCTTAACAAGCGCTCATTCATGCGGCGGCAGTTGTAATTAAATATTGGATGGTTTAAATGCGTAATAGCTGGGTGCGGATATAGAAGGTGTGTCGTGACGTCACGCAGACAATGCCCGACGCTAAACAAACTCACGCCTGCCAAACACGCAATCGTCGGGGGCGTATTTGTGTAGTCTCTTGTTTTGCACTTCTTGACTACAGTATATTTATTTACTCACTTGCTACAATTTTTTCAAGTACTCAAACTACTTCAGTGCACACACAATATTCGTTTTTACAGAAGTTTGACTTTCCTGAACAAATGTTTGACGTCAATGTATAATTAATGTAATAAAGGCAAACGTTACTGCTTAAAATGAATTTTTTGTTTGTGTGTTGTGTCATTCAAAAATAATTTAATCATAGCTTTGGTTGACAACAACCATTTTAAACTAACTTAACGTAAGCTTTTTTTAATAATAGTAAAGACAGGAAACCCACTCCGAAGATAATTAGGTATTGTTGTAATAACCTATGTCTGAAGACCTAATACTTACTAATCTATACTTATTTATACCTGATGGTAAGCATTTATGAGGTCCACTTTCCAAATATAAGGTCAACAGGCACAATAGACCCTATCGCACTTCGGCTGTCGCACTCATCCTGAAGAGCCCGGGATTACAGGTGGGTGCCTTATGCCTTAATGGCACCTACATTGGCATTGGCATGTGCCAAACATCGCTCAGATATCGCAGCGCGACCACAACACATTAGCCAACCTACATTACCAATGGAATAAGCAATTAAACCCTCCATTTCATTTCGGTAATGGCCACCGATAAAATCTTCAAGTTATCTATCACAAAAATAACGTCGACATTTGAAAGACCGGGAAACCTTTACGAAAACAAAATATTTAGGTATCTGTGTTACTAATTACGATTACAAATGATTACATTATCACAGCTATTTGCATACAATATGTATCACCTGCTACCTACAATTAAATATCTGTGACCAGACCAGACCAGAGGTGACAACGTAAGAATGCCACATATGATATTGCAGGACGTGTAATTAGGAAAAGTAGCTAAAAATACTACTGACAGACCGGGTTTCCTATAGGTTACACCAATCATGGTTACAAATCAAACAAACTCATTCTATAAGGATTTTCGAAGTGATAGGCACCGTGCTATATCAAACATGCCACTTAGTATTTCAACAGATCGATTGACACTAAATAGCGTCCTCTATGATGTGGAATGTTCTGATACTCGTAAGTTGTATGTTGTTTTAACCAGTCCCTCCCTCCCCTTTCCACTCCCGAGCAACGTGTGCTGGACTGCAATGGCATCCGCATACCATGCAGACATTGGTGGCCCGGGCTAAGAGATTCAGTACTCTTCTCTGGCCCGTACTATAAAGTCATGGAATGCCCTTTTATCTACGTTCCATAATTTCAGGCTCTACAGGCGGGGCGAGACAGTCTCGATAGGGTCTTTTGTCCCTGTCAACCTCACAGGTCGGTTTGCGGGGATGTGTCTATGCTTCGTATTGATAACAAACACATTATCTTAATTTGAAGCATTGTCAATTGACGTTCATTATTTATCCGGCTAGATTAGCTGCAGTACGCAGTGGCTACATTGACTTTATAATCGGTGAGTTACAGCACATATTGTAGTTAAAGTAAACATACGTTTTAAACAAGAAAATAATTGTGATACAGGTTTTTTGCAATAGCAAATAGAAAATGATGCGATCGAATAATTAATTACATAATAATTTACATTGACGAGTAAAGTCCATTTCTTTCGCGACCTACGTAAACAAAAATGTGGTTACTAGCTCGTGTGACCGCAAATTAATCAGAGGCTAACGACTCCATCTGTTTGCAAGGCTGCTATTTGTAACTAGGCGTCGAACATGCATTTTAGAGGCACCGTAAGCACCGTCCACGCGCGTCATTGATTGCGCAAGATTCATCTGTAATAATTTACACATGAATCTTTCCTTTCTTATTGGAATTTTGTACTAACATACAAAGTATGTGTGTAACATAAAAAATAACTAGAAACGTTTGTTTTGTTTGTAAGTACATGTTGGTTGGCGAACGCACGGAACTTTAGAATGTTTGTAAGGATAGTAAATCGTCTGCTTTTAGTCCGTCCACTGCTGAACTCCGTACTCTCCTCCGTACTCCGTAGGCCTCCCCAAGTTTTCGCCACTCCCGCCTATTCTCAGTATAAAGATAGTAAACCAGGTTTGCTCGTTTGGAGATGTAGCAAAGGTCTTGGATGACTTTTGACTTTGAGTTGTGACAATATAACGTTGTATGTCTGGCTGGCTACAAGTACACTTCAAATCAATGCCGGTTTCAACGTTTCAAGTGGGCCCGCAATATTTATTTTTTTGCTTTTGAGTGCGCGCTTCGGCAAGGTTCACTTCGACATTTCATTGCCATTTGGAGCATATGAAAAAACGAAATGGCAAGGCAACAAATTTATTTTCGGCCACTTCGAGTTATAAATAATTCGCGGGGAAGGTGGCATGGTGGTAGCGAAAGGGCAGGATCACCTCATTCTATTTAAAGCCGTCTAAATATAGACCTGGCAGGTGAATGTAATTGCCCACTGTTTACAAATACAAAATGTAAATACGCATGTTTTTCGTACAAAACTAGTTTAACAAATTATAAACGAATGTTTTTCAAGGGATTTGTGAAGGTTCTACTTTTATTTAAGCTGACCAGAAAAGGGACAGGGCTGATAAAAAGCGGTATCTTATTGACATTGCTGTCAGTTTTATTTGCATGATCAACTTTTGTACTATACATACACTATTCACAATACATTGGGGCAATTATCGCAATATTTGTGGACACTATTTTAACTGTAAAAGAAGTGAATCAAAGCCCAATGTAGCCTCTCTATGTCTCTGCCACGATATTAAATTCTCAGATAAGTATGCTGGATGAAGTATAACTTACTTCTGTAATATTTAATTTGTCCAATAGCATGAGTACTAAACATCTGTATATTTAGTTTCTAGCTCTTTAAGGATAATGCAGTGCAGTGTACAGATACAGATAAATCATTCTAGCTGCTCCATGAATTAGGATGCATGCCAAGAATGTTGTATGTTTTGGTGTATCATCAGGTATGCAATATGCAGTATAAGTACCAGCATGGTCTTAGAAAAAGCACTTCTTGCTATATAGTTACTTTTTCTCCCAACTACTATTCTCATCTAAAAGTATGAAACAAAATAATAAAAAAAAAATTAACAAAGAATCATAATAAAGGGTAAAAGTGCATTTGGTTTGACTGAAGTTTTGACTCACATAGGTACTTACTTGAAATACTTTTGATCTGCTAAATAGTTATGAATCAAAAGTTCATATACTTAAAACCATTCAAAAATTGGAGAAAGTCACATTCCACTTCAATAACTAACTACCAATTATCTAGTATGCAGCTCTCAACAAGGAATAATAAAAAAAATGTGTTTCCTTTGTGGGAATTAGCAAGTGTTAGTGTAACATTTAAACAAAATGTAATAAGTGTAAAACAATTGTTAAATAATTCCTTCATTAAAACAAAAACAAACACAAGACCTGTATTTTTTGTTTGGTACTTAGTAAATGATAACTGGCTGCTACTTACAATACTTCTAATTACCAACTATTAGTATGCAGAATGCATTTCCTTTAGTCACCTTGAGGGAGAGGAACTTTAGAACCTCCAATTATAACTAAACATTTTAAGAATAGTCTCTATCTTAAGGTGATCTCTGTTTCTACAAAATGTATAAATTTAAATAAATTAATCTTGGAATATTGAATGCATTAACCAATTCAAAGTTGAAGTTTGACATTTTACTTAAATTGACAGAAATTTTATTTTTGCTTGCTTATAATTAATATTAAAGTTTTGAAATTGTTATTTACTCAAGCATGTTTCCTATATGAGATTCTTTAGTGAGGAAATTGCCTTGACTACTAGGTGCTTTTGTAATGTAAATAACCCATCATAGGTCTTACAGAAACAATTTTTTTATAGTAGTTTAATTAACCAAAAAAATGTATCATATTTTTCCATAACATGTGAAAGCATAGACCACTACTTGAGTATTTAAACATAGATCTCATTTATCTATATCCACACACAAATACATAATTTCACTTTTATATAGAAGCAACTACAAGTAAACAAGTCAATGAATGTTTACATTGGTGCCCCTTCATTTGGCATCAAGCCCAGATTTGTTACACTGATTTATATTTGTGGCATCATGTTTACACACACACAAATAATAATAATGATATCAATAACTTTCATAAACTACAAAGGAGGAGTAAATATTATTCCAAGAATTATTCTGTACTTTCTTATTGAATTTTTTTGTAAATAGAGAATCTGTCAAATGTGTTACATAAACAGTGAGTACTCACCCACATACAAAGTGGCTCCTGCATCATGAAGGTCATCACGTCCACGAACTGGTCGGTGATGTTGCGGGTCGCGTTGGCCGCGTCCAGCGCGGGGGGCGCAGCCTCGCCCAGGGCTCCGGCCATGGCTCCCTGCCGCAGCGTCGCGTTCGCGCGCCAGCCCGGCTCGCTCGTCACACTGCGCGCATAGTACACCGCGCCCGACAGCAACAACACACTCCCCGCAGTGTAAACCTTGAGGTTCGGCAAGGGCAGCCTGTCTACAATTGTCACAGGCATAATGCACACATTCAATTATATACTAATTCGTTAAACACTCAACCACACCACAATTTGAACTAATGACATTCGGACAGTAAAATTGATACGATTAATTACATATCGGTGATTCAGACGCAATAGTATTGAATTAAAATACACGCTATTACGCGACAAGATAAAAACAACAACTGATAATAATTTTATTTTCTCGGCCGTCGTCTGACTTTTTTGTTTGATTTGACCTAGTCAAGTTAGACGAAGGAATCTACTCGAGGAAAGATACCACAATGTTTGAACTTAAAAACAAGACTGAAAGTTTGTATCGATTAAAAAAACTGGGCTGAGTTTTTATCGTTTTGTTGAACCACTGGCCTATTCCGTAAAAAAAACATATGCTAGTGTCAAAATGACGGTCGTAGGGAAGAGCTTTAGTATTATAACAGTGTCACATATCAAGTATAATAAAACAACAGTTAGTCCACATTCACTAAAAAGTATTGAACTGTTTGGGTCAGTATTTTATGCATATTGATGTAAACAAAATTAACATGGTCTGTCAAAAGATGACCATAAGTAGTGGGTTTTTTTAAATTTACGAATTATATTATTATTCGGCATGTGACGATGCACAGCATCTGTGAGAGTGCGTCCTCTTCCGGTCAGCGATTTATGGGCGATCAAAGCGCCCTCTATATTGAAATATCTTGATTATTTTAGTAGTTGAATTCACTTACTTCCGTTTGGCGCCATTTTTAGTCACCTTAATGGGTCTCGTGCCGAGGATCCTCATAGCGTCTTCAACTTTCGTGTTAGCAATATCATAAGCAGAAACGCTGCTTAAATCGTTCCCGAAAGTTGTTTTAATTTAAATATAATCCGCTTATCCTTAATTTACTAGTAAGAAGTGTTTGTAAAACGGGGAAAAGTGAATCAAGTGATAGAAAGTGTATTGATGGTGGTCAATGAAGACCACGCCGCCACCGTCTCCCTCTAAGGAGGCATGCGATGACCTGCAGGTAGGTTCTTAGCTGCGCAACGGTGGCACAAAAATACAAAGTAAGACTCCAAAACAAGGTACGTTCGAGTGTTGAAATTTTAACCTTCTTTTGGATATAATGAGTGATCTCTTTGAATAAAGAATGTTGTTAACAAATTGTTAATGCACGTTTTGAATAAGGTACCCCCAACCAAAAATAACGAATCGTTCACGTTCGAACATTCCGAAACTTATTTTTATTATAATTATTTTTTTTTATAACTACCTTTTGCTATAAACTTAAATAACCCACAACCAAACATTGGGGAAGTTAAAATAGCATCGAAAACCTAATATGCTCTATAAATTAAGCTAATAGGTTGGAAGAAATACAAAAGTTATATCATAAAAACTGGAAGGAGGTACGTTATTCATAAATTTGAAACCTTATGTCCACAACCAGATTTTGTGGAACATTGCATTAACGATGAACTACGTCAGTTCATGAGAGGCAACGTCTTCATGATCTCTGCCTACCCTTCGGGGAAAAAAGGAGGGATTTTTTGTATGTCTATATATGTACGAGAGGCAACGTCTACGTAGCCGTAAGGTCACTCTCTTTGCTTTATACTTAACTATCACTTCACTTATCTTTACTTTTTGTTAAATGGAGATGCCTCACTAGATAAGAGCTCTCGCATACAAACACAAATAGAATGGATCAGTGGATACAACACCGGTTTAACGTTCCTGTTCTCGGTGACGAGTATCTTCTAAATCTCACCGAAGCCACATTATGTAATTGTTAATTAATTATGTTTTTTTTTTTTTTTACCACTCATAAATACCTAAACCATATCAAAATATACCTCATACCTCGAAACCCATTCCTGGAGGCTGTCTACGAGCGTATCGTGGGCAGTATCAGGCGTATGAGGCTCCAAAGGCCAACTTGAAAATGATGTCGGGGAAGCGTCTGCCATTCACCTCCAAGCCTGTGCTTGTCTCATCAACCTACACAGAGCTATATACGGCGTTGCAGAAAAGGGGGCTGCCTCCGAGCGTATCGGAGGCAGCGGCTGGCACATCTGTCTCTGAAGGCCAACCTGAAAACGATGCTGGGAAAGAGTGTGCTTGTCTTACCAACACAGAGCAATCTACAGTGTTTCAGAGAGGGGGCTGCCTCCCGAGCGTATCGGAGGCAGTGGTAGGCATATCTGGCTCCGTAGGCCAACCAGAAAATGACACTGGGGATGTGTCTGCCATTTACCCCCAAGCCTGTGCTTGTCTTACAACACAGAGCTATTTACTACGTCTCAGGACCTGACAATGTACAGAAATGAGCGGACAAATCAAAACCCTCTTAGAACAAAAGGTTCTCGAGAAGCCCAAGGAGAATCAATGAGGTTCTTCTCATAAATGTTATCCGCACAAAGAGCGATGGTTCCGAAAGACCAATATTATTAACTCCACAGTTAATACATTGTAATAAAGAAAGTCGAACTATCTTCGCATCACCAAATTCCGGAAAACCTCTAAGCAAACTATTTGATGGGAAAAATTATAATTCCACGTGTCGATAACGAAAAGTCATCGCAGGTTTATATTAAAGATGAACCTTCTGGTGAACAGCCTACCCTTTGGCCTATCCTGCGTACCAAAATCATTGCAACAGTTAATAACTGGGTGGCTCGGATACTTTGAAACGAAGGTATGAGGGTATTCATATAATTCTATGTGGTCAAGTACATAATTTAATGTCAAAACGGTTCAGTTTAATCGTTAAGCAGGTGAGAACAATATTTTCATGTGAATTATGTTGTGTGACTTATGTTCTCCTCCTACAGCAATTAGGTTGAACTATCGATATCGAAAAGTCCTTAATTGTTTCACCCAGGACATAAGAGTACCTAGGTGTTGTATGGAATACGGAAGGAAAGTCATAAGTTCCCCCGCAACCATATATGTGACATGACTCAGTGGACCAGTGGTTAGTGACCAGTGGTTTCAAGAGTCGTGGGTTCGATCCCCACCCGGGACAAACATTTAAGTGAGCTACATTCGAGTTTGATCGAGCGTCTGAAGTATCTGAAGGGTAAATATGCATGCACGTGTATATATGTATTCATAACTAATTGTTTAGTTTGGGGTCAGATGACCGTATGTTTAAATGTCCAATACAATTATTAAAAGATGTACTCGTTTATTAGCGACGTCCTGCCTACCTTACTAGATGCATATGCAATATCATTGTAATTGCGCCAGCAAATTCTGGCCATACAATTAGTAAATTTTGCCAGCTTTGTAACTCTGAAAGAAAAGGCTGGATTCCATATATCTCATTCTCTTGATGCGATAACAGTCTGTCAAGAATTTGCCTTAATATAAGAAATGAGTGCGCATATCAAACGGTGGCTCAAGACCGCAAGGCAAGGTCTCATAAGGAAACCTCCATACGAGATTCCTGTTTAATATTTTCTGACAAAGGACGCCTTATACGCCCAACTAGACGAATCCGAAGTGTTGCGTAACCAAACCCGAGACCAGACAAGCCGTCATTTCGACATAAAATCATTTCAAAAACTGCGTAAGTAATTTTTAAATCGGTCTCCCGTAACTGAGAGGGGGGGAGGGGATGAATTCGAGCCATCTGCTCGAACTAAAACACCTATTAGCACCTTCTAAGCCAATGGAACATACTTCCCACTTCCCTCCTACAATTTTCTTAATCCGGTCACATACCTGACCGCTTCATTCAGATAGCCGACCGTCTGTTACAAGGCAAATAAGCTGCGGAATGGCGTCTGAAAAGAGAATCTGTGGTGTCTATTATTACACTGTAGAAATACGGTGACCCGGCTATATTTGCTTCTAAAATTGTCGAAGTGGTATAGTTACTTGTGTACTTGATTAGATTTGAAAATCACCTCTCGGGTTTATTGTAAAGCTTTCAGAAGAATTTGGACATTCAAGCATGGCTATTTTCACCATCGTCCATGATACTCGCTAGTGGTACTGCATTACCTCAATACGGCATCGGACACATCTACATGTAGCACCACCAGAAAAATGAATTCTGGCTTCCCGGCATGTGACTGCAGCTCAGCCCATGAGTGAAGTACCTACTTACACACGACATGAAGCTTTTCATATGGTAACTTTGTGGTGGGCAGACACCATCACAGGCTGGACAGAAGCTGAATAATCTCTTCTAAATCGAGGCTGAAGGGAGCACATATACACTAGATTTGTACACCAGCTTGGTTGTGTTGGATTCAATGATAAAAAATCTCGTAATCATAATCCTAAATACCCTGCCGGTGGTTCTTTCGCACAAAAGATATTGTGTTAAATAGTACATCTCCATTTGGTTATTTTTATTTTGTTTTTGTTTTTTTTTAGTTTCCTGGTTTTAGTACACTCACCTATCATAAGCACACTCATAAGCTTGTTGAGGCTTGAAGTAAATTGGCAGGTAATTTTATTTTAGCATCGGGTCAAATGATGCAATTTTGACTTGACACTGTTTTGAATTGATCCAAAAACTTAACACTATCTGCATTACCTATGTACTAACTTTATTGCTCAAAAACTGTTACAGTATAGCCTGAGCAATCTGTCTGTTCTGGTTGCGAAAAGTATTTGAACTAAGCGAGCAGAGAAGGGCAGCTGGATGTAAAAAAGCCGTTGTATCTATTAATGGTATTCCAAAGATAGCACTCTTGAACTTGAACTCTTTTGCAACTGGGTAAAAGTCGTATTTTAAGACGCCGGCATAATGGCATTTCCAGGTAGTGTGCGCTCCGCTATAACATCATTAAATTGGTGGGATAATATGCTTATCAACCTTGCTTTTCACGAGGTTATTAGTGAAAGTACTTTCAAGATTTTATTTGAAACAAATAAAAGAGAAAAGTAATGCTGATATTTCTTCAGATGCTTTATTTACCAAATTTCCAACCAATAAATTTGAATAAACACCTATAATTATTATGCATTGTGCTTCATAAGCTTGTGATTAACAAACATTTATTAATTTATGTTGTTTAATTGACTTGGTAATAGTTGTACCTAATGAAGATTTAATTCAACGTTTCAAGACAACATATTACAATAGTTATGTTTCAGGTACTTCTATTTGATTCCTATCACATAGCGTCATCGGGTAAGTCACCAGGAGTTAATAAACACGTCTCTCACAGATGCTGTGCATCGTCACATGCCGAATAATAGTGCAAGTTTTACATAATAATAAAACTTGTATTATTTAGCAGAGACGATGCACAGCATCCAATTAAGGTCTCCTGGTGAGAGACTGCTATGAGGATCCTCGGCACGAGACGCATTAAGGAGACTAAAAATGGCGCCAAACGGAAGTAAGTGAATTCAACTACTAAAATAATCAAGATATTTCAATATAGAGGGCGCTTTGATCGCCCATAAATCGCTGACCGGAAGAGGACGCACTCTCACAGATGCTGTGCATCGTCTCTGCTAAATAATACAAGTTTTATTATTATGTAAAACTTGCACTATTATTTGAGAGCATTTATTCACAGTTCAGAAAACTGAATGAATATGTCCATGGACAACTGACCCGATGATCCGTGACCACAGCGCTAGCTACAGCGCCGAAATATCTGGAGAGCTTAAAATAAAACAACATAAATTTCCCGGACATATTCAGTTTTCTAATGTGTATAACTATACCTTTATAGTTTAAAGTTATATACAGGGTGTCCCAAAAAGTAGTGTCAAGCTAAAGTCCTGAGATAGAACATCCGAAACACCCCCATGTATGTTCCGCGGTTTTTTATAGTTTTCGAGTTATGATTTTTTTTCTAAACTTTTGAGAACAATTGACCTACCCGACTATATTCTATATTCTAAAGAAAAAAAGTATTTGACTTTTTTGAGAAATTCTTTTTGCAAATCAATTTTGATGGTACGAACTGAAAAATTACGTTCTGTAAATAATGTCTTACAATTTCAACTTTAAATTGAAAATATTAGGAGGTAGCTGCGTGGCTCCTAAGTAACTTTAAAAAGTACTCCAGAATCGCAGCTTTCATAATCATTAATAGAAACTGGTACTCAATGGGCTACTTTTTCTGAAATCGGACTTCAAAGACAGAGAGGTGGAAAAATCATAAAATTAGCCATTCGATTACGCAAACATTTGGTTGTCATATTTTTTTGTTTAATTTAAGTTTCATTGCGCTAACACTGTTTTCGCATGAAAAACGAATCCTGTTGTTACGACGAACTTGACGAACTTTGCTTTCTTTACGGACTTTGAGTGCGATTACTAATAAAATGTTAATAAAAATAATCAATCATTTTTAAAACTTAATTTATTTTTTTAATGTATCACAAATTATACTTTCAAATGGTTCAATCTTAGCATTTCTGTGATAATTTAGATTGTTAACAAACTCATTGACTTTAGAAATGATAAAATGTCCAAATAATACTTCGTAATCGAATGGCAAATTTTATGGTTTTTTCACCTCTCTGTCTTGAAGTCCGAATTCAGAAAAAGTAGCCCATTGAGTACCATATTAAGATCACATGACATGAACTCTTGTTAGAATCACTATCTCAAAAATTTTGACATTTCTATATGACATCACTATGTCAGACAAACGTCAAATTTGATAGTTGACCGACCGACAGATGTTTTGTGTTTCGAGCATAAAATCTGTGATTAATTGTATTTGAATTTAAATGTGATTGGACTGCAATTATTAGAAAATGTCTGACAAAGATTATGCACCGCTGAGCATAGCCTGCGTTCGCGGGCTATGCGACAAAATTTACGAAAAGAGAAAGTTTGCTGGGGTTGAGATTGAAAAGTGGGTGTTTTTCATCACAAATTCACTATTGTTTGTTTCTATATTATTCATAGGAGCAGTTTCATCAAAGTTATCATGTACAGTCTTACTAACCGTTGCTCTATCATCAAAGATGTGTTTTTAAAGATGAGGGTCGCTTATGCGGGTTTGTTGATGTTTGAAATGAATTTATGCGTGTTTCAGGATGGTAAAGGACTTTAACGATGCGAACAACACAAGCCAGCTCAAGCGGCTGATCCGTGTGCTGGGCCAAGACCTCATGTCTTCCACCAACCCCAATGTAAAGAATGGAGCACTCATGGGACTGTCCTCTGTAGCTGTGGGCTTAGGAAAGGTTAGACATAAATTGTGTCTGGGTATTTTTAAGAAGTTACTTTGCACTAGTACATATTCATCAAGTTCTCAAATATGGTTTGCCATGTGTATTGCCTGGTAAATACTGTAATGATAATGAAATAAACCATTGAATTATGATTAGTCCTTCCTAGTTAAATGTAATACTCATCAAAATAATCCAAGCCTCCCACCTTCATTGTTTTACCATACAAAGTTGTGAGATCCATGTAATACCACATCAGCTAACAATTTATTCAGTCCCTAGTAAAGGGACCTTTTTTTTAAATTTTTAACATTGTTATCAAATCTTATAGTGACCATTTGAATTTTAAAAATCTTTAATGTTTGTAAATAAATTTATTGACTCACCAGGTAGTCTTTGCCACTTTTTTCTGTGACTTGGCAGGGTTAGTGCCATGCAACCAGATGACTGACTCATAACAAGTCAAACAGTCTTAGTATGTTGTTGACACTTCATCATTTTCGACTCTACTCAAAACAAACACAAAATAAATATTATATAATAAAGTTCTAATTTGAATGGCCTAGTGGTTATGGTTGTTTTAAAATTTATATGTATGATTGTTCGACACTTTAACAGTGTAGCACAATGTGAGGCACACTTATGAAAAAATTATAATGTTGTGTAGTTAACCAACACACATTTGGCCAGCATTACGCTTACTTGAGTTACGCTTTTTAATTGAATTTTATGTAATAGAAAGTTACTTGTATAATAATTTCTGTTGACGAAATAGGGCTGCGAAAACTACCTCACCGACTTAATGAACCCAATCGTGGCATGCCTAAGCGAGAGCGAGTCCCGCGTCCGGTACCAGGCAGTGGAAGCCCTGTTCAACGTGCTGAAGATCGCCCGCGGATCTGCACTGGCGCACTTCCCGCCGGTATTCGACGCTCTGGCGAGGCTCGCCGCAGACCCGGAGCCGCAGGTGCGCCAGGGCGCTGAGCTACTGGATCGGCTGCTGAAGGTGAGGAAATGTAAAAGGATGTGCCAACATCATAAAATCAAAATATCCTTATTTATGTAGGCAATTTACATGCACTTATTAATCGTCACATTAGTAATAATAAGATTTACCACCGGTTCGGAACGCTGATTCTACCGAGAAGACTCCTGCAAGAAAACTATGTTGTTTCATCATATAAACAACATTATATGCTGGTTTGATACATATTGATGTGAATGAACGCATTTGCCATGATTGCTTAGTTCAATTTGAGTTTCAGCAAACACTGCTTGCAGATTACTTGATTCTGGCAATGGGTTCATTAAGAAATATCCTGAATTGAAGTATAAACATCAACAAGCTAAACATACTTTGCCAATGAAAGATTTAACACACTTATCAGCAGTTTTAAGTAGGCATAAACAAATAATACTGTTTAACATCTGGTTTGGTGCAAACTGATAAGAATAATGATAGAATGTGAATAACAGCATAATGTATACAGCATTGTCCTCCTGCCCTTCGATACGTTTAATGAACAGATAAAAGAAATGTGTCTTATTATTCTGTGATGCACTTATTTATTTTTATTTTGAAACAGTTCTACTGTTAGTATAGACGTCTTTATTTCTCTCCCCCACGCTATTGTTATTTTCAGTTTTTATTTGAAGGTATAAATTTTATTTCAATCTTGGCTTAATTTTCTACTGTCTTCACTTTGGTGAAAGCAGTCATGCTTAGCAATACATATAGGATAGAAGACTACTGCAAAACTGGCACTTAATCATCATACAAACATTCACACTCTGTACATAGATTTAGTAAAACTTGCATTGTCGTGTGTGTCCATGGGGCTGTTAGTTTTGCTATTAAACTTTGAACCAATGGGTGCATCACATAATTTA
Organism: Maruca vitrata; assembly: GCA_039566165.1. Classification (NCBI taxonomy): domain Eukaryota; kingdom Metazoa; phylum Arthropoda; class Insecta; order Lepidoptera; family Crambidae; genus Maruca; species Maruca vitrata. Next base: position 14,364,846 of record CM076929.1, read on the forward strand.
GTTTAGTTTTACAGCACATTTTTCAAACGTAACTTCTTAATCGGGCATGAAGGTGCTCCGTTAAATGATAAAGCAGCACTCAGGACCTTATACTGAGCGAAGACCCTTTTGGAATCCAATTTAATTTGATTTGTAGTAATTTTGTTTTAGTTTTTAATTCATGGATATTTTAATTGAGATCATTATTTTGTAATTTTATGTGTATTGTTATTTAATGTTACTTGCCACCGTGGACAACAATGACTATTATAAAAATATGTCAATATAGTGACAATAATGTTTGAAAGAAAAGTTGGTACCAAATAAATATATATATATTTTTTCTTAATACAAATTCCAGGACATAGTGACGGAGAGCGAGTCGTTCGACCTGCGCGCGTTCGTGCCGCTGCTGCGCTCGCGCATGTACACGCGCAACGCGTGCGCGCGGCAGTTCCTCGTGTCGTGGGTGTGCGTGCTGGACGCCGTGCCCGCCGCCGACCTGGTGCCGCACCTGCCCGAGCTGCTGGACGGGCTGTTCCGCATGCTGGACGACCCCAACCCGGAGATACGGAGGATGTGAGTGACGCCGTAGGGAGCAGTGATACAGTGCTGGACGCCGACCTGGTGCCGCACCTGCCCGAGCTGCTGGACGGGCTGTTCCGCATGCTGGACGACCCCAACCCGGAGATACGGAGGATGTGAGTGACGCCGTAGGGAGCAGTGATACAGTGCTGGACGCCGACCTGGTGCCGCACCTGCCCGAGCTGCTGGACGGGCTGTTCCGCATGCTGGACGACCCCAACCCGGAGATACGGAGGATGTGAGTGATACTGTGGGGAGGATATTTTTGTGGTCAAATGAAGTACTTGAATCAACTGTTAAGAATCTGCAACATTAGGATGTCAGATCCAACGAGAATGCGTGATGTCCTTCAAACTTGCTTCTGAGGGAAATGCATACCCCCAAACTGGGCAGATTAGGTGACAAATGGTTTAGTCAGTCTTGCCCGTGACCACAAGCGCTGTAAAAAGCTCGAAACACCAGATCTCTAAATAATGTTCAGAATAACAATACACGCGAGTTTAATCCGTAAAATTAGTTTTCAAATGTGTAGTGTTCGCGCAAATAATAGACAATCCTTACTTCCTTACTTATATTATAAATCCGAAAGTAAAGTAAGTCTGTCTGTCTGTTTGTTACGCTTTCACGCATAGAGTACTGATCCAATTTAAATGAAATTTGTTACACATATAGTCCAGAGCCTGAGAAAGGATTCTTTTAAACCGAATGCGCTATAAAGAAGTAATGTTTTACCCGTTAAACTACTAGTACTAAAAGTCTCAAAACAGTTCTCTAAGTGTAATATAAATTTTATGCAACATAAGCATCGTGTCCGTCTGTCCGTTGCAGGTGCGACGTGCAGCTGAACGAGTTCCTGCGCAGCATCAAGAAGGAGCCGTCGCGGGTGGACTTCCAGGCCATGGCCAACATCCTCATCGCGCACGCGCAGTCGCCAGAGGACCTGCTGCAGGTTATTGAACGCTTTGATCTGTTTATTTGTACTTATCGATAAAAGCGTCGATGGCCGAGTGGTTTAGGTCGTTGCTTGCCATGTGAGAGGTAGCCAGTTCAAACCCCTCTACGTACCACTGAAAACCGCCTTCAAAAACCCGACACAATAAAATTGCAAAATAATATAACATTTTTTATTATCTGGGTAGGAATTTGATATGTTTTTAAAGGCGGTGCCTTTTTTGTTGTTAATCAAAATTTGAAGTACATAATTATGTACGATATATATTATGTATATATTATGTATGGTTTATTATTCGACGCTTTAACGGTGAAGGAAATCATCGCGAGGAAACTTGCACACCTACGAATAAATTCTTATTTTGTGTAGGTAGTTAACCAACCCGCACTTGGCCAGCATTGTTGACTCGCGGCCTTATCGCCCTAGATTACGGTAGGCCCCAGCAGTGGGGACGTATATGGGCTGATGATGATGATGATGTATGTATGTTGTCCAGCTGACGGCGATCACGTGGATCAAGGAGTTCGTGGAGCTGTCGGGCGCGGCGCTGCTGCCGCGCGCGTCGGGCGTGCTGGCGGCCGTGCTGCCGTGCCTCGCCTACACCGACGAGCCCCGGAAGAGTATCCTTTGCGAACACTCCTACAGTGCGTTCAAAATTAAATGACCAGATTCACGGAAAATCAAAAATAAATTCCGACTTTTTGAACGGCATTAGTTTCATACTATTTCAATACTGCTTCTAATACATTATTCCGCAACGCCGTACAAAAATCATGCGACAAGGGGGAAACAGAGGGTTGCAACCCCCTCTTTTCTCACCTGCACTCAGTTGGACAGCTTACAAGTGACGGAATAATGCTGAATCTTATTATTTTATGCTCTTATATCGTTCTACATAGGTCATCTGGTGATTCAAATGACCCATTTTTTTTTCAACACGGTCCTGTAGTCTTTGAGAATGTTACTGTGTTTCAATTTCACGGTGGAACCTTATATTTTCGAATCTCAAACTACTATCGAAGGTAACGCCAAGATTTTTAGCTTCAGTTATACGCTCTTTGTTCTTGCCCAAGATTCTAATGGAATGTCCACCCTACGGTGGACGTTCTATTAGAATCTTAGGTACTGGGCTTGGGCATATAGATAACATACGCCATCTGATTAAAATAAAGTCTTGTAAGACTAATGAATAATTTATATTTACCTTAAACTTGTCTCTATAGAGGTTAGGACACTTTGTTCTTGTGTTCATGCTTTTGGATTGTCACCGATAAAGCTCTTGGAGTGAACCATTCCTGGTTTATTCTTCTAATGCTTCCAACACTCGTTATCAATGTTCTCAAAGCTAGCCCAACAATGTAGCGTCAAATACTTATTACATGCTGTTGATTGTTCGTCCCCATGCAATGAACAAATACTCCTGACTACATCTCGAGGACACAGGCATCCGCGAGACGGCGGCGACGGTGAACTTCCAGCTCACGCGGCTCGTGGGCGCGGCCTCGCGCGACCCCAGCCCCGCGCTCAACGACCCCCCGGGGGAGAAAGACCCCCCGGCAATAGCAGCGGTGAGCATTACATTGTTTAACCCTTTAACGGACATAACCTGTTGACAATTGCCATTGGTGTTGGACAAACATCAAGTGAGTAAGGTCTAGAATTTGGTACGAGTGCAAACTGCTCGGTAAATGCTTACTGAAATTCTGCTGTCCCTAATCTACACAACCGTTATTTGGATTTAGTTTTCGCTATTCATCCATCTCCGTTATTTGGATTTAGTTAGTAGTGTAGATCACCATCACTTGGCATATCATGTAGTAATAACTAATCTAATTAAGAACAAACCTATGAAACCAAACAATTTTATTAGTGATTAATTTATGTGTATGTAACTTGACCTGCAAAAGTATAACCTGAAAATCGATTTCATTTCATTCCAACATTGTGAGGAAACCTATGAAGCGCACCTACAAAGAAATTTATGGTTGACTACTAACCGTATTGCGATCAGGCAGTCCGGTTGAAAAATGTAGTTTAACTTACTCCCTCCCGTGCCCCAGCAGTGGGGACGTATACGTGCTGATAATGGTGATGTATTCAATTCCAGAAGGATGAGGATCCTCCAGGAGCGGGCGAGGGGGACAAGGAGGCGGGGAAGCTGCGGCTGGACGCGGTGGTGGGGGTGCTGACGCAGATGCTGCACCACTCCTCAGTGCACACGAAGGTGGCGGCCTTGGATTGGATCCTGCATTTGTACAACAAGATGCCTGCAGAGGTGAGATTTTAGTTGGTCTAACTTAGTAACGATTTGAATAAATTAACATAGTATTTGTCTTTTGTTTGGGTGAACACTACACATTTTATTTATTTATTTATTTAAAACAAGGTACACCAACAGAACATATACAAAACATTAAATTATAATATCTTATTGTACTAGTCTAGTATATGCACCAATTACAGGTGTACACAGCATTACTTAACCTATTACATATTACCTTATTACTATTACATCTAATAACTTAACTTACTTTACTAAATACTTTATTCGGTATCGAAAGAGCAATGGAGTTTGCGTTTAAATTGGTGCATGGAGTCATGGAAAATGTCAGCGCTGGGGTCTCTCCCTACAAGTCGTCTGTACTGGTCGTAGCATCTTGCTAATGGGGCATGATGGCCAAGGTTAGACTTGCTAAGAGGTGTGTGGAAGATATTTGAAATTGTACGACGAGGATTCCTGTAAGGAACGACCAACCCGACACGTCCCACAAGCTCCGAGCATTTTACCCTGTTGTTGATGAGTCCATGCAAAAACGATAAATCCAAGATAGAACGGCGATGACGCAAGGTTTCAATTTTAAAGAATTTCAATCTAGAAATGTACGGGGCCCTGTGGCTGATTCCTTGAGATCGATAAGCAAGCGACTTCGTGAAGGATCTCTGTATTTGTTCTATTCTTTGGGAGTGAATAGCATAGGAAGGACTCCATATTACACTGGCATACTCTAAGTGGCTTCGTACCAAGGTATTATAGAGCAATTTGTGGGTGGAAACGCGTCGAAAACACTTACTGTTCCTTCTAACAAATCCCAACATTTGTGCGGCTTTCTTGACAGTGTTATTAATATGTGGCGAGAGTTTTAATTTCTTGTCAAGGGTTACTCCTAGATCGCGGATCTCGTCTACTTCACTTAATATTGAGGTGCCAATTGTATAAAGAGATTGTTGTGGATTTTTCTTTTTTGTGTACTTTATATGATAGCATTTATTTATGTTAAGCGTCATTAAATTAGTGCTACACCATTGATCAATTCCATTTAAATCCTGCTGAATAAGATAGGAATCTGCATGATTACTACATGGTCTGTAAATTTTGAGGTCGTCGGCAAACAATGAATATTTACAGTGTGTAATGTGATCCTTAATGTCATCTATGAATACTAGAAACAGTGTAGGACCCAGATGGGACCCTTGTGGCACTCCGGAGAGAGCCGCGTATTCGTAAGATTCGTATCCGTCAACAACAACTGATTGTAACCTATTTTCCAGATAGGATTGGAACCAACATAAAAACCTTCCGATTATGCCATAACACTCGAGTTTAGCCAGGAGAAGAGGATGATTTACCGTGTCAAATGCACTACTGAAGTCCGTGTATATCGCATCGACTTGACCTCCCTTGTCTACTACCTCTGTAATGTCTGACACAAAGACAGAGAGGTTAGTTTGAGTAGATCGACCATGACGGAATCCATGCTGGTTATCACTCAATACAGATTCTACTTGGCGACTTAGGTGCGGGTGTATTAAAATCTCAAATAATTTGGAAAAAGCTGATAGTATTTATACCTATTACATATTACCTTATTACTATTACATCTAATAACTTAACTTACTTTACTAAATACTTTATTCGGTATCGAAAGAGCAATGGAGTTTGCGTTTAAATTGGTGCATGGAGTCATGGAAAATGTCAGCGCTGGGGTCTCTCCCTACAAGTCGTCTGTACTGGTCGTAGCATCTTGCTAATGGGGCATGATGGCCAAGGTTAGACTTGCTAAGAGGTGTGTGGAAGATTTTTGAAATTGTACGACGAGGATTCCTGTAAGGAACGACCAACCCGACACGTCCCACAAGCTCCGAGCATTTTACCCTGTTGTTGATGAGTCCATGCAAAAACGATAAATCCAAGATAGAACGGCGATGACGCAAGGTTTCAATTTTAAAGAATTTCAATCTAGAAATGTACGGGGCCCTGTGGCTGATTCCTTGAGATCGATAAGCAAGCGACTTCGTGAAGGATCTCTGTATTTGTTCTATTCTTTGGGAGTGAATAGCATAGGAAGGACTCCATATTACACTGGCATACTCTAAGTGGCTTCGTACCAAGGTATTATAGAGCAATTTGTGGGTGGAAACGCGTCGAAAACACTTACTGTTCCTTCTAACAAATCCCAACATTTGTGCGGCTTTCTTGACAGTGTTATTAATATGTGGCGAGAGTTTTAATTTCTTGTCAAGGGTTACTCCTAGATCGCGGATCTCGTCTACTTCACTTAATATTGAGGTGCCAATTGTATAAAGAGATTGTTGTGGATTTTTCTTTTTTGTGTACTTTATATGATAGCATTTATTTATGTTAAGCGTCATTAAATTAGTGCTACACCATTGATCAATTCCATTTAAATCCTGCTGAATAAGATAGGAATCTGCATGATTACTACATGGTCTGTAAATTTTGAGGTCGTCGGCAAACAATGAATATTTACAGTGTGTAATGTGATCCTTAATGTCATCTATGAATACTAGAAACAGTGTAGGACCCAGATGGGACCCTTGTGGCACTCCGGAGAGAGCCGCGTATTCGTAAGATTCGTATCCGTCAACAACAACTGATTGTAACCTATTTTCCAGATAGGATTGGAACCAACATAAAAACCTTCCGATTATGCCATAACACTCGAGTTTAGCCAGGAGAAGAGGATGATTTACCGTGTCAAATGCACTACTGAAGTCCGTGTATATCGCATCGACTTGACCTCCCTTGTCTACTACCTCTGTAATGTCTGACACAAAGACAGAGAGGTTAGTTTGAGTAGATCGACCATGACGGAATCCATGCTGGTTATCACTCAATACAGATTCTACTTGGCGACTTAGGTGCGGGTGTATTAAAATCTCAAATAATTTGGAAAAAGCTGATAGTATTGAGATGGGCCGGTAATTTTGAATGTCATTTAAATCGCCTTTTTTATAAATGGGCACAATTCTTGCTTTTTTCCACTCATGTGGAAAAATTCCACTAGAGAGGGATTTATTAAAAATTAGTGATAAAGGTAAAGCAAGTGATGAGCCACAGCACTTAATAAATATTGGAGGTATATTGTCAGGCCCGGATCCTTTATTGATATCGAGAAGTTTAATTTGCTCAAAAACTTCTGACTCCGTAAACTGCAACATACATGTATAATTGGAAGTTACAGAGGGCAGGGAGGTGAGTGTGCAAGGAGATGATGGAAGAGTAAACTTGGATTGGAAGTGGCGTGCGAATAAATTAGCTATGTCAGGACCTGTGTTTGCAGAAGATGAATTGAGATGCATGTTTGTGGGTAATTTTGAGTGATGGCCACGTTTTTCTTTGATAAATAGCCAGAATGCTTTAATGTTCTTGTTTATGTTATTTTCAATATTAGTGTTATGTGTTATGTTGCATTTATTAATTAATTTATGACATCTTTCACGAAGTAGCTCGTATTCTAATTTATCGCGAGGGTTCCCAAACTTTCGATACATTTTCCTTAGTTTGTTCTTCTCGCCTAGGAGTTTAATAAGAGAGTTACTGAACCAAGACGGATATTTAGATCTTTTGCGATTGCGTCTTGGCACGGACTCCTCAATTATCCTGTACAACTCACTATAAAGCAAATGTAACATTTCGTTAACATCAAGACACACATCGAACTCCTTGTGCCAGTCTGTAGATTGTATGCTATTGATAATACTTTCATAATCCGCTTTGTGAAAATTGAAGTCACATCTTTCTTTAGGATTAAGGTACTTGAGATCCACGTGCTGTAGAGAAATCAACAAACTAGGGTGCCTGCAGTCTAGTTTACTTAATAGATCAAAGGACTGCTCGACATTTACTTTAATATGACTATTTAAGTTGCTCAGGACGAGATCCAAACACCGGCCATCTGAATTCAAGATACCATTAAACTGACAAAAATTACTAATCGCCATGAAGTCGACGAGTGAGAGACCTAAATTACAATTGTAATTCATTGGTGAGAGTGACGAATTTGAATCATCGGAATTCCATGTTATGAAGCCCATATTGAAATCACCCAATACAATAATTTGATCAGTTTTGTTAATAACACAGTCAACGTTACTAAGAAAATTATTCAAGGTTTCCAGTTTGGTCGGCTTTTTTCCAGTTTGAAATTAAACTAATTTTACGGATTAAACTTGCGTGTATTGTTACTCTAACATATTTTTAGAGACCCGATGTTTCGAGCTCTTTCAGCGCTCGTGGTCACGGGCAAGAATTGTACGTAATATGTTTAGTAAAACATTATACGCAAGTTTAAGTTCAGGTCACTCGGGCCACGCTATTATGGCTCATGTCATGTCATAAATAGGGTAGTGTCCTAAGTCTGATTTTACATAAATTTCACAATTACCAGTAAGATATGGGTAAATCAATAACATTAGTGAAATCGAAATTAAAATTTCTTCCGAAATGGGACAATAATAGACATTTGAAGTAAGGTAGGAAAGTCCATTTCACAAGTGCGAAAATTCAATGAAAATTTCATAAATTACAGAATTAGTAGTAACTTTAAACTTTTACTGGAAACATATTCCTAAACGCAACATAATGATATAGCCGCTGAAACAAGTTCTTACGATATGCATACAGTACTACACAGTGTGACGTCATAGTGTGCTGCGACATTTGTATGAAGCGTATTGTCACTTGGGCTACCCTAGTTCTAGTGGCCTCCATTGCCAGATAAGATCCTATACAGTGACTAGCTTATGAGGAGACTCTTCAGTGTGGCGTCCCCCCAGATGTACCCGGAGACGGAGGCGGTGTTCTCGCGCGTGGTGGGGTGCCTGACGGACGCGGCGGACGACGTGGTGCGGCGCGCGCTGGCCGTGCTCGCGGAGATCTGCCACCCCGCCGAGCCCGGCGCGGACCCCGCTAGCGCAGGTACTACACACGATAGACCCCCCCCCCCCCCCCACACACAATAGTAAAAGTTATCAGGAATATGCATAAATCAGCAATCTTCAATTTTTTCAATAACTAATGGAAATACTAAAATTAGTCTTTATGGGTCTACACGCGATACTAGGAGTAGCAAATTACATAGCTACTTACTGCCCGACGTGCAGACTGGGTTACACCAATCGTGGTCGCGAGCGAACTGGCGCCACCCGTCTTCATCGAACGAACGAGACTAGACCTAGTATCGAGTGTAGACCCATAAAGACTAATTTTAGTGTAATGGAACGCGAAAATCTAAAATCTTACATAACTAATGGAAATAGACTTAAAAATAAAGTAAAATGTGAAAAAAAAAATTAACAAAAACTAAGTATTTATTAAGTGTTAAAGTTAATTTCGTGGCGTGCATTTGGGGAGACCTATGTCCAGCGGTGGACAGAAATGGGCTGATGATGATGATGAAAGTTTATTTTCTATCTCTTTAGTTTTGTGTGGATTACGTATGGCCTGACATATCGGATCTCTCTGTACATCCGGGAACTTTAAACAGATAAATCTCGGTTATCGTTAAACTAAAGAAATTGACATAAAATTCATATTTGTTCAATATTTAAAATTTATTTAAAAAGATTATAAATGAATGTGCGCATATTCCATATTGACCTCATCAATGTTTGTGACCTCGTCGCTACTATTAAGCGCAGTGTTAATTTTGATCTGTCCATTTCGTAAAACTGGTTCTATGTAGCGACACCTATAGGATGTGATTTTGTTTATTTGAGGTATAACGTTTTACTATGTTAAAGGAAATCATATGATTTTTCAGGCGACTTAGAATCCAGCCCCTACTACTACAAGTTCCTACAAGCGCTGCTGAGGTTACTCGCCGCTGATGAAAATCTCCTAGAAGATAGAGGGGCGTTTATAATAAGGTAAAATTAATCTTCTTCTTCTTCTTTACTGGTATGAGTACGGCTAAATAATTTCAAAATGGCTTCAAAATGGCAAAAGCGAAGCAATTTTTAGCCTTTTTATGGGCATGAGGGCGCGAGTCCATCGAAATGTCTAACGAGGGACTGTAATTTCTTAATGTTTTATAGGCGTGATTAGTGAAACGTCAAGTAATGATAGCTGTCACTGTCATTAGCATGGGAGTGATCTGTGCCTGGAGCCAGGAAAAAACAGACGTTGGCCCGAATATTTCGCTTTCAATTGCACTGCACCATCATTAAGACTTAACTAAATATTTGTCTTTATGGGTCTACACGCGTTATTAGGAGTAGCAAATTACATAGCTACTTACTGCCCGACGTTTCGACTGGGTTACACCAATCGTGGTCGCGAGCGAAGTTAACTTAAGACTATCCTAAATATTGCTTCTTTCAAGTCCGGTGATGATGATGAGGCTACTCCAAGCCATCATCGTAAGTTAGTTAGGAAATATTGCTTCTTATTAGGCCTGTCCAGCAGTGGACGAAAGTGGGCTGATGTTGATGATGATGATGATGATGATTAGGCCTGTACGTTTTGACTGACACTAATAATAATATAACGTCAGGCAGCTGTGTGTGCTACTGAACGCGGAATCAGTATACCGAGCACTAGCTCGTATCGTGCGCGAAGAGAAGGACCTGCGCCTCGCCGCCACGGTAGTGGACGTGCTGGGCGGCATCCTGCTCACCGCCGCCGAACTCTATGACCTGCGACAGCAACTACGCACCTCCGACACGCCTGTGAGTACCGTCTACCAAGCAGCTGTGTATGTCGTTCATATAGATAAGAAAAAGAATTGCACCAACAATAGCACCTTGTGGAACTCCTAATTGGAATCGGTGACCCTATGACATAAGGTACTGTTAAATATCACTGTTTGAAGCCTAAAACTTGAATATTAAATAACTCAAGTTACAGCAAAATTTGGACGTTATAATGATCAGGTATGCGTTAATAAGTGTCAAGGTAAATACAATCGAAAGCTTTGAACAAGTACAGAAATCTCTAAAATAGTTCTGTATTAAAATATCATTTAAAGTTATCTGTTTTTCTGCTTCTAATAGGTAATATACTTCATTGATAAGGTAGGGTGGCTCTCTCTGGCACAGGTGCTCCTTACAGGTGCACTTAAAAGAGTTTTGTTACTGTTAAAATGTTATTGTGATGAAATAAAAAAATATATAAAATTATTATTTATTTATTTAAAGCTGAAATCTATCGTCATGTTACATTTCGAAGCCTCGGTTTATTGATACCAATCGCCGAGGTCCAAAGATCCCAGGTGTGGTATGCTAACACTAGTGGTGTCTCCAGGCGACGCGCGCGCTGTTCTCGTGGCTGTACCCGTGCTGGTGCCACAGCCCCGTGGCGCTGCTGGCGCTGTGCCTGCTCACGCACCACTACGAACACTGCAACACACTCATCGAGCACTTGTATCCTTTGCCGTACATGGACAGCTAGAGTCATAATGTATCTGGATGATATCTTTATTAGTGAGAAGATTGCCTACTCTTTGCTATTATGACGTACCCTCGGTAAAATGTTTTGTGAATATGTGCCAAGAATAAAATCTGTCTATAATATAAAGTATTTGCATTAGTATTCAGATCTTCTTTTTTTGTAATAGGTAAATAAGATGACCTCACCCCACCTGATGGTAAGCGGTAGTTAGATCCAAATATGAGGATCTTAAAAATATATATTTTCCCCTAGCTACGATGTCGGGAATTGTGTTTTAAGTAGAAAAACTATCCAAGGTTAAAGGCTCTTTTGAAATCTACATCATGAAGTTTGTAACGGAAAATTTTATACTGGTTTACATTTGAATATTATAATCCTTGACTAGCAGTTCAGCGGCGATCTCGAGATAACCGTGGATTTCCTGACAGAAATAGATAAATTAGTGCAACTCATCGAATCTCCAATATTCGCATGTAAGTAAATGCTTTTCTAGGGGGGCACTCTGCCTATTAATTCTACTACTATCACTGTTTTAAGTAATAAAGTTTATAAAAATATTGTTTTTTTGATTGTTTGTGAATTTTATTTGAAAATATATTTGTGAGTTTCGTATTCGCTGTTCGCCCCAAAGTGTTCGTATAGGCATTTGACGTTGTTTTTTTTACCGCTACCGCACTCGTCGTCCTTGTGTGTGAACTGTCGCTTATACATTGCCTCAAATCAAGTGACCGTCGCGGGCTCCTGTCAATTCGTGCCGCTACTGTCTGTCATGGTCGCTGCCGAGGTCACTTGCCTTGAAAGCGGCACGAACCGACACCTTTGCTGCCTGTCAGTCCATTGGATCAGGGAGGGGCGAAGAAAAGATATTAATCTATACTTGGCTTGCATGAAATGTCGGATGTAAGATTAAGTGGGAATCTTTTTGGTAGTAGTTAACCGCCTATCTCCCCGCAGACTTGCGGTTGGAGCTGCTCCGCGGCGCGGGGTCGGCGGCGCTGCGCGGCGCGCTGTTCGGGCTGCTGATGCTGCTGCCGCAGTCCGACGCCTTCCGCGCGCTGCGCTCCCGGCTGCAGTGCGCGCCGCCGCTGCCGCCCGCGACCAGCCACGCGCCGCCCTACCCCACGCCGTGAGTAGTGACCCCCCTCCCCCCTCAGACCTGCTGGAGCTGCTCGCGCTGCTGATGCTGCTGCCGCAGTCCGACGCCTTCCGCGCGCTGCGCTCCCGGCTGCAGTGCGCGCCGCCGCTGCCGCCCGCGACCAGCCACGCGCCGCCCTACCCCACGCCGTGAGTAGTGACCCCCTCCCCCTCAGACCTGCTGGAGCTGCTCGCGCTGCTGATGCTGCTGCCGCAGTCCGACGCCTTCCGCGCGCTGCGCTCCCGGCTGCAGTGCGCGCCGCCGCTGCCGCCCGCGACCAGCCACGCGCCGCCCTACCCCACGCCGTGAGTAGTGACCCCCTCCCCCTCAGACCTGCTGGAGCTGCTCGCGCTGCTGATGCTGCTGCCGCAGTCCGACGCCTTCCGCGCGCTGCGCTCCCGGCTGCAGTGCGCGCCGCCGCTGCCGCCCGCGACCAGCCACGCGCCGCCCTACCCCACGCCGTGAGTAGTGACCCCCCTCCCCCCTCAGACCTGCTGGAGCTGCTCGCGCTGCTGATGCTGCTGCCGCAGTCCGACGCCTTCCGCGCGCTGCGCTCCCGGCTGCAGTGCGCGCCGCCGCTGCCGCCCGCGACCAGCCACGCGCCGCCCTACCCCACGCCGTGAGTAGTGACCCCCCTCCCCCCTCATAATATCTTGAGTGTTTGAGCGTTTGATTTTTTATTAAGTAAAGTATATTTTAATAAAAAGAAAAAATTGTATCCAAGAGGTGGCTGATGCAGCCATTATCGAACACTATTGTTCTTATAAATTTTAAATTTTTAAGTGCTAAGGCTTGCACTAGCTGTTCTTAATATTTAGAAAAACGAAAAAAATTCAACTGCCCACCGCGGCCCGGGGACTCGAACACCCGTCCTTCTAGGAATCGGCTGTCAGTGTGTATTACAGATAGTAGATGGCGCCACCTGTGGCAAACAGGTCATATACGGGAAAAATTATGTGTATTGCAAGAAATTATTATTTAATTTTATTTCAAACAATCATGACTATTTACTAATCTGTCTGTATACAGGGTGGACCCGACCGAATCGCCGATCGACTTCGACGGCCTGCTGGAGGAGTTCAAGCGCGTGCAGAGCGCGCACCGCCAGTACAAGATGCTGGACCGGCGCGCGCGCACGCTCGACAAGCCCTACTCCTAGCCAGGTGGGTAGCATACAATGCAGGCGCTGGTGACTCGGACCAAGAGGTTTAGTTCCACTATTCTGCCATGTGTCATTAAGGCAATGCCCTTCCAGCTCATGTTTTCCCTCCCTCCTATGATCCCGGGCTCTTCAGGCGGGACGCGAAACGACATTTAAGTTGGCCTTCAGGGTGAGTGCGACAGGCTCAATGTGGTCTATTGTGCCTGTCGACCTCATACGTCAATCTCACAACCATCAGGTGTGCGGAGTGAGGAATTCGCATTGGTGACTCAACACCAGGATAGCTCAGAGGAAAGAGCGTCCGACGCGATATCGGAAGGTCCGGTGGTTCAAGTCACCGTTCAGGCAGAGTCATGAATGCGAATTTTTTCAAATTTTAAATTTATTTAAGAAAATATTTTTGTTCACGATTTTTGACAATATTGCATTTTTTTTTTCAGATAACGATCCAACACCTAAGGTGATAACCATGTTTCTGGCAGTTGAAGAGCGGGAAATTAAGACGATAGATTAATAAATTTAATTTTGACCGACTGCACTGGAATCGCTTTGTCGCTGAGACTAGGTGCTTACCTAGATTTGGTTATTCATAATAGGTAATTGCAATGACACCAAAACTTTCCCTGACTGGGGATAAATATAATAATTATGTTAGTGACATGAAATCGAAGGACAGCTAAATGTATTCGTCACAAGACCAGCGTCGGCTTTTTTTTATTGTTGATTATAAAGTCGAATCTGTAGATTGATTTATTTGATATAAATTATTTTGTGCAAATAATGTTAATTAGTAGTAATAAGAAAAAAAGTGATTAAAATGTATTCTCATTTACAATTTATATAGCAAAAGTTGATTTGAATATATTATTTTTTATCTGATATGAAATTAATGTATTATTAATTCAAGAAATTAAAATTTTGATTTTTTTTATTATTTAGGTCTGTGGATGTCATTGGTGTTTTAGGAATATATTGAAATATTTTCCTACCAATCACCAGGCATAGATCAGGGTTTCTAAACTCAATCTATAAATCAGAGGATTTGTAGATATTGTATTTATGATCGCTATCCCTTTGTGGAAATAGCAATATCCACACACCACATACAGAACTGTACCTAAGGCTAAGAACTTGAAAAACATATGTACAGATTATATAATAAATTGTATTATTATGTAGTTATATGGAACATCGATTAAAATGTTATTTATACATTCCAAACGGAGTTTTATTGAAACCACCATATTTTTCCGTAAAATGTTTATTACTTTTATGTTTCTGTTACACTTATTTCTTCACAGTTGACTTTGTTATTGTAATAATAATAAAGCACCTTGAAGTTTTAATTATCTTTTAAAATATAAATTCTATGGTGTATTTACAGTTGACGTGCAATGTACTTATACCTTCTCCGGATTTATTACTTAAAATAGGAATGTCATGTGTACAAATATACTATTTTGTTACAATTATGTTCTAATTTGTTAAATGTTTTAACTCATATCATTCAAATATTTAGAATTGTCTACTATAAACTAATAGTAACTTTATATTGATTGCATTGTGTATAACATAATAATTAATTTTATTTAAAGAAGATAAAAATATGTAAACAAAAAGAATTCTATTATATATTCAATGAATCGTGCTGAGATCTAAGGTTTTATATAAATGACCTTTTAGATTTACACAAAAGTTTAATTTGTTACATATTACTAGTGGGTTCGACCCAGATAAATGCTACTTTTAACAGTTGGCTTATAAGATACAATTAGCTATTTAAAGTAGGTCTACATAATAATATTTTATATATCAAAAAGTTAGTAAATAGAGAGTGAATGAGGTATTTGAACTATGAAAATTTTAAGTGTTGTTGATATTTGACATGACATCAGTCCAACTTTCTCAATTCAATTCACATTATCAACATTTACAACATATTGACTTACTTACATTATAGTTATTGTATGATTGCATGGACGATATTAACCAGACGAGTTAACCCTTTAACCAGTATACTATTATGAATATTGCACTGCTTTTGGACCTTATCGAATAATAATGTAAGTAAAATAAGGTTTCAATGATGGTGGCAATATGGTTGCCATTACCAGATAAAGGGTTCAATCGCTATTCTTCAACAACCCTCACTCATGGCCATAGCATGGCTCCGCGCGGGTAGACTGAGCTTTTATGTAAGACTTCATTTCCTTTAATTGCCTTCACTTGATTAGAGACCTTTCTAGAGGTATTTTTGATATGTAGTGATTCACTGGTAAATTGCTTACCGATCCCAATTTACCCACGCGAAGGCAACTTGAACAGAGTGGTCGTGATAAGTGGCAAAATACTACTTATTTTATTAAAACGCACGAATCAATCGTGACCACGCCTTTCATAAACCGTTCAAAACGGAATCGAATTTGAAGAAATCACTACATGACTTTTCTGTACTACAATACTAGTCACATTATAGCGTTCTTGGCACCCTCTGTGCTTATAGTGGTTCGGAACGGGGCCCATAGACTATTTACTCTCACGGAGACTTATTGGGAATATGATGAGGTCACGATTGGTGATGAAATCCCTTATC
This sequence comes from Maruca vitrata, assembly GCA_039566165.1. NCBI lineage: Eukaryota > Metazoa > Arthropoda > Insecta > Lepidoptera > Crambidae > Maruca > Maruca vitrata. The sequence goes on from CM076929.1 coordinate 14,380,943, forward strand.
TATACTAATATTATAAAGCTGAAGAGTTTGTTTGTTTGTTTGTTTGTTTGAACGCGCTAATCTCAGGAACTACTGGTTCGATTTGAAAAAATCTTTTTGCGTTGTATAGACCATTTATCGAGGAAGGCTTTAGGCTATATAACATCACGCTGCGACCAATAGGAGCAAAGATACAATGGAAAATGTGTAAAAAACGGGGGAAACGCGAACGAAGTCGCAGGCACAGCTAGTTTTATATATATAGGTCCTTCTGCCACAGTTAAGTATCGCGCTTTTTCCACAGCGGTCAGTATCAGGCGAGCGCGTGTCGATCCATAGACAATTTACTCTCACGGAAGCAACTGGGAATATGGTGAGGTCACGATTGGTGATAAAATGAGACACTTTATAATATAGGTCCTTCTGTCACAGTTTAGCCTCGCAGCGCCCTCTATCCAGCTCAGTATCAGGCGAGGGCGCAGGCGGAGCGCGGGCGCGCGGGCCCGTACACGACGGAGCCGGCGCCCGACTCCGAGCTCGACGACGACCGCGACGACAGCGACCACGACTCCTGGGGACAGAGTATGAGCTATCTGTAATGGATGTAACCGCTAAAATAATATGAGTATAGATTTAATGAGTTTCACAATAATTTGAGTAATTCTATACTCAAATTCAATTCATCACAGCAATTTACAAAAATTTACTTTACATTTTATTTTCATATATTTTCACAAAGTAAGTAAATATCCGATTTTTTTTGTCCCATCCCATCTATAGTGACCCAGGTTCACTACTTACGGTTCCAGAATCGTGGGTTCGATTCGCAACCCGGACAAATATTAGTGTGACAAACATTGGTGTTTGTTCCGTGTCTGGTTGTTATTAAATCTTTTGAAGTATGTTTGGGTGTCCATTGATCGATATATCCGTAACACAAATGCTTAAGTTACTTACCGTAGTAATGTAGTAGTACTTATCAGATCAATGTTAGTGACGTTGTGTGATATTTATTTACTTACCTCCTCCTCGTCCCCTCCCCCTCCCGGGGGTCGGGGGGGCGGGCGGGGCGCTAGGGCTGCAGGTCCTGCGCGAGCGCGTGCAGCCGCGCCACGAGTCCCCCCGTGCGGGCCGCCCCCGCCGCCGCCTCCTCGCTGCTTACCTCCTCCTCGTCCCCCTCCCCCTTGGGGGGGTCGGGGGGGCGGGCGGGGCGCTAGGGCTGCAGGTCCTGCGCGAGCGCGTGCAGCCGCGCCACGAGTCCCCCGTGCGGGCCGCCCCGCCGCCGCCTCCTCGCTGCTTACCTCCTCCTCGTCCCCTCCCCTCGGGGGGTCGGGGGCGGGCGGGGCGCTAGGGCTGCAGGTCCTGCGCGAGCGCGTGCAGCCGCGCCACGAGTCCCCCGTGCGGGCCGCCCCCGCCGCCGCCTCCTCGCTGCTTACCTCCTCCTCGTCCCCTCCCCCTTGGGGGGGTCGGGGGGGCGGGCGGGGCGCTAGGGCTGCAGGTCCTGCGCGAGCGCGTGCAGCCGCGCCACGAGTCCCCCCGTGCGGGCCGCCCCCGCCGCCGCCTCCTCGCTGCTTACCTCCTCCTCGTCCCCCTCCCCCTTGGGGGGGTCGGGGCGGGCGGGGGCGCTAGGGCTGCAGGTCCTGCGCGAGCGCGTGCAGCCGCGCCCCGAGTCCCCCCGTGCGGGCCGCCCCCGCCGCCGCCTCCTCGCTGCTTACCTCCTCCTCGTCCCCCTCCCCCTTGGGGGGGTCGGGGGGGCGGGCGGGGCGCTAGGGCTGCAGGTCCTGCGCGAGCGCGTGCAGCCGCGCCACGAGTCCCCCGTGCGGGCCGCCCCGCCGCCGCCTCCTCGCTGCTTACCTCCTCCTCGTCCCCTCCCCTTGGGGGGTCGGGGGCGGGCGGGGCGCTAGGGCTGCAGGTCCTGCGCGAGCGCGTGCAGCCGCGCCACGAGTCCCCCGTGCGGGCCGCCCCGCCGCCGCCTCCTCGCTGCTTACCTCCTCCTCGTCCCCTCCCCTTGGGGGGTCGGGGGCGGGCGGGGCGCTAGGCTGCAGGTCCTGCGCGAGCGCGTGCAGCCGCGCCACGAGTCCCCCGTGCGGGCCGCCCCGCCGCCGCCTCCTCGCTGCTTACCTCCTCCTCGTCCCCTCCCCTTGGGGGGTCGGGGGGCGGGCGGGCGCTAGGGCTGCAGGTCCTGCGCGAGCGCGTGCAGCCGCGCCACGAGTCCCCCGTGCGGGCCGCCCCGCCGCCGCCTCCTCGCTGCTTACCTCCTCCTCGTCCCCTCCCCCTGGGGGGGGCCGGGGGGGCGGGCGGGGCGCTGGGGCTGCGGGTCCTGCGCGAGCGCGTGCAGCCGCGCCACGAGTCCCCCCGTGCGGGCCGCCCCCGCCGCCGCCTCCTCGCTGCTTACCTCCTCCTCGTCCCCCTCCCCCTTGGGGGGGTCGGGGGGGCGGGCGGGGCGCTAGGGCTGCAGGTCCTGCGCGAGCGCGTGCAGCCGCGCCACGAGTCCCCCCGTGCGGGCCGCCCCCGCCGCCGCCTCCTCCGCCGCGCCCAGCAGCGCGCGCACCCCCGCGCCCCCGCACCCCACTGTCGCCGCTGGTGCCAGAGGGGGCGCTGGGGTGCTCTTCTCGGCTGTGGACTCGGTCCGGGACTCCTGAGACAATATAAATACGAGTTATAATATCAAACATACTATAGGGCACCGTCCAGTGACACTCAGTCCAGTCAGTCAGGAAAAAAATGAACAGACAATATACAAAATCATATCTAGAATGACATATTAGATGCACACACTCAAACTGACCGAACGAATCTACCTCTTACCTATAAAAAACCCTCAGGGGGCCTCAGCAAATAGTAATATACCATAAAGCGGCTTCATTCACAATAAATTAACTAAAGTGTAAAGCATACTAGTAAACCCGGGTTCCTATCCTAGAAGTACTACCTGGTCTGGTACCGGGGCCCCACTCCATACCTGCGGCGCGCTGAGCGCGGCGCGCGTGGAGTGCTCGGCGTCCTGCAGCCGCGCCGCCAGCGCCAGCAGCTTCAGCTCTGCTGAAGACACGTCCTTATCAAGGATCTGCGTCTGCAGGTACACCGTCGCTGCTACTTTGTACCTGTTACGAAAAACCACAGGTATTGTAATAGTATCAATGAGGAGAAGGCTAAAATTCGCTTAGGTAACGACATAGTGGCGTAAATTGGCGGTGAGAACCACTAACATTATGCTGAATCCTGTAATGGAAAAAGTCAAGTATACTTGCAATATTCGTGCTGGCAGCTCGGAAGCTGGAATTGGAAGCGTAGCATTGTGTTAAGTTTTGGCAAAAGATCACAAACTATATAACCAAGTCACTAGCATATGCCGAAAATTCCAAATGCTGCATTTGGTGATTCGTGAGGCCATGTGACCATCTCATCCCACTTAGCTGTTGGAATCCCCGCTAAGGAGACCAGCTCGCGCAGCAGCGCGCGCAGGCGGCGGCCCGTCTCATCACCGCGCTGTGACGTCACTCACCAGTCGGCGATGGCTATGGCGCGGTCGCGCGCGAGCGGCGCGGCGCGCTGCAGCAGCGCGCGCAGGCGGCGGCCCGTCTCATCACCGCGCTGTGACGTCACTCACCAGTCGGCGATGGCGTCGGCGCGGTCGCGCGCGAGCGGCGCGGCGCGCTGCAGCAGCGCGCGCAGGCGGCGGCCCGTCTCATCACCGCGCTGTGACGTCACTCACCAGTCGGCGATGGCTATGGCGCGGTCGCGCGCGAGCGGCGCGGCGCGCTGCAGCAGCGCGCGCAGGCGGCGGCCCGTCTCATCACCGCGCTGTGACGTCACTCACCAGTCGGCGATGGCGTCGGCGCGGTCGCGCGCGAGCGGCGCGGCGCGCTGCCGCCGCGCGCGCAGGCGGCGGCCCGTCTCCTCACCGCGCTGTGACGTCACTCACCAGTCGGCGATGGCGTCGGCGCGGTCGCGCGCGAGCGGCGCGGCGCGCTGCAGCAGCGCGCAGGCGGCGGCCCGTCTCATCACCGCGCTGTGACGTCACTCACCAGTCGGCGATGGCGTCGGCGCGGTCGCGCGCGAGCGGCGCGGCGCGCTGCAGCAGCGCGCGCAGGCGGCGGCCCGTCTCATCACCGCGCTGTGACGTCACTCACCAGTCGGCGATGGCTATGGCGCGGTCGCGCGCGAGCGGCGCGGCGCGCTGCAGCAGCGCGCGCGCAGGCGGCGGCCCGTCTCATCACCGCGCTGTGACGTCACCACCAGTCGGCGATGGCGTCGGCGCGGTCGCGCGCGAGCGGCGCGGCGCGCTGCAGCCGCGCGCGCAGGCGGGGGCCCGTCTCATCACCGCGCTGTGACGTCACTCACCAGTCGGCGATGGCGTCGGCGCGGTCGCGCGCGAGCGGCGCGGCGCGCTGCAGCAGCGCGCGCGCAGGCGGCGGCCCGTCTCATCACCGCGCTGTGACGTCACTCACCAGTCGGCGATGGCGTCGGCGCGGTCGCGCGCGAGCGGCGCGGGGCGCTGCAGCAGCGCGCGCAGGCGGCGGCCCGTCTCATCACCGCGCTGTGGCGCCACCCACCCGTCGGCGATGGCGTCGGCGCGGTCGCGCGCGAGCGGCGCGGCGCGCTGCAGCAGCGCGCGCAGGCGGCGGCCCGTCTCAGCACCGCGCTGTGGCGTCCCTCACCAGTCCGAGATGGCGGCGGCGGGGGCGCGCGCGGGCGGCGCGGCGCGCTGCAGCAGCGCGGCGCAGGCGGCGGCCCGTCTCATCACCGCGCTGTGACGTCACTCACCAGTCGGCGATGGCGGCGGCGCGGTCGCGCGCGAGCGGCGCGGCGCGCTGCAGCAGCGCGCGCAGGCGGCGGCCCGTCTCATCACCGCGCTGTGACGTCACTCACCAGTCGGCGATGGCGTCGGCGCGGTCGCGCGCGAGCGGCGCGGCGCGCTGCAGCAGCGCGCGCAGGCGGCGGCCCGTCTCATCACCGCGCTGTGACGTCACTCACCAGTCGGCGATGGCGTCGGCGCGGTCGCGCGCGAGCGGCGCGGCGCGCTGCAGCAGCGCGCGCAGGCGGCGGCCCGTCTCCATCACGGTGATGCGCTCCAGCACGTGGAACTGCTCGTCGTTGTACGTCAGCGAGCGCGTGGCGCGGTCCCGGACTGGAACAGAACAACTGTTGGTGAATTTCATGTGCGATGTAAACATATAAGAAACCTTGTTCGTTTCTGCCCGCGACTCCGTCCGCTTGAAACGTAAATATTACTCTATTACGATGACGGCATGATCCCACATCCCACATATATTCTATTTCTTCTAGTCCTGAAGCGTCGATGGCCGAGTTGTTAAGATCGTTGCTTGCCATGCGATAAATCGCTAGTTCAAACCTATACTGTCCATTTACCACTGGGCACCGCTACTGTTATTGGAGGCTTCATCGGTGAAGGAAAACAATGTGACGAAACCGTGCCCCAGCAGCGGGATCGTATATGAGCCGCAGCTGATGCCGTACCCAGGTGCTGCCAGGAGTCGCGCAGGCGCTCGACGAGCGTGCGCGCGCGCGCGTGCAGGCGCAGGTCGGCGGGGCAGGGCGCGTGCGTGGCGGCGGCGTCCCACTCGGCGCGCAGGGCCCCGCCCGCCGCGTGCCGCGCCACCAGCGCCGCCGCCGCGCCGCGGACTGTGCGCGCCTCGCCTGAGGGGAAGATGCGTAGGCAATCTTAACTCGGCACGAGATTGAAGTGACAAATCATCATCATCAGCCCATTTCTGTCCACTCTCTCTCCAAATGCACACCAAAAAAAAAAGTGACAAATGTGAAAGTAACACTAAGTTTGGCTTGCAGCTAATAATCGTGTGCAATTTTTTGAAGATGGATAGGATTGACGCCCGCTATGCTTTTGGAAAGATTTGTTGGTAACGAGGTTTTGTAATAAAGCGAATTTAACAACAAATGACATTCATGATCTTGCTGTTTGTAAGGTAATATTTTGAGGTAGAAAAAAAGGTATTCGAGCAAACCTAACGGTATTTATAGGGACTAGTTTTATACTTGATTGACACGTTTGTAAAATAAATATATAAAGTTTGCTACATGTCCCAGAAAGTGACGCGAAAACACGTTTTTGAATTTTCAGGATTTTATATCTCAAAAACTTGACATGATAGGGAAAACTTGTTTATGAGAACCATACTTAGCGCATCGTAAACTTTCAAAAAAGTATACTTTGGGTCCAGAGATGAAACAAAAAAATCGATTGTGGTCGACCAGTGTAATCAATGTTTCTTAAAATCAGCACATGGTTGGATCATCCTGATTTTTTAAGTCGATATATGTTTACTGAGATACCTACCTAAATGATGTGTACTCACCAGCCGCCAACGCCGCAGCAGGCGCCCACTGCGCCCTCCTACCCCCGGCAGCGGTAGCCGCCAAGTCGATAGCTCGCGCCGCGTCGTGCAACCTGTCCGCGTGGGCCAGCAACGCGTCCGCGCGCTGCGACACCGCGGCGAGCCGAGCCGCCAGCAGCGCGCCCCAGCGGCGGACACAAGCACCGCATAGGAGAGAGGCTGCGCATAACGCCTCCACGCGACGCTTGATCGCGTGCCCCACGCTGCACGCCGTCTGCACATAAGGTAAGCTATCTATCTGAGCGATAGAGCACGAGCCGCGCGGCCAGCAGCGCGCCCCAGCGGCGGACGCACGCACCGCATAGGAGAGAAGCCGCACATAGTGCCTCCACGCGACGCTTGATCGCGTGCCCAACGCTGCACGCCGTCTGCACATAAGGTAAGCTATCTATTTGAGCGATAGAGCACGAGCCGCGCGGCCAACAGCGCGCCCCAGCGGCGGACGCACGCACGGCATAGGAGAGAGGCTGCGCATAACGCCTCCACGCGACGCTTGATCGCGTGCCCGACGCTGCACGCCGTCTGCACACATGGTAAGGTTCGACTAGTCCAGACTGGAACTGAGCTGAACATTGACTCCACTTTGTTCAGTTGAGACTCGAATTTGACTAGTCCTATCTGGAATTTGACTGGACTTTATTTGACTATACATTGATTCGACATTCACTAGCCCTGACTCGACTATGACAGATGCACGCGCCCCATAGTAGAGATCGCGTGCCCCACGCTGCACGCTGTCTGCACACAAGGTAAGGTTCGACTATTCGACTAGTCCTAACTCGAATTTGACTAGTCCTGACTTGAATTTGACTGAACATTGACTAGACTTTTGTTTGACTATACATTGCTTCGACTTTCACTAGTCCGGACTATGACGGACGCACGCGCCGGATAGTAGGGAGGCTGCGCATAACGCCTCCACGCGACGCTTGATCGCGTGCCCCACGCTGCGCGCTGTCTGCACACAAGGTAAGTTGTCTATCTGTACGATAAGATACGTCGGTCCAGCTCCCGCACCCGAGTTTTCGATTCGCCTTTCAACTCGATTTTGATTGACTTAACATCGACTTAATTTCGACACAACTTTGTCTAAACATTGAATCGACTTTGTTTAGTTCTGACTCGAATTTGACCAGTCTTGACTGGAATTTCACTGAAAATTTACTAGACTTTGAATAAACATTTATTCGAGTTTCACTAGTCTTGACTCAACTATGACTCACCAACCGAAAACACTGAAAAGTTTGACAGATAGCTAAAATTTTACGTCAGTAGAAGCAGAAGCCGGGCTAACACTGAAAATCAGCGTCGTGGTTCCGTAGAGCCGCGGCATAATGCTGAGTGAAAGCCTCTTTGGCACATTCTACTCTAGTTTTAAGTTATTTTGTTCATATTTCTATTTTTGTAACTGTGTGAGAATGTGTTAAATAAATATTTTTCTTTCTTTCAGATTTATTAAAACATCTGTTTGAATACAGTATAATAAAAATTAATCCACCAATCCACCCCACCCCAAACCTATGCACATACCTTGGCCTGCGTGGCGTCGTTCTCGACGGACACGATGTTGGGGAACACGGGGAACTTGGGCGCGTCGGGCTCCGGGGACATGCTCACGTTGTGGTTGCTCTTGTTGAACAGCAGCAGCGGCTCCTCCGCCGACGTCTCCGGGTAGTTCTTGCCTGGGGACACATTCATCACTTACTTAAACGACGGTGACCTCACTCTACTTGATGATAAGCTGCCGTGAAATCCATATATGAGGTCGGAAAGCACAAAAGACCCTATTGAGCCTGTCGCCTCACTCTGAAGGTAGGTAATAATGGTCATTTTATGTCCCGTCTGAAGAGTCCAGGAGTGTGGAATCTCACAGGTTGTAAGACTTGAGACTCAAAAGAGGACCAGTGTGGCGCCATACAATCTAATATACGGGGAAGAGATCAGTCGACTACATAGATCATGATAGGCGCCCGATCAAATTTGGCCATAGAAGCCGATCTCAATAGAGGTCTACCAACTTTACAGGACATATGATAGTATTGATAGTGCTTGTGCACTGTCTTGTCTGTCGGTGTTGTCTGTTGCATTTATATATTGTAATATTATGTTAATGTATCACTTATAATCATGAAATTTAAAAAAAAAATTCACAACATCACATACATTGATCTGATCCTGTGGTAAGTAGCTTAAGCACTTGTGTTACGGGTATCAGAATCAACAGTGGATACACAAATATACTTAAATATATTTAATAATACACCCAGACACGGAACTAATACCGATGTTCGTCACACAAATATTTGTCCCGAGTGGGAATCGAACCCACGACTCTTGGAACCGTAGGTAGTAAACCTGGGTCACTAACCACTGTTCCACCGAGCCAGTCAATTTATGTCAACAGATGCGAGTTTCCCATATAAAGTAATAAATAAACTGTAGGCGTGGCAAGTGCACCCCGGTGCTGGTACCTAGCGTGTTCTCGTCTATCTCGGTGAGCAGCAGCCGGTCGCGGCAGAGCAGGATCTGCGACTCGGCCACCACGCTCGTCTGCTCGCAGATGTACGTCTGCAGGTGCTCGTACTTCTCCTCCGGTTTCAGGAACACCTGGAACCAATCATAACCAACGTCTACTTTTGTATCTACTTACTTATACCTACTAATATTATAAAGCTGAATAGTATATTGTTCAAAACAAACAATAGGGAATATGCACAATTTATTTTTATTATCCTAAATAAATCTTTGATATTGAAGAAATATGTTTATAATTTTATTTTACAATTTACTTTAACGACAGCTGAGATATACCTGTGGCGCTACCATGAGTTTAAAAGTTACGGACTCGATATCAAATACGGAAATATGTCTATGAAAAACTTGTACAGCGCCCCTGGTGGTTACGCTAAGAACTAAAATCGGTCGTATGAAAAAAATAACTCGATAGGTTTTTAACGTACGTAAGTTTTCGATAGCCAACTCATGGTACCGCTACTGTTTAAAGTTCTTGAGTAGACAGAGAGATCCGATACATCAGGTCACGTCAAATTACACTACGGCCATACGCAATCCATACAAAACTCTGTTTTGTAAGGAAGAGATGGAAAATTAACTTTAATTCATTATACAGCCTTCGTTTTTGAACCGATTTCCACTTCAAATTCACATTGTATTATATTTTGAAGTCTATTTGCATAAGTTGTTGAAAAAATCAAGATTGCCGGTTTATGCATATTCCTTATTAAACGCACTAATCTCAGAAACTACTGGTTAGAATTGCGAAATGCTTGTGTTGGATAGACCATTTATCGAGGAAGGCTTTAGGCTTTATAACATCTCGCTGCGACCAATATAAGCAAAGAAACAATGAAAAATGTGTAAAAAACGGGGGAAAAGCGGACGAAGTCGCTGGCAAAGCTAGTCTGAATATACAATGCGTAAAATGTAATGTCGTGAACTCTAATTATCCTGTTCTACCGAATTCCTTCAATTATTTATCTGATCGCACTGGGTGTGCTGGGATCGATTACTTATTATCTTTATTTTGATGCACTGCTTATCTTATTATCTCTAGTATGAGGAGACGACTAGACATGATCGATATAAGCCACAGGATGGGTGTGTCAATTCGGTCCATAAAACCGGCTCATAATGAGGAACATAATAAAATAAAATTGTCCTAATTTTAAAAAATGATAGGAATCGTCCAAGGTCAAAAACATCCTAACTTAAATAAGATACGTAATTAATGCAAAAAAGTAGATCAGATAACGTTTCCATTTCCTTGTAAACTTATTACACAATCGCATTGATTGCATGTTGAGATTGTTAGTCGGCCTTGGGCTTTTTTATTATTTATTTGCTGAAGATTTATTAATATCGGCATTTAAATTCTACCTACTGTGTTACATTAATTTCCAACGAATTTATCGGCTTATTTTTAAGTAGAAACAGAAGAAACATTAAGTATTTTAAACGATTACGTAAAAAAGATATCAGCAGATATATCTCTCTACATCATACATTTTTATAGACCAACATTATTCAAAGCGAAAAGCGATTATCTAGCCTTTTACTTGTTAAAAGTTATGGGTATTAATGAATCGCCTCTGACTTTGATATGCAATAATAATAAGCAGCTTTGTTAATTCCGCAAGAGTAATTTATAATCGTGATTGTGATCTAGCTTCCTAGACCTTGATGATATGGTAAGTGCATATCTGTTCCAACTTATTTCAAATCAGTGCAACGAATCTTCTAAATCCGCTGCAAAAAGGTTAAAAAACACCAAGGCTAATTTTAATTCGCCTAGCAAGCGTTGCAGTTCTCCCTGATAGCATCGAAAACGGTAATCGGAGCCTTATTGCTGTGTAAGTAGAGTTCAACCCTAAACTAGTTAATGCAAAAGGAGCCCTTATCTACCTTAGACTTTAATGTTGATTCTACAAACTACTGGCTTCATTCACAGGGTACTGCGCTCCCGCGGCGGCATCAGCTGATCCCCTTCCCTTTGTCTCACCTGTTATTGTTAGCTATGTGTACATTCTACCATGTTGTATTATTAATTTGTCATTTTTTTTTTCGTTTCCTTTTTTTCTTTACAGCAAAGATTCTACTTGTGTCTCTATAAGTCTTATGGAGCAGGATAGTGGCACTACATTTGCCATAATTCGTGTCTCTATCAGTCTGCGTCTTATAGAGCAGGATAGTGGCACTACATTTGCCATAGTTCGCTAATGTACCCGCAGCATTACAGTGCGGTATTGGCCTTGTGGCTTGCACCGCGATTTCGGTTCCTAATCAAATTACTCGCGGAGACAAAGGCACCGCTGGCATTGTTCTGAATGTGGGTCGCGGGCGTTACGCAAGACACGCCATATCGGCGCAGTGGCGGTGGACACGGTGAGGAGTCTCTGCACAAGTTTAAAGTACAATTATGTAAGAATGGCACAGTGGTCTAGTAGCCCAACCTTGGCGAGTAAATGGCACCACGCGACGCAATATTTTGGGCACGTCGCCGATCATAAAACATGTGTAACAATGTGTGTAGTTGATATTTTATGACGATCGAACGTTTTCGTTATTATTATTTTCCAAATAATCAGAAAGTTAAATATTTGATGGTACACACTTAACTACCTATTCAAAAGCAGATTACTTACTAAAACTGAATGCGAATATTTTAAAATTTATAATTCAAGTGCTTAAAATGTTGGAGATTTGATTCCTTAGGTTTTTCGTTTTAATTATGATTTTAAAACAAAACATTCGTACATTCGTTTCATGTAATTCAACCAGTAATAGCTTGAACACTGGGAGAGGGACTCTTTCAAATATGCTTTGAGGGTAGAACAGTGTAACGTCATTGGGCGTAAAAGTATTACCTAAAATATCTCATTCAACGGCCAGATGAGTTTGTTTCTCGTTTTTAGGCTTGTACCTAAAAGGTAAAAGGGTAACCCTATTACTCGTACTAAGCCTCCGCCGACCATCTGTAAATGTATCTCATAAACCGTGATAGCTAGAAAGCCAAATTTTCACAAATTATGAATATCCGTGGCGGCTATGACAACAAAGGGGGGCCCATACAATAAATGTGTTTTTTTTTACATAATTGGTACGGAACACTTCGTGCGCGAGTCCGACTTGCACTTGGCCGGGTTTTTTGACTAAACGAGTATAAAGTTACACGTTGGGTCGTGAAACATGCCATTACCTCACTGTTATTGCGTGACGCTTAGCGGTGGCGTGGCGTGCCGGCGCGGCGTAAATCCGAATTCGACGGACGATTTCCTGTGTTGTTTGGCAACATGCTCGCGAACTAGGTTCATGAACTCGCATTCCCTTGTTTATTGCCGTACTGACAGATATGCTATTTTATTGCGGTTATATTACATACTATTGCGATATAGAGTTAGTATAATCCAGGACACTGAATATACTCTACAAATTCTTCCCTTAAACACTGTAAACTATGTTAACTTTTCTAACTAGGCCAAGGATCCTCTGATGACCTAATGACCGTACCAAAGCACATTGTTTACTCCTGCCCTTTGAAAAAGCATGCTTGGGTATTACACAAGCCTTATGGCATTATATACTATCTTCAACAAAAATTAAAGAGAAGGATCTTTGAAAGCTGTAATTAATTATTTACCAAGACACTGAAATATTCCAACTTGAAAAAAATATATAAGAGCAGCATTTTTTTAGTAAGACTATTTTAAATTGAACAGAATTATACTGGTTTATTTTACTCGAATAAAATTGGACTCATATAAAATCCTAACTTTATAATGAAAATCGCCCAACCTAGTAGTTGCATCACTGAAATTTAAAAAACTAACACTATGACTAAATAAAATTTTGTGTCACATCAATCTTACCTTAATACTAGTAGCCTTATTGACATGGAAGACATGTACAGGGGTGGTGGATGTGGCCATCTGAACCTCAGAGAAGAACCGCTCGAAGGTCCATATTCTGTGAGGGTCCACCTCCAGCAGGCCCGCCAGCAGTGGCGTCACAAGCTTGCGGAGCCCTGCGCTCAGCTGACAGTGGGATGGGAGCTCTCGAGCCCATTCAATAGGGCCATTTTCTGTAGTTTGTGTTCCCTGCAAGTTAAAAGTAAAATATTTAGAAAGGCAGATTTTACATAAATTACTAAATAAGTTTCTTAAGAACTTGTGTAACATGTAGGTATATCAGAAACAGCAGTATTCACATGGACAGAACAAAAACCAATGTTTGAATCACAAATATTTGTCCCAGTTGGGAATCAAACCCACAACTCTTGGAACTGTAGCAAGGGTCACTAGCCACTGTTCCACCAAGCCAAAGCCAAAGCTAGCATTATAAAAATTGTATTTAATTAAACTAATGGAATAAAGTTGCACAATCTTAGAACTTTACACATTATTTACTTGTATGTACCTGAAACATTTGAAGTTGGGCTGATTAATTCTAGATAACATTCTAGATTAGCTAGAGTGACTACTTTTACATCAATAAAAGGTTGTATTTCTGTAAAAAATCATATGTACAATACCTATTTACTTGAGAAGTTATAACCCACCTATAATATTTACAATTTGCAAGATTTTTGCAGACTAAATTGAATAAGAAAAATAACTTACAGATATAACCCCAGATGCCTTCTTGGTGGTGATATAAAACATGGTCTCTTTATTCCTTCTTCCACCATAAGGTCTGAACGGCAGCTGGCCCGTGGCAACATGGTACAGGGTCACACCTATTGACCACAGGTCCACAGTAGCTCCAAAACTCTTTCCTACTGGCTTCCTCAGAACAGCCCTCTCATACATATCTGGGTGGAGGTACTCCTCAGTGCCATACAAGGACACAAACTGCTCCTCCTCCTGCAGCTCTCTAGCAGCACCAAAGTCAGTCAATTTGTAAGTTGTTGTACCATCCTCATTTATGTATTTCATTATATTCCCAGGCTTCAAATCTCTGTGGACCAAGTTGTTGTCTCTCAAATGCTTCATGCCAGCTGTCAGGTGCTCCACCACCAGGAGGAATTCGTTCTCCTGAAGGCCGTAAGTGTTCTCAGGGTCGTCCAGGATGTTGAACAAGCTGCCGCCAGTACACAACTCCATTACTATTACTTTCCCGCGCCCCTCCTGCTCCTCCTCGATAGCCAACAGCTTCACGATGTTCTCATGCTTCACTTTCTTCAACACTTCGAACTCTCGCATCTGAACGTCGTGCGGTCGCATGTGACTAAGCTGGTTGAAGGTCTTTACGGCCACAGGCTCCCCATTGTTCTTATTGACCCCCTGGAACACGGCACCCGTGGCTCCCTTACCCAGCACGCTAGTCGTACACCAAACATAGTTCTCCGACCCTCGTAAGAAGGACATTTTCGAAAGTTTTGTGGAACACTAATTAAATTCACAGTTCACTGCTTTGAGTAGGTTTTGTTCAACCGGTTATCAAATAAATGGTAAGAATAATCATCCTATGGTACAAAACTCACGTTGAATAACGTAAATAAATTTTAATGTAATTTACATTCACTTTTAACACTTTCGCGAATGAAAACAAATTACTCCGATACAACTTTTGACAGAATAAACAGTCGTGTCAATCCATCACTACCAGTTATTTTAACGTTTTGTCTTCACTTGTCACATACAAAACACAAATTATCCTGTACGCTAGGTATTCTGTAGATAAAAAAAAACAATTGTCAAAAATATGACGTCATTATAGTCAAACAAACAAAACGTCACTATATAAACGATGTATGTACTGTGCTGTGTAATTATTATTTTCTAATTTACGTATAAAATTGCCATTACATGGATTTAATCCTTTATACGTTCAATTTAATTTAAATGTTGAGTGTGGTAAAATTTAGCTTATATTGCCTGTGGCTTTGAGATCCAAGAAATTATGGATCTAAACCGAGAGGTCCAACACTGAACACTAGTTCCTCAGTTTTTATACATTATTTAAGAAATAAATAAGTATGCAATCAATACAATTTTTTTCATAAACTACAAGTTTAATGAATAAGATTTGTGTTGAAACCTCAGTTCAAAATGTAAGTAACCTAACCTACACTTTACGAATCGTTTGTTCCTTCCTGTTTGTGTTCGTTCTTCTCATTGCACAATATTTATCAGGTCATCAAGACACGGAGTGACGAGATATAGAGATCGATCGAAGAGCAGATCGTTGGAGCGCCGTCGGGACTACCGAGCCCGGAGTAAGGACCGAAAGTCGAGGTCACACTCTCCACCGCGATCGAAACACAGGTCTACTAGTAGAGAGAAGAAGAAGAAAGAGAAGAAGTCAAAGAAGAGTAAAAAGAAGAAAAAGAGACATTCTTCTTCGAGCAGCAGCTCTAGCAGCGACACAGATGAAGAAGAGTTGAAGTTGCTGCAGAGGCTGGAGGCGGAGCGGCAGCGCCTCAAGGAGGAGAAGAAGAAAGAGAAGGAGCAAATGAAGGCTAATGAGACGCCTGAGGAGAAAAGGTACTTTGTAATAAAACTAAATTGTCTTCAGTTATAGGTATTACTAGTACTATACAATAAAATAATGCCAAATCATTTGCTAAATGTATCCTGGTCATTGCGACACTAGCTTAACTTAGTGCAGGGACCACTAGTAATAAGTGCAATATGAACATTTTTTTTTTAAATAAAGCTTATTTTTATTATTATATTACTGACCAGTCAGTCACTAGTCAGTTATGTGTATGTCACCGTAAAATTGCAAATAAGGATAGATTGCAATCTATCTCGCGAGATTGTGAACTGTCAAATAATTGTGAACTATAGTTCACGG
Organism: Maruca vitrata; assembly: GCA_039566165.1. Taxonomy (NCBI): domain Eukaryota; kingdom Metazoa; phylum Arthropoda; class Insecta; order Lepidoptera; family Crambidae; genus Maruca; species Maruca vitrata. Next base: position 14,396,614 of record CM076929.1, read on the forward strand.
TTGACTTTAAGGCCGACCAATCAGGGACAGCCTTCGGACGGCTGTCCTAGGGCTGTCCCTGATTGGTCGGCTATAGGCTATGCTTATAACTGACCAATCAGGCATTGACATCATTGACAAGTGACATATTTAAGATCGCAATTTATCAGTTTCACTTCGATAGATTGCAATCAGATGAATAATCACACGATGAATTGTAAGCATCATGGTATGGTTTACAATTATTCGACAGTTCACAATCTCGCGAGATAGATTGCAATCTATCCTTATTTGCAATTTTATGGTGACATGTACACATTTAAATATTAATAATTACATTTCATTAATAATACCAATAATAGACAAGAGTGGCGAGCATGTGGGGAGGCCTATGTCCAGGAGTGAACTGCACACATAATAATACATTTTTAAACTTGCAGGGCTCGTCGTCTTAAAGAAAAGCAAGAAAAAGAGAGAAAGAGAAGAGAGAGAATGGGTTGGGATAATGAGTATCAATGCTACACCAATCAGGACAATCCATTTGGTGACTCGGCACTGACACACACATTTGTATGGACTAAGAAGTTGGCTAAGGAAGGTGTCAAGACAGTCTCCAGGGATGAGCTGGATGCTCTCAATAGACAGAAGCAGTTAGAGAATAAAATTGAGCTGGAAAAGGTGAGTGTTTATTTTATTGAGTACTCTTATGCCTACAAACAACAACAAATAACATGTGTACAACATTTATTGGCCAATTACTATGGTCATGGTCACGAAGCCCTTGAAGTGTTGATGCAAATAATAGACAAATCATGATAACCTTCTTTTTTAAATTCAATAGTCAGTAGAACAGTTTGAGCTAGTAATGTGCTGAAGCATAGGTTTAGAATTTGTTTATAAGTGTGTCATTAATTACTTCAGCCTGATTATCACTCAAAAATCAAATCAATCAGCCTCATTTGATATCAAGGCAATATCTTATGATCCATATTTGTACAAGTTATAAATAAATATAAATATTTCACATCCCATGGTAAGCAGCTTAAGCACATGTCGTATGGCGCCATGTGCACCATCCTTAGTTACTGTAAATGTGAAGACACAGGCTAATGAATGTATTTTATGTCTGTGTGTAGGTGAAGCAGCGCCGTCTAGAACGCGAGGCGGAGCGTGCTGCCCGCGAAGCGGAGGCCGGCGCCGCGGCGCGCGCCCGCGAGGCGGCGCAGTTCAGCAGCTGGGCGCGCCACGAGGACGCCTTCCACCTGCACCAGGCGCGCCTGCGCTCGCAGATACGGATCAGGGACGGCCGAGGTACGGGTCGGTGATCGGAGCTGGTAGGAAGGCGCAGTTCAGCAGCTGGGCGCGCCACGAGGACGCCTTCCACCTGCACCAGGCGCGCCTGCGCTCGCAGATACGGATCAGGGACGGCCGAGGTACGGGTCGGTGATCGGAGCTGGTAGGAAGGCGCAGTTCAGCAGCTGGGCGCGCCACGAGGACGCCTTCCACCTGCACCAGGCGCGCCTGCGCTCGCAGATACGGATCAGGGACGGCCGAGGTACGGGTCGGTGATCGGAGCTGGTAGGAAGGCGCAGTTCAGCAGCTGGGCGCGCCACGAGGACGCCTTCCACCTGCACCAGGCGCGCCTGCGCTCGCAGATACGGATCAGGGACGGCCGAGGTACGGGTCGGTGATCGGAGCTGGTAGGAAGGCGCAGTTCAGCAGCTGGGCGCGCCACGAGGACGCCTTCCACCTGCACCAGGCGCGCCTGCGCTCGCAGATACGGATCAGGGACGGCCGAGGTACGGGTCGGTGATCGGAGCTGGTAGGAAGGCGCAGTTCAGCAGCTGGGCGCGCCACGAGGACGCCTTCCACCTGCACCAGGCGCGCCTGCGCTCGCAGATACGGATCAGGGACGGCCGAGGTACGGGTCGGTGATCGGAGCTGGTAGGAAGGCGCAGTTCAGCAGCTGGGCGCGCCACGAGGACGCCTTCCACCTGCACCAGGCGCGCCTGCGCTCGCAGATACGGATCAGGGACGGCCGAGGTACGGGTCGGTGATCGGAGCTGGTAGGAAGGCGCAGTTCAGCAGCTGGGCGCGCCACGAGGACGCCTTCCACCTGCACCAGGCGCGCCTGCGCTCGCAGATACGGATCAGGGACGGCCGAGGTACGGGTCGGTGATCGGAGCTGGTAGGAAGGCGCAGTTCAGCAGCTGGGCGCGCCACGAGGACGCCTTCCACCTGCACCAGGCGCGCCTGCGCTCGCAGATACGGATCAGGGACGGCCGAGGTACGGGTCGGTGATCGGAGCTGGTAGGAAGTGGAGACAGAGGAGAGAGAGCGGCACGAGGCTATAATTTTCGAACCTCACCCAACATGGTCCAGAGATCCGGATAATATCATCGGAGTATGACTGGTTCTGTGAAACAGTGGTCAGTGAGCCAGCCTCACTACCTACAGTTCCAGAAGTTGTGGGCTCAATACTGTTACTGCACATTTCAACACTGTTCCCAAACTTTGACGTTTGACAAGTTTATTTAAATTATATTTTGCACCTAGGTATATATTTTTTTTAGTTAGAAATAAGAACTACAATAAGATTTAAGAACCGGATCACTCTCTGTTTCCAGCCAAGCCGATCGACCTGCTGGCGTGGTACGTGAGCTCCGAGGAGTGCGTGGACGCGCTGGAGATGCACGAGCCCTACACCTACCTCAACGGGCTGCAGGCGCAGGACCTGGAGGACCTGCTGGAAGACATCAAGGTACGGCTTCGATACTGTTACTTTACCTGTTAATACCAACTTGCCCTTATTAATCTTAGTGATAATTCACGACATTTTGGATTTTTTACTGAATTCTTTATGGAATCACCATAATTAGTCATTGTGAGCCTAATAAAATATTAATCTATTTAATAAATATAGTTTAGGCTTTTGATAACTGATGCTGATGGCTGTCCGATGACCATACTATGAGACTTAATTAACCACTTTTGATCACATCTATGTTTGGTGCACTTGTTGAATTAAGGGCTTCTATTGTATGCTGTGTGGGATATATTAACGTCCTGTGATATTACAGGTGTACCAAGAGCTGGAGAGCTCCAGCAACCAGCCGTACTGGGAGGACGTGCGCACCATCGTGCTGGACGAGCTGGGCAAGCTGCGGCGCCTCGGGGCCGCCGACGCGCGCCGCGACACCGTGCACCAGGCCGTGGCCGACGACGTCACGCAGGTCGGTGACGAGTGAATGCGGACCATCCACAGAGAGACCGGTTTATTAAAATCATCATCAGCCCATTTCTGTCCACTGCTGGACATAGGCACTGCCGAAGAACGACAGAAGTCCCCCCTCCCTCCTATGATCCCGGGCTCTTCAGGCGGAGTGTGAAACGGCATTTCAAGCAGGCCTTCAGAGTGAATGCGACAGGCTCAATATGGTCTATTTTGCCTGTCGACCTCATATTTGGATCTCACTATGGCTCACTATCAGGTGGAGGTCATCTTGTTAGCCTGTTATAGAAAAAAAGAAGCCTGTCGTTCTTTGGCTACTCGCATCCACCTCCTACCAGCTGTCCCGCGCAGATCGTCACTCCACCTGACCTGCGGGCGTCCTACACTACGTTTGCCGAGACGCGGTCTCCACTCTAGAACTCGTTTACCCCAGCGCTTGTCGGTTCTACGGCTGATGTGGCTCCCCACTGCCACTTCAGCTTACTGATGCGATGAGCTTTGTTGATGACTTTGGTTCTCTGTCGGATAGCCTCATCATCATATATTATTAACCCTTTGCGCCATCTGTATCATGAGTGATATTTTCAGCGCGTATCATAAATGACACAAGGAAAAATAAAGAATAGAGACCACCAAAGGAAACACTCTGGTATATCACTACATAGACTTAATCATGAATAAATATTACTCAACATTACATACATTGATCTGATCTCATGGTAAGTAGCATAAGCACTTGTGTTACAGATATCAAAATCAACAGCGGATACGCATATATACTTAATATATTAATAACACAACCATGACACGGGACGAATGAGGATGTTGGTCCCACAAATATTTGTCCCGGGTGGGAATATAACCCACGACTCTTGGAACCGTAGATAGTGAGCCTGGGGTCACTAACTACTGTTCTACCGAGCCTGTCAAGTATGATTCAAAGTTGTATGATCTTAGCACTAAAAGGGTAACCCATTTAACTTTAACGTCATTAAACAGCAATTACCCTCACTTACTTGGACTGGCTCGGTGGAACAGTGGCTAGTGACCCAGGTTTACTACCTACGGTTCCAAGAGTCGTGGGTTCGATTCCCACTCGGGACAAATATTTGTGTGACGAACATCGGTGTTTGTTCCGTGTCTGGGTGTATTATTAAATATATTTAAGTATATTTGTGTATCCACTGTTAATTCTGATACCCATAACACAAGTGCTTAAGCTACTTACCACGGGATCAGATCAATGTATGTGATGTTGTGAAATATTTATTATTTATTACAGCCGGTAGATTTAATCGAACACTTGTTAACTTCTCCCGTTTGCAGATCTTCAAGGGCAAGACGGGCGCGCAGCTGGAGGCCCTCCGCGCGCAGATCGAGCGCAAGATCAGCGGGCGCCAGGACGGCGTCGACGTGGGCTACTGGGAGAGCCTGCTCAGCCAGCTCAAAGGTATATGATACACTAGCGGCCGCCCGCGACTTTGTCCGCGTATTACTGGGTTTTAGTGGCAATGTTGTATTAAAACAGCCTACATTCCTTGTAAAATTTGTTATTTATTAGTGAAAGTTCCGTCAACGTTCTCCCATAGTACCCAGGTCGAATTTTGAAAAAAAAAAAAAAAAAAGTAGCGCTGGTGTTTTCCAGTGTGCCAGCTACCTCCATACCAAGTTTTATGAAAATCTATAAACACGTAAAAGTTTTCGCATACTAATTTTCACCCCCCCCCCCCCCAATGAAGCCAATGGGGGTTGAAATTAAAAAAAAAGTTGCCTATATGTTATTCCAGAGTGCCAGCTACCTTCATACCTATAAAAATCCATAAACACTTATAAGTTCTCCGATACTACGTTTCACCATATTTTTATTTTCCCAGAGGGGTAGGCAGAGATCACTTTCAGCGATCCACTTTTCACCTCTGTGGGAAACGTGACGTGACGGGTTGTGGACCACGTCGCCGCTATTCTGCCTTGAGCATTGTTTTAACAAGGTCATTGCGTTCCCACGAGTAGCAAGGATATATGACGGGGGAAGGAAAAGGGGAGGAAGGATACTATCGCCTCGGATGATTTGGACTGAGTCGATAGTAGCTCGAGGAGCCGGTATATGATGAGGTATATGTTGGCCAGAACAAAATAAAATATCCTTATTTAGTTATTTACATGCACTTCTTTTTAAGATTCAACCACCGGTTCGGGACGCCGATTCTAACGAGAAGACTCCGGCAAAAAACTCGATAGTTACTCTTTTAAGTCAAAACGAATCTACTTTAAGGTATCCAATAAAGCAAAGAAATAGAAATTGGCACACATTTAGATCTCTTTCGTTTTGCGGCGCAGCCCAACTAGAAACATTCTAACACTTGGACATGGATAATAACAAATTGTCTTGGCTATTCCTCTTAAGGCCTGAAGGGGTATGGGGCAATCCCCATACCCCTTGAGGCCTTCACCCGTTACCCGTTTAACTGTGGCGTCACTAAACGGCAGTTACCAACACTTACAGCCCTTAGATATTATTTGTTTTGATTTACACAAAATCACATACATTGATCTGATCCTGAAGATATCTAATCGAGTGGGAATCAAGACTTTTGGAACCGTAGATAGTGAGCCTGGGGTCACTAACTAATAAAGAAATGGCAATCCATTTCTTTATGCCCCAGCGACCGTCCAATCGTAGCTCCAAAGTGGGATAAGCCTTCATAAGTCATCTGTTCCAGCGCACATGTCCCGCGCGCGCCTCCGGGACCGGCACCAGCTCAACCTGCGCCGCAAGCTGCAGCTGCTCAAGCAGGAGCAGGGCGTGACGCCCGCGCCCGCCGCCCCGGGCGCCGAGGAGCGCCCCGACGATGACGAGGATAGCCAGCCGGCGCAGTTAGTATACCCTTGATGATAAAAATGATAGTTTTTTTTAAGGCTACCATGAGTTCTGTCATTGAATTGGCAGGCGAGTAGACTACTATTGTCTCTATTTTTATAAAAAATTCAAATTCATCTGTGATTTTTTGCAGCTCTCGAAAATGATATCCAACGAGAAATAAGTATAATACAAAATATACCTCAAGGCATGGTGGAAAAAAAAACTAATCAGGCTGTATAGGCTTTGTCTTTACCTCTAACTGAGAATGGATGTTTGAAATAAAACTAATTTTACGGATTAAACTCGCGTGTATTGGTATTCTAGACATTATTTAGAGATCCGACGTTTCGAGCTCTTTACAGTGCTAAAATAGACAATACTATGAGAATGGATGGTGGTTAAAAAAAAAACGTTTTTTTTTTCAGGACATCCGTAAAAGAAGAGGAAGTGAAGCCGGAGAGTTCAAACACGGCCCCAGAGGCGGAGCACAGCTCGGACTCCTCGGAGGAGGCCGAGGCGTGCGTCGCGCTGTACCGCAGCGGGCGGTACTCGCCGGAGCTGCTCGCGCCGGAGCGGCTGGAGCCGGGCACGCTGCTCACGGACGTGGCGCACGACGAGTCGCGCGTCGCCTTCCTGCGGCACGCGCACAGCGCCGCCGCCGTGCGCCCCAAGGAGCCCGAGGTGAGTGATGATGAGGCTACTACCTCGGAGGAGGCTGGAGCCGGGCACGCTGCTCACGGACGTGGCGCACGACGAGTCGCGCGTCGCCTTCCTGCGGCACGCGCACAGCGCCGCCGCCGTGCGCCCCAAGGAGCCCGAGGTGAGTGATGATGAGGCTACTACCTCGGAGGAGGCTGGAGCCGGGCACGCTGCTCACGGACGTGGCGCACGACGAGTCGCGCGTCGCCTTCCTGCGGCACGCGCACAGCGCCGCCGCCGTGCGCCCCAAGGAGCCCGAGGTGAGTGATGATGAGGCTACTACCTCGGAGGAGGCTGGAGCCGGGCACGCTGCTCACGGACGTGGCGCACGACGAGTCGCGCGTCGCCTTCCTGCGGCACGCGCACAGCGCCGCCGCCGTGCGCCCCAAGGAGCCCGAGGTGAGTGATGATGAGGCTACTACCTCGGAGGAGGCTGGAGCCGGGCACGCTGCTCACGGACGTGGCGCACGACGAGTCGCGCGTCGCCTTCCTGCGGCACGCGCACAGCGCCGCCGCCGTGCGCCCCAAGGAGCCCGAGGTGAGTGATGATGAGGCTACTACCTCGGAGGAGGCTGGAGCCGGGCACGCTGCTCACGGACGTGGCGCACGACGAGTCGCGCGTCGCCTTCCTGCGGCACGCGCACAGCGCCGCCGCCGTGCGCCCCAAGGAGCCCGAGGTGAGTGATGATGAGGCTACTACCTCGGAGGAGGCTGGAGCCGGGCACGCTGCTCACGGACGTGGCGCACGACGAGTCGCGCGTCGCCTTCCTGCGGCACGCGCACAGCGCCGCCGCCGTGCGCCCCAAGGAGCCCGAGGTGAGTGATGATGAGGCTACTACCTCGGAGGAGGCTGGAGCCGGGCACGCTGCTCACGGACGTGGCGCACGACGAGTCGCGCGTCGCCTTCCTGCGGCACGCGCACAGCGCCGCCGCCGTGCGCCCCAAGGAGCCCGAGGTGAGTGATGATGAGGCTACTACCTCGGAGGAGGCTGGAGCCGGGCACGCTGCTCACGGACGTGGCGCACGACGAGTCGCGCGTCGCCTTCCTGCGGCACGCGCACAGCGCCGCCGCCGTGCGCCCCAAGGAGCCCGAGGTGAGTGATGATGAGGCTACTACCTCGGAGGAGGCTGGAGCCGGGCACGCTGCTCACGGACGTGGCGCACGACGAGTCGCGCGTCGCCTTCCTGCGGCACGCGCACAGCGCCGCCGCCGTGCGCCCCAAGGAGCCCGAGGTGAGTGATGATGAGGCTACTACCTCGGAGGAGGCTGGAGCCGGGCACGCTGCTCACGGACGTGGCGCACGACGAGTCGCGCGTCGCCTTCCTGCGGCACGCGCACAGCGCCGCCGCCGTGCGCCCCAAGGAGCCCGAGGTGAGTGATGATAATGAAATAATAAAATAATGAAATAATTTATTTATTCTGCAAATAGCATGAAACATGAAATACTTTTGCACGTCAAGTTGTAATAAAATAAAACACATATTACATAAAAAATCACTAGTTACATAATTCATTGATGTCCAAGCGAGCAGCTCATCATGTCCATGGATTTTTATCATTTAAGTAGTCTTCTACTTTATAATATGCTTTTTTCACAAGACACGACTTAATAAAAAGTTTGATGTTTAAAAAGGTAATTCAATAACATTTTGTGGGATCTTATTAAACAATTTTGTGCTTAAACCTAAGAACGACTTTCCAGTCTTTTGAAGCCTGAACCTTGAAACGGCAAGCCTATGTTTATTTCTGGTGTTAAAATTCCGAGGCTACTCCGAGCCATCATCGTACGTCAGTTAGGAAAAAACGGCCGCTAGTAGGGAACCGAGGGCGAGTGAGTGGACGCGGAAGTTTTATACAATGTTCAAAGTCCATTTGGACCAAGTTTGTTGAACATGCATTTACCATAAGTTGCACAAAATAGGCGGTTTATCGTAGAGTTGAGGAAACCAGCCCGTTCTACTAAAACAATAGGCTTGATGACTAAAAAAAATGGGTTTTTCGCGATTTTCAGCAAAACGGTAAGTTTTACATAAAAGTACATAAGACAAAAATTGTAGATTACAAAATTATCTATTCAAAATGGTTCAATACTTTTTTACTTACGAGCCACCGTTTCTGAGGTATAATGATTTAAAAAGTTTTAATCGTCATAATATGCACGAGTGCGCCAAATGAAACCCAGTCCCTTAATATTTAAGACAGCAATGGCGAAGAAGAAGAAGTTATTGATGGAAATGTGAATAGAAGGTTCACAAGGCACTTTCAATTATTTGATATAGGCATATTATATTGAACCTTTATGTTCCATCTTCCCTCCCCCAGGGCCCATCCACCAGCACGGGCTCCTTTGCGGGCACGTCGACGGAGGCGCTGGAGCGCAGCGCGGCGCGCGCGCTGGCGGCGGGCGGCGCGGGCGCGGACCACGCCGCCTTCAGCGTGGAGCACGCGCTGCCCGACCAGCCGTGCCTGTGGGCCGACAAGTACCGCCCGCGCAAGCCGAGATACTTCAACAGGTGTGTGTGATATAATAATAATAATAATAAGTTCTTGAAAATAGCACCACTAAAATTTACTGGGACAGAACAATAATCACTGATAGGACTGTACACTTTAATAGACCCGACATCACTATCTATAATAAAATCAATAAAACAGTATACTTAATCGACATCGCAGTCCCAAACACGCATAATATACAGTCTACAATATCAGAAAAAATAAGTAAATACCATGATCTCGCAATAGAAATAAAAAAACAATGGCAAGCTAACTCCGTCTACACAATACCAATAGTAATATCATCAACAGGCATAATACCAAAAATACTACACAAAAATTTAGAACTACTTCAAATCCCACCCAAAATATATCATACGCTACAAAAAGCCGTTATTTTAAACACATGCAGATTGACTAGGAAATTCTTATCCACCGAAACTTCAGCTATGCTTGGCTAAGGCCCGCATATCTGACAATTTTACCTGCCTCAAGGGTTAGAGAGTTGAAAAACTACATAAATACATAATAATAATAATAATTTATTTATTTCGTAATCTCATATAGTGCTCAGTATGTTAATAGCTAGACAAATGAATTTCTCATTATCAACTCATATACGTCTCTACTACTGGCATGGGACCCTAAACTAGGACGACTAGACATATTATGTACTCTTTTTTTACGAAGGAGAGTCATATTATGCAAGCTAAGGGCTTGCTTAAAATTAAAGCAGAACGAATAATAATATGTGAAAGGTTCTGTAATTGATACCTGACCTTTTAGTAGTAGAAATGTCAATTCTGTGTCAGCCTGGCCAAGGAGACCATCATCTGGCATATCGTCAAATTTTTATATCTATCTCTTTACCTACTCCTATGTATTATGGACCATTCCAGTTACATGTGTTACAATATGGATACTGGAGTGTTTATTGTTGTATATTAATGTGTTGGATTATGTACCCTGCAAATAAATGCAGGGCTTTCAAAAATAGTCATAAGACTCATTTGAGTGTTCCCCTCCACGGAAATCTTTAGTAAAAGGCGAAAGATTTATACGTTTTGAAGGGAAACCAGAGTAATTAAACAAACGGTACAGCGCGGTAGTCACTGTTCGGAGAAAAATGTTGATAGCGCGATGTAACTAGGGGAGCAGCGACATCTATTGACAAAACGATGAACTAACTCGTACATAAGACTGTATTTAGTATATGGTTCGAGTTTTTGTTAGGGCCATATACTTTAATTAGATTTTATTATATACCTAGGTACATACTCAATTAAATGTATTTGTCCTTTATTGTTTTGAATTATTTTCTTTGTAAATACATACACACACCATAATGGTTTTTTCTTTATTGTTTATAAATGTCCATTCTGTTTGATATACATAACAGGATGTAAATTTTTCTTTCTTACTAATCTGCTAAACTTTCTTTGCAGAGTGCACACCGGCTTCGAATGGAACAAGTACAACCAGACGCACTACGACATGGACAACCCGCCGCCGAAGATCGTGCAGGGCTACAAGTTCAACATCTTCTACCCGGACCTTATCGACAAGAACGCCACGCCGGAGTTCTCGCTGGTGAGTATCTTAGGAGCTGTGAGGGTATTTAGAAAATACGATGTCCCTTATTATAGTAGAAATAAAAGTTATAAGCAAGAAAAGAACTAAGATCGAAATTTTTTCCATAATTCTGTTCATATCTATGAATTAAGTGAAGTTTCTCAATGATCACATAAGGCTAGGCCACTAACGCAGGAAAGAAAATTATTACATGATCAAAATTTCGGGTTCAATTTGGAAAAATCTATTACCATCAAAGTGCTTGAGTTAAAAAGATTAACTTCATGTATTTGCAGTTCCACAATTTTTATTTTTTCCTAACTGACTTACTATGATGGCTTGGAGTAGCCTCGTCATCATCACTGAACTTGCGGGGGAGCGGATGGCTCTCACCCCTAACCAGTTCCATAATAATTTACTTGTTAGGTACCCTGTTAATACTGTAGCTAAATTAGGATTTGAGGTGGGGGCAGAATTGACAACAGGTAGGAAGTAAAGCATTGCATTCCCCAGAATACAGACTTGCACATTATTGAACATTTCGTTAATCATTATCTTGCTTGAAAGACGAAGTAAAATAAATCATGTAAGATTTTAGACTTTCGCGTTCCATTACACTAAATATTTGTCTTTATGGGTCAGTTCGCTCGCGACCACGATTGGTGTAACCCAGTCGAAACGTCGGGCAGTAAGTAGCTATGTAATTTGCTACTCCTAATAACGCGTGTAGACCCATAAAGACAAATATTTAGTAAAATAAATCATGTTTGTTTGCAGAAACCATGTCCAGAGAACCCGGAGTTTGCGGTGCTGCGGTTCCACGCGGGCCCGCCGTACGAAGACATCGCGTTCAAGATCGTGAACCGCGAGTGGGAGTACTCGTACAAGCGCGGCTTCCGCTGCCATTTCCACAACAACATCTTCCAGTTGTGGTTCCACTTCAAGCGGTACCGGTACCGCCGTTAGTCTGGTTGTGTTGGGCACCGAGAATATATGTTTTGCAATGGATGTGTTTTTTGTTTATTTTACAAAATCCTTTAGACTATTAAAATTAATATACAATTGAACTGCAGTATATGCAGCATCAGCTTGTGGGCTGGTCGCAGAAATTACTAAATATCTGGGATATTTCCACACACAGTTATCTGGCCCCAAACTAAGCAGAGCTTGTACTACTTGTTCAGAGACTAATATACATACATAGATATTTATAAATAATAGAATAATATAATTAATAAATACATAATAATTTATAAATAAATAATCACACCCAGACATGGAACCAATACCGATGACCATCACATAAATATTTGTCCTGAGTGGAAATCAAACCCACAACTCTTGGAAACGCCAGATAGGGTCACTAACCACTGTTCCACCGAGCCAGTCGAAATATTAATGGATATTAATTTTAAATAGGTAACTTACACCTTTCAATAACAAATAGAAATCTTAGCTCCATTTTAAGTAGATATCATTTAAAAGTGAGGGGTTCTCAATTCAGATTACAGGGCCTTGTTAATCCGGAGAGGCAAAAACATATCGATGGCCCCACCGAATAAACGTGTAATAGCCATTGCACAAAAAAATTTTTTTTTGGTATTTCGTTACATTAGCCTCTCCTCTACCTCCCCAATTTTTTTTAGAATTTTTTGATCATAAACAAGCCTGTAATTGCATTAAAAACCTTTTTTCCACGGAAATAATATATTTTTTGTCACAAGAATATTATTATAAGTGACTATTACATGCTTCATACTTTCTCTGTTTCACAAGAATAAACGTGTATAAAAAGCAAAACGTTTGATATTGTTAGTTCTTTGTTGTTAAGTATAGGCAATATGCGTTTGCACGTTTATTCGTGTATATTTTTTTGGTGCTTTTTTGAGTAATGTGTCTTGCACGAGAAGTAACTTAGCAAATAATTTTGCATTGTTTCTTACCATAATAGATAAGTTTTATAATTTATTGCTATAAATCAAGCACCAGTATTTCATTATTCTTAATAAAATAAAAAGTAGAGTAAAAGTGCCTTAACCAAATATAAACGACAATAAATTTTTGCAATCGGGTCTCGCAGGGTAATAATAGATAAGTTTTATAATTTATTGCTATAAATCAAGCACCAGCCGTGTGGTGACGGCGTAAGAATACAAAGTGTTGAAGTGGAAGCTATGTATGAGGACATTAGTAGGAGCCATACATAGCTCCAAAACACATTTTACTGTTGTAATGGGAGACTTCAATGCAAAGCTGGGCCGTAGAAGCGATGGTGAGCTGAAAGTGGGACGATTTGGATATGAACATCGGAATCTCAGGGGACAGATGCTAGCTGACTTTATGGAGAAAGAAGGACTTTTTATGAAGAATTCATTCTTCCGAAAGTCGCCGCACAGAAAATGGACCTGGTTGGGTCCGAACGGCTGAACTAAAAATGAGATAGACTACATCATGACCTTTAGGAGAGACATCATTTCAACGACGTCTCCGTGATCAACAGGATTAAAACCGGAAGTGATCACCGTATCGTTAGAGGCACATTGAATATCAACGTCAAACTGGAAAGAACGCGTCTGGTGAAGTCTATGCTCCGACCATCGAAGGCACATATCCAAAACCCCGAGAACTTTCAGCTTGAACTGTCAAATCGCTTTCAATGGCTGGACGGCTGTTCATCAGTGGAAGATATAAATAGCAGGCTGTAAACTGAAATGTTCATACGGTACGGTCAAAGTTTTTCAAAAGCCACCTTAAAAAAAAACCTCAAAAACTATCCGACCATACCCGACACCTCATCCTCATCAGGCTAGTCGACGTTTTTTGACGCTGAAAACTTCGGATAAAGCTGAGTCATATAGGCTCCTTTAATACCCAGCATGTTAAGGAGACAATTAAGCGGAACCAAGGCTCCAAAGTGTTCGCAAGAGACGCGTCTATTGGGCAAAGCCAACTGACAAAGCTGAAGACTGAAAATGGACGCGTGACGTCAAACAAGTCAGAGGTGCTACGGGAGATAGAGAGGTTCTATGGGCAGTTATATACCTCGGTCTCTTCTGAGCCAGCTATTGTGGCGACAGACCCCAGAGCCAAGCTAACCCGACACTATACCGAAGACATCCCGGACATCAGCCTGTACGAGATAAGAATGGCTCTCAAACAACTTAAGAAAAACAAGACACCGGGTGAGGATGGAATCACTACAGAGCTCCTGAAAGCGGGTGGAACACCGGTACTAAAAGTCCCTCAGAAGCTCTTTTATTTCTCCCCGCTCGACGGCAAAACGCCAGAAGCATGGAACAGGGGTGTTGTGGTCTTATTCTTCAAAAAAGGTGACAAAACCTTACTGAAGAACTATCGGCCCATAACACCTCTAAGCTATGTCTACAAGCTGTTCTCTAGAGTCATCACGAATCGTCTCGAACGCAGGCTTGATGACTTCCAGCCTTCCGAACAAGCCGGTTTCCGAAAAGGCTTTAGTACCATAGAGCACTTACATACGCTGCGGCAGATTATACAGAAGACGGAGGAGTATAATCGGCCACTATGCTTAGCGTTCGTGGACTATGAAAAAGCCTTCGATTCCGTCAAAATTTGGGCGCTGGAATTAGATTATCGGTACATTGAAGTGTTGAAGTGTTTGTATAACAGCGCCACCATGTCAGTCCGAGTACAGGAAAATCGCACGAAGGAAATCCCCTTACAAAGAGGAGTACGACAGGTAGTTTTCATATCTCCGAAACTGTTTACTGCTGCTCTGGAGGATTCCTTCAAGCTGCTGGAATGGCAAGGACTTGGTATCAATATTATTGGCAAGGCGAAATACATCACTCACCTTCGATTTGCTGATGACATCGTAGTCATGGCCGAGTCGCTGGAAGATCTAAGACAAATGCTCGATGACCTCGATAAAGTTTCCCAACAAGTGGGTCTTAGAATGAACATGGACAAAAAATGACAAAAAATATGTTTAATGTTGCACCCACCGTACAAACTGTTGGGAACTTTACTCTCGAAATTATGGACGAATATATCTACCTCGGACAGGCAATCCGTTTAGGAAAATCAACTTTAGAGAGAGAGGTCAGTAGGCCGATGCAAATCGGCTGGGCAGCGTTCGGGAAACTGCACAACGTGTTCTCGTCCAAAATACCTCAGTGTGTCTCAAGACAAAGGTGTACAACCAATGTGTGTTACCTGAGACGTGGTGCTTCACAAAAGATCTTTTTAGAAGGCTCAATGTCGCGCAGAGAGCTATGGAGAGGGCTATGCTCGTCATTTCTCTACGTGATCGAATCAGAAATGAGGAGATCCGTAGAAGAACCAAACTTGCTGACATAACCCACCAGATTAGCAAACTGAAGTGGCAATGGGCCGGCCACATAGCACGAAGATTGGACGGTCGTTTGGGCCGAAAGATCCTGGAGTGGAGGCCACGTACTGGAAAGCGCAGTGTGGGACGACCACCTACCAGATGGACCGACGACCTGGTGAAAATCGCTGGGTTTTGTTGGAAAGCTTCGGAAGAGGCCTATGCTCAGCAGTGGGCAGCAATGGGCTGAGATGACGACAATTTCATCAAAGATTATGTTGGAATTTATTTAGTTCTCAAAATGCTTATAAAATAAGCTGTTTGCTTTTTTTTGTTGATTTTTGCTCAATTTCTATAGTAATGAGAAATATCTCTATGAATGTCATAGGCTGATTATTATAAAAAATAGTTTCATTGTTATTATTATGGTAATAAATAAAAATAATATATATCGGCGTCGGGGTGGCCGGCGGCGACATCAGAGGGTTAACACTATCGTTAGGTTCACTACTCTTCACTCTGTGGGCTGCGTAGGGTCTTCAGGCAATGAATAACACCACATACAATAGTTACAGTTTTATTCTTGTTCGGCGATCGTAAGTTAACATCAACGAAATAACATTATGGTCGATATAATCACGATAACCAATACTGCCCGGTCACTAGACAAGTCCCAGGGACGACCTAATCGAATCTGAATCTAAATCGTAACCGTCTTCACAACTCCATCATTTCAACTCAAACTAAATGTGACGGGCCATGTCCAAACGAAATCGACTGTCACCTTTTTGACAGTCGCGTTTGAGTAACCGGCCAGTATTATTCGAATGCAACAAACATCATTTAATCAAGTAATCATTGTTAATGACTTCCTAAAATCAAGTTAGGATTTACAATAATGTTACAACATTAATTAGCACTACATAATACAATTTCATAAATCAACCGAAACTTCGTGCTACCAAGCGCCATCTAGCGGAGATCATAGACACTTAATCAAAAGTGCCGCTCCCGCTACCCGCTATCCTACACGGCCATTCTGACGTTTCACCCGTCCTCGGGTGTTGTACCTGAGAACAAAATGAAACCAAAAGAGTAAACCGTTCGGCCATCCCGGCTAAAACTTATTCAAGAGCTTCTGAGCTTACAAAATTTCACTTTACTTAACATTGATACGTTTGACCGACAAGTTCCCAAGTTCAAATCTGCAACTAAGGCATTACTCAGCATATCCAATTCATTAATAACACAAGTCTAGACACACACCACCCCTGAAGATTACAATACTCTATTCCGTGTCTCAATCTCATATCTCTCTATTCAAAGACCGACCAAAAGATCGATCAGCATGCAGTGATCAATTAAGACCAGCCTACTGCATCGAGCAACACCGTCCCTCCCACTTTGAAATAAGTCTCATAGATTCCAACCAAGTGCGTCCCTTCTACCAGTCATGTAAGCAACTCACAGTGACCGTACAACACCAGTGTGTCCCTTCGACCAGGTTGGACCGGACGACATCTGTGTCCCTTCGACCAGACTGGACCGGACGACATCTGTGTCCCTTCGACCAACCCGGACCGGACGACACTTTCCTCTCAACCATTTCTAACACATGACCATCAGTCGGACCAAACGAGCGTGTCCCCTCAACCAGCCGCCTACAGCTGCATGGCCCGGACGACGCTGTCTCTTCAACCACAATTACAACAACTACTATCCAGTCCATCGGATACCCGTACCATCAACATGTGTCATTAAACAAACCAACAACCATCATCATCATCAAAGTAATTATCATTAGCATTGTCCAACTATTTGGGAACCTATCGTTCAATTAGAATTCAAAGATTTCAAAAATCATCTATCGCATTTGCATAGGGCGAACCAAAAACCTCAATTACTTTAATAGGGCCTTAAAACTTAGGGTCTAACTTGGTCTGATTTCTTTCCTCATTTTCATACTGTATGTACATAAAATCACGCCTTTTTTCCAGAGGGGTAGGCAGAGATCACTTCCTGCCATGTGCTACGGTCCTGGCACACCACTTTCGCTTCATCCACATTCATCAACCTCTTCATGCACGCTCGTCGATTACGGGTACTTTTGATTTGACCTTTCTTTAAGATTTGACCTATTTGGTCATGAAAGGTCTTTCTTGGTCTTCCCCTGTCGACATTTCCCATTACACCCTCATATACCCTTCGTTAATCGTCTTTCACTCATCCTCTCAACATGACCAAACCATCTAAGCATACCTATCTCAACCTTAGTCACTACATCTTCTTTCACACCACAACATTCTCTAATTATTTCGTTTCTTATTCTATAACTTAGTTTTACTTCTAGCATACTTCGAAGTGCTCGCATCTCCACTGCATTTATCCTACTCGTGCTGCTTCTGCCATACCTATCTTTCACTTCCGTATATTAGTGTCGGGACCAACACTTCTATGAACCGCCAGACGTACCTTTTAGGACACTTTCTGACTGCTCACAAAGGTGTGCAGCGCTCCGTTCACCATGTTACCAGCATTCACTCTGCTTTCAATATCGCTATCACACTTACCAACTTTTGTGAGTTTCATTCATATAGAACAGTCATCATATCCTGCAACTCCGCAGCCGATGAAGCGAGAAGGACTTGATCATCAGCGTAACGGAGACACTGGACGATTGACTCATTTATTCTCAAACCTTTCTCAGACTCTCTCAGACTAGTCAAGCAACTATCTAAGAATAGGTCGAATAGCCATGGTGACGCTACACATCCCTGTCTAACACTTTTTTTCGTGTTCATGTTAAACCAATCAGTGCATGCCCCATTCATTCCCCCGTTTATTCCCGTTTATATTCCTTTCTTGCTTCACTCATATCATCATTCGTCGCTTTTTGCATTCGGTGATTAGCTTTGATTGCTAACCAGTCTTGCCAAGCCTTTCTTTCTATTTACAACATCTTATCCTACACGGCTTATCCTATACGGATCACATCTTGTACGCTTTTATCCATCCATACCTTTCTATTACTCTTTCCATTTCTCATTTTAGATTTTCCACACGCTTCTGTGGCAACATTGTCTCATTTTCAAGGACAGACATTATGTTCAGAGACCACTACATACTGTGACTCAACATCACACTACCGTTTATCGACCACAATGAATGTCTGAAGTCCAAACATAAAAACAATGCACCTGAAGTAAGATATCCTTTCAGCATCTGTCTTGCGTTCATGGTATAAGGAGTTTGTTGCTCCCCTTGCCTCCCTCCCTCCGTAGTAGCCGTCTGTTGTCCTGCAGCTCAATTCCCAGTTATTTCCACAGATATCTGGAGTACAAGGCATGACATCTGAAACAAAGATTTCTCACAGTAGACAACTGACTGGTAAAGCGTTAAGAATCACCGTTCAATTACCTATCTTCATTGAAGTGAAACCAACAATTAATTTACTTGTTTGAGAGACTAAAATTATTAATTGCTTTCTAATGACAAGCAAGCTTTTTTTTTTTGCTCTGACATTTTTTATTGTCTCATATTGGTTTAACGGCCTTGACAAAGATCATACAGCCAAATCTTCAGTTTTATGATTTATTTTTACTAGTTTTAACCAACACACACCCACACACCCACACACACACACAGATTCACACTCCCTGTTTTTCTAAGCTGTCAGTAGCCACCACAAGTTGCCTGAGGTCTAAAACTTCAGCACTTAGTGGCATCAGGCACATAATAGGTAGGCATTTCACATAATCTTTCACACTTTTCATGTGGCTACTAGTAATTTACCAAAACACTATTTTAGCCGTTACTATAATGAGAGATATCTGCATTGAAACCGACAATAAGGCGTCTGACTGATTTCAGTGCGCAGGACATATTATAGTGCACAAGTGTGCGCGCAAACACAAGTGCACTCTCCATTCCCTTACTCTTATAATTCGGTGAGACAGCAATCCGACATGACCGATGAGAGATCGGGCGCAGGACCACCAGCTTAACTTTCCGAGGCACAGGCGTTCAACCGCCAATTTCCTAACTCCGGGCTGAGTAATTTCATTACAGAAAAACTCACACAAATTTTGCCCAACTCCGGACTCGAACCGGGGACCTCTCGGTCCCAACGCAGCACTACACATACATACACACACGCAGGCAGTTGAAACCGACTATATTGACTCATCAATAAAATCACGACAGTATGAAAAAGACTCACAATTATTCAGCGAATGATCCCATGGTTTGCTTACAAAGCAATATCCTCTCGACGATGGCTGGGCACGTTGGTTGAGGCACCGTTGCTTGCCAATCCCTTGCCGCCGTTGGTTGCACGACGACGACTTGATGCGTAGTGTCCCTTGCCACCACATTTGAAGCATGTCACATCCTGCTTTTCACGTCCGGTGGTAGTTGCAGGCTCCGTCGAGGGGCCACGGTTGGTACGCTTCTTATCAGGTCGCTTCTATTCAATTCGCCGATAGTGAAGTCATCAGACAAGAAGCGCAAACGGCGAAACATTCGCCCTCCTTTAGACGGTCATTTTGCAGGTTAATAAGTGTAGCAGCTGACGTCTCAATGCAGCGATACAGAGGTCAACGGTGTCATACTAAGCACGCAGGTCGTTGTTAGACTTGTCCGGGTCAAATTCGGGCAGTGAAATCTCATCCACCGATGTAGTAGGCTTGATTGCATCGATCAGGCTCATCATATTGCGGTTCTACGACTCCAAGTACACGCAGGAAAGATTCATCTAATCCGGGTACACTAGTGGTGTTTCTTCTAGCCCGAAGTGAATCCCACTTCTGATATCGGCGTCGGGGTGGCCGGCGGCGACATCAGAGGGTTAACACTATCGTTAGGTTCACTACTCTTCACTCTGTGGGCTGCGTAGGGTCTTCAGGCAATGAATAACACCACATACAATAGTTACAGTTTTATTCTTGTTCGGCGATCGTAAGTTAACATCAACGAAATAACATTATGGTCGATATAATCACGATAACCAATACTGCCCGGTCACTAGACAAGTCCCAGGGACGACCTAATCGAATCTGAATCTAAATCGTAACCGTCTTCACAACTCCATCATTTCAACTCAAACTAAATGTGACGGGCCATGTCCAAACGAAATCGACTGTCACCTTTTTGACAGTCGCGTTTGAGTAACCGGCCAGTATTATTCGAATGCAACAAACATCATTTAATCAAGTAATCATTGTTAATGACTTCCTAAAATCAAGTTAGGATTTACAATAATGTTACAACATTAATTAGCACTACATAATACAATTTCATAAATCAACCGAAACTTCGTGCTACCAAGCGCCATCTAGCGGAGATCATAGACACTTAATCAAAAGTGCCGCTCCCGCTACCCGCTATCCTACATATATAAAAACAGAAGTTTTGTTTATTTTCCCTTTAAAGATTATGCAATATTTTAATATTATATAGCGTGAATTCAAAATGTTAATATGCATAACACATTGTAAAGCTAACTTAATGACACGAATATAAATGTAATTTTTATTACCGTCCATAGATCACCAAATATTTCTGTAATACAAGCGTGCAAACAATTGCAGCCGCCATCAAAAGACGCGAGATTTCCCTAGAATAATAGTGTATCATTGCGTTATGTTCATCAACATCGTTTAAATTCACACGAATAAACGTGTAATGATCTATAACAGTCAACTGACTACTCTAATTTCACTCGAGTAATTGTATAATATGGATTTTCTTGATTATTGACTAAATTAACGACTATTCCTTAAAATAAATTATATCAGCTAAAAGATTATTTTTTTATCTTTATTTTCATAATACATTGTTTTAACCTACCTATAATAATACCCGAGATAGTAAGGATTAAACGTTTTTATTCTCTCCTGTAAAATTGACGTTTTTCACATGCACGTTTATTCGGCGGAGCCATCGATATGGCGTCCGGATTATAGTATGTGAAACATATTCAATAGTAGTAAAATTTTTACTTATTTCAAGATCATTAGGTCCTCTCAAGTCTTAACCTATTAAAAGTAGAGTTAAAGCAACATCAACTTCTGGGTTGTCAGTATTTGCAAGTAACACCGGGTGCAATTTTTTCCATGATTTGTTAATTAGGGATGCCTTAGCAATTAGCAAAAAGAAAGACAATGTCTTAAAATATGGAGATAATAAGTCCATGAGGTTCTCAGAACATAATCCAAGACAATTAACGAAAAGTGATTTGCAGTAATTTGCCAGCTGGATTACAGTGATAATTGAACAAGTGGGAGGCCAGATTATCAAGGCCCTACTGTATGTCACTATGCCCTAACAAGCTGCCCCACTGGCACTGGAAAAGGAAAAGCAGGTATTAGAAGGTAATTAAACCTACCAATAAAGGTGAGTTAATAGAAGTTTCATGTCTGACCAATGCTGCATGTTTACCTTGCTGGTAGTTTTTATCAAAATAAATAAATAAATTTGCAAAATCTATTACTTCAATACAGGTTTTGCCGTACATTCTTCAAAACAACAGAAATTGAGTTTTATGATCATAACAAAAAGGCATTTACTTCTATGACTTTAATATTATTTAACATTCTGTACACTATGTATTGATGCATAATTTATTGTTTGGTTTTGTCATCGCCTGGGTTAGTGACCTCTTCAGCTGCTGGGTTGCCACGGAAGTTGGGGAACTGTTCCCATGGAGCAGCCAGCTCGAAGCGCCTGAACTCCTGTGCCAGCTCAAGTGGCTCCACCACCACACGCTTCTGTTCATCATCATAGCGCACCTCCACATACCCGCTCAATGGGAAGTCCTTTCTGAAAGGATGACCCTCAAATCCATAGTCAGTCAGAATCCTTCTCAAATCTGGATGGTTGGCAAAGAACACTCCATACATATCCCAAATCTCCCTCTCATACCAGTTTGCAGCCTTGAAAACGTCACATGCTGAGTCTACAGGCGTCAGTTCATCTGTGTAGGTCTTCACTCGAATCCTGGAGTTGTAACGGAGTGACAGCAGGTTGTATATAAGTTCAAATCGGTTCGGGCGCGACGGGACGTCCATTCCCGCGATATCAACCAGGTTGGTGAACTGCGCACTATGATGATCCTTCAAAAACTGTAACACTGGGATAACAGCCTCTGGCGGTATTAACACTTCTAGCTCGTTGCCAGCCGTCAGTTGTACTTTTTGTACAAATTTAGGTAAACATTCTGCAATGTATTTGCCAAAATCGATGAGCTGAGCTTTCTGCATAGGGTCAAACTTAGCCACGGTGGGTCGCGTCTCCACCTGAGGAGTCACTTGATCGGTCTTTGTGGCAATGCGTTGCACGATGGGAGTTTTAGGGCTATTTAAAACGATGCGCCCAACATTTCCTGCCGCACTCACGGTGCGTTTTAGGAAGAATGACATGATTTTGTACCGAATTTAAATAAAATATAAATATTAACCTTACGTAATTCGTGTTCGATCGAAGTATTTTACCACACAAAAACACAGCAGACAGAAGATGTCAAAAGTGTAATAATGTCACATTCACTAAATTGACGATTCGCGTCAGACCCTATCAGAACAGCCGGGTAAAGAATGTAAGATGTAAAAATAATTGTGAAGACGATTACGTACAACAATTGTATGAAAATTTCTTTTGAATTTTATTGTTCAATAAGACAGGAAAGGTATAATACTAAAATACAACAAAATAATAAAATGGCCATGTTGCCTATGCCGTGGAACAAAATCCTTAAAAAGTAAAAAATAATTTTGTGTTTGTGTTTTCATTTTTCCGAACGCCGGGTGTTTTTCAGCAAACACAGAATTTTTTTTTTGGGAAAGTTAAGTTTCTATTAACAAACTTCTACAGAACAATCAAAACTGGATCAGTTGCCTTTATTATTCCTATTTGTGAAAGGTAATTTATATTTATTTTTCTGAAATTGTCCTGAATGAAGGTCACATGGTAACAGCAGAATATATTTTATTCATTTTGTCATGATGTGTGCCCTTACACTAAATAAAACTTTTTTTGTACTCTCAAGTACCTGTTATGTTTTGTTTTAATACCTGTAACTTTAACAGTTATTCTTAAATTAGCTACACAGCATTATATCCTAACCTCGAGCTTATTACCATGTTCAGTGCTGGCGCAGCAAAGATGGCGCAAGCGGAGGAGCTCGAGCAGCTGAAGTCCGCGCTGCGGTCCATCGTGGTGTCCAGCTCCACCCAGGTGGACGTGCGCGGGCTGATGCGTGACTACCGGGAACTGATGGGTGCCCCCTTGCCCATCACCAAGTTCGGCTACCGGGAGCCAGTGCAGTTCCTGAAGGAGCGCTGCAGCGATTCCTTTGTGGTGAGACTACCTTGTGTACATGTTTCTACTTTAGTTAGTTACTGTGGTTCTGTAAATATTTTTCTGTTTCTATTAATATCTTAATTTATTATTGCTTTTCAGTTTCAAGGCCCTCCCAGCAATCCAGTGCTTACATTGATTGTACCCGACACATTAAAACATATTGACAAATTTGTGCAGAAACAAAAAGTCTCATCAAAAGTTAAGTTGTAAGTAAAATAATATTAATAACTCAACAATTTTTCTATTCATAAACATAAAATTTGACTTGCTTATAATGTGTTCTAGCAAAGGGAAAAGGAGGAGCATTCCATTGAGAAGCCCAAACCTAATAGCTGACACATTCACAGCCAAACCTGTAGAAGAAAACAAGACTATTGTAGAGAGTATTCATGTAGAATCGGAACCTCAAAACAAAGAAAATAAGAATGTAAATAACCAAAGTGAAAAATTTGCCTCCCGAGAAGCTGTACTGAACTTTTTAAAGAGAAGAATCCCATCATATACCACTACACTTCAAAGTCAGGCATCTGACGACAAAACTTCAGCTAAAGGAGATGACGACTCAGGCCGACATACTTCATCCAGTATGTACCTTGATTTATTTCAATACTAATAATATAAATAAATTATTATTATTGTTGTTAATGGTTGTCAAGAGTTTAAAGTTTACTCTTTGCAAGTATTCTTCGGCTGCCCATCTTTACATCTTTTCGTACAGGCTGATCTAAGATAATGTGATAGAATAGTTTACAATTACAAGAAGAGAGAAGAATTACGATTTGAAACTATATATTTTTTAAATACAGTAGTTTGATTAATTTAGTTATAGTCATGTACACATGCAAGAGGGCCACTTACTAGGGACTGGTTCTCTGTAATAATTTCTATGCAAATAATCAATATGCCATCTCAAGGAATAAACCTCTATTGACTAACATTTGTAAGAACAGCAGCAGCATTTTAGAGGATATAACTTAATATTCTTGTAATTATATAAAAATTCTTGCAGGCAGTGGCAGCTCTAAATCAGCTTATTTGGAAGAGTTGAAAGTTGAAATCAAAGATCTCATAGAAGACTATCCAGAGGGAATATGGTGTACTGATCTCATAGCCACATACAGGTAATGCATAACAGAAGTTATTTCTGGATTTTGGTTTGCTGCTATAGCATGAATATGTACCTACTTATCTTCTTTCTTCTGGTCGTACCCATCTTGACTGATGTTCGTGGTTGATGAGTGCGGATGCATTTCCGCCATTGATTGCGGTCCATTGCACACCTCACTACCTCGTGAAATTTGTGAGAAGGGTTTATGTTCTGGAGTTGGTCGATCCATCATGCTGGTGATCAGCCATGTGATCTTTTGCCTTCAGTGTTGTCAACAACGATTAACTTTTCCAAGTTTTCACCACCTCTTCTCATAACATGGCCAAAATAATGCATGAAACCTTCTATCCCTACCTTCTATCCTTGGCCATCCCTATCCATCTTTTAATTTCCGGGACACAACTGCCATCCTTACATATCTTGGAGCCCAAGTATATGAAGTCGTTAACTTCATCTATGCCCTGTATTGTGTGCGTTCCAGACAGATGGTCAGCGCGATCTACTCTCATAAGCTTTGGGCTTACTTCGGTTGATTGCACAACCAAGTTTTTCGTTCTTCGCTTTCAGTCTTTGCACAAGTTCTTGCATGTCCGACACACAGTAATACAGTGTCGTCGGCGTATCTCAAATTAATATTTTCTTCCCACCAACAGGGAATCCTTTGTTCCATCTGTCCAGAGTTTTACGTATGATGCACTCGCCATATATATTGAAAAGCATTGGGGATAATATACAACCCTGTCGGACTCCTCTTTTCGTATGGAACATTTTGGAACATTCTGATCCAACCCGCAGATAATTTCTGTTGGCGGTATACAAGTTCCTTATTAATCCTATGAGATGATCCGGTGCACCCATTTCTTTCAGGACAGACCACAGTTTATCCCATTGCACGCAATCGAATGCCTTTGTGTAGTCTATAAAACAAAGAACCTACTTATATCAAAGCAGCAACTAAACATAAAAATACTTTGTGAATTTCTAAATATTAACCTTTTCAGGGCAGTTTTTTTTAAATTAATGTAGTATTGTCTATTTTTGCGCTAACTGCTTGAAGATGGGTATCTAAATAATATGTTTAGAATAGTAATACACATGAGTTAAATCTGTTAACTTAGTTTTATTAAAAAAAATGTTTGTTTATCTTGATGATGGAACTATCCTTTTTTACATCGCACAAGCGATAAGTAGAAAAAAAAAATTACAAAATGTTTGCATTGTAATAAACGTAAGATCTCTTTAAACATATAACCTTTTATTCAGTAGATTTTTTTTTTATTTTTTTATCACATACATTGATCTGATCCCATGGTAAGTAGCTTAAGCACTTGTGTTACGGAAATCAGGATCAACAGTGGATACACAAATAAACTTAAATATATTTAATAATACACCCAGACACGATTTTGACGAGATTTGTGCCTATAGTAGTTTTGTGACCGCAGAGAGCGCTTCGGTCGCGAGCTGGACCTGTCCCGCGGCGGCTGCACGGGCATCATGGGGCTGGTGCGCGCGCTGGGCGCGGGCGTGCGCGTGTCGCAGCCGCCCGGCGCCGACGACTGCCTGCTGCGCGCCGCCGCCGCGCCGCCCGCGCCGCCCCCGCCCCGCAGGGCCTCCGCTGCCGGCTCGGCACACCGCGCTCCAGCTGTGCCTAGCGATGATGATGACGATGCTCTGCCCGGGATAGACTTTGTAAGTACCTACAATTAATTATAGGTCAGCCTCTGGATGATAGTTTATTAAGTAGCCAACTTTCGTTTGACAGACATACATATCTGATCTACATCTGTCTAAAATTTAGATCCTTATTATCAAAATGAGGTTATTACTTTGCTTTATTCAGTAGCTAGGTATTTACTTTTTGCATGGTCCTTCGAACCTGATATTAAGTCGACTTTTACGTTTCCTGGCGATCTGTAAAACTCTCTGTAGCGCTATCAAACCAAAAATATCCTATGTGATTTAAATGAAATTTGGTAAACAGATTTAAAGACTTTATAGTAAAGTGTTCTTCGCGATAAAAGACTTGGTGGGATTGCGGAATGCGTGTACCTTACAAAAGTCATCATCATCCATCACCACCTCACCATCTCTTGCTTCCAGGACCCAGACGTGTTCCCCGAGGACTGCATGCACTTCATGGAGTCGATCCCGCCGCCGCCGCTGGGCGGGCTGCGCGCCGGCGCCATGCTAGAGGTGATCGTTGGGGAGGTGTACTCGCCATCGCACTTCTGGCTGCTGCGGCTCGGGGACGACTACAACATCGCCATGGAGAACATGATGGATGAGATGACGTGAGTGTTACATGGTGTTGGTGATGGAAGAAACCCCTCCCCTTTTCACTCCCGAACGACACGTGCTGGACAGCGCTGCCGTCCACATACAATGCAGGCGCTGGTGGCCCGGACTAAGAGGTTTAGTTCATCTTTCCTGCCGCGTGTCATTAAGGCATGGAATGCCCTTCAAGCTCATGTTTTCCCTCCCTCCTATGATCTCGGTCTCTTCAGGTGGGGCGTGAAACGGCATTTAAGCAGGCCTTCAGGGTGAATGATCGCATTCACCCTATCGAGGCTCGATATGATCTATTGTGCCTGTCGACCTCATATTTGGATCTAACTACCGCTTACCATCAGGTGGAGTAAGGTCATTTTGTTAGCCTATTATAACAAAAAGGAACTCAGGGACTGCATGCACTTAATGGAGTCGACCCCGGCGCCATGGATCGTTGGAGGTGATCGTTGGGAGAGTGTACTTCAACATCATCGACATGGAGAACATGATGGATGAGATGACGTGAGTGTTGTGGTCTTGGTGATGAGACTAAAGAAAGCAAGGGATAAGTGCAAGTCGGATTCGCGCACGAAGGTTTCCGTACTTTTTTTATTTAGCCTGTTGTGTCCCACTGCTGGGAAAAGGCCTCCCCCAATTCTCTCCATTTCATCCGATCTGTGGTTAGAGATTGGCCAGTCTTGGGCGTCGAGATCATCGCGTCATTTCTTCCAGGTCTTCCCGTTGGCCGACGACTTGATCACGCGGTCAGATGTGCCGGTGTACAATATTAATGAATGTTCGTCGCTCTACTTCCAGCGAGTACTACACGTTCGGGGAGGGCAAGGATCGCTCGCTGGCGCTGGGCGCCGTGCGCGTCGGCCACTACTGCAGCAGCGTGTTCGAGGGCGACTGGCACCGCTCGCTCATCGTCAAGCTCGTCGACAGCGAGACCGTCAAGGTCAGAACACGAGAAATCAGTCCATAATGTTGTGTTAGGATATTTCCAGATTAAACAACGATAGAGTTTTTTGCTATCACACAATCAATGTATAAAGATCAGTATGTCAGAATATTGCGACGCCAGCGCCACCAAGCGTCTATTTCGAGCAACGGCACGCCAGCGCCACCTAGCGGCGGCGTTTCACAGTCTACGGCTGACAGCGCGCGAACGTGTGTTCACTTATCTCCTGATCACCGACCGGTGGTCTAGAAACTGTCGCGGACCGTTGATACTGAAACTCAGTAAACCTGCCTAATTAATAAGTATCAAGTTAATTCAGTGTTCGTTTTGTTATTATTTCAATTCGCAGTAGCTGTAATTATGACCGATTCTAACCAGGCAGGCCCTCATATTCCGACAAGTATATCCTTTACATTCTTCACTCAGCTTCACAAACAACACTATATTTAGTACTAACTTGTGACTAAATATAGTCATCTTATTTAACTCTGTTTATCCAGGTGCGTCACGTAGACTACGGCACAGTGGAGTGCGTGCGCGCATCAGCGCTGAAGCCGCTGCGCCGCGCGTGGGGAGCCCTGGGGGCGCAGGCGCTGCGCGCGCGCCTGGCCGGGGTGCGCCCGCCCGCCGCCGGCCGCCGCTGGCCGCACGCCGCCAGCGCCGGGTTCCTTGCGCTGGTGCAGAACACGCGACTTGTCGCTAATATCGTGGCTATTGATGCTGAGGTTAGTGTTTAGTCATCGCATTGCAGCGATTAGGCAATTATTAGCCGGCGGACGCCATCTTGGAGAAATACTTCTTTTTTCGTTTTTTTTTAATAACTTAACTGTCTCATGAGTCACATACAACATACGATGAATTCATAAAATAAGTTCAAGAGTCACATGTGACTCATTTTTCTAATAAAAAAACGAATCCTTTATATTCTACAAAATGACAGTAGAAACATTTTTATATGTTTTTTTTTTACTGAGCAATGTTCGTATGTTCGGCAGGAGGAGATCCTGGAAGTATTCCTGATCGACACGTCGACAGCAGACGACGTGTGCCTGAGCGAGGCGCTGGTGCGCGCGGGGCACGCGGACGCGCGGCACGAGTCGGCGCTGCGGGTGAGTGCGGAGCCGTGCCCGGAGCCCTGCGCGGAGCCCGAGGACGCGCGCAGCGACGTGTCGGGCTCCGCGTCGCAGCTGGACGGCCGCGCGCCGCGCCGCATGCCCACGTGGGCGCCCGACGACGAAAGCGTCGTCACTCAAGCCTCGTCGTCTGTGAGGTTGACTCGCTTGAGAGCCTTGCACTCGCGATTAAACATACCCATACAGGATGAAATCGATTTGGATACTCCTTCAAATGTCTCCTTGTGTAATAATCAAAGTGCTAGTAGTAGTGCCGGAAATAACAAAATCAATGATTATAAATCGCATATTAATAGCACACCATCTATACAAACATCGTACAGTAACAGTAGTACAGTCAAGGATGTATTGGGTGATTCGGCATCAGAGATATGTAGCGTGGCAACTGTTACCAGTAAGCTTCTACAGAAGCGCCTCGCTCTCGCTAAGGTATTGACCGGACAATTAACTAGAAGTGCCCCGGCTTTTAAAGGTTCTGATGAAGTTCGAAGTGACATTAGCAAGGAAGTAGGAAGCGACTCGCCGACAGAGACGGATATAGGTTCCAATGTTTCTAGTCGCCTGTTGCAACGTAAACTCGCGCTTGCTAAAATATTGAACCCATAGAAATTTGTTTTCTTCAATAATAATTAGCTGTAGTTGTCGTGGGATATGTTATCCATCACATGTTTTTTTTATTTTATGCTTTCTAGTATTACCATATATAGACTTTCAATACTTCAGTACTGGCTTATAGTAAATGCACAATAAATAATTATATTTACATATGTTTTTGAATTGAGGGTTACAACTGTTAGGACTGGTTGCATACCAAACAAAAAGCTAAAAATACATAAAATACTATACATATAATATTGTTATGATTGATATTTATATTGTGCATTTAAAAAGAAGCAATGTCGATAATAATTTTGTAAAAATCATCATCATTATTTAGTTACATAGTTAAAAGAAAAATATTATTTGGGTATGTAATATTTCTGATCATTTCCATCTTTAAATTATAAGTGATTATAATATTAGTAAGGATTTTCCTGTGAAATATGTTACCTATGTGATATAACGTTTTGTTTGTTTCGCTACTGTATGTAATCCTACATACTATAGTTTTCGTAAACAAATGAGAAGTTCCTTTTGATTGGTGGCTGTATGCTTGGAATTCCCTGTTATGTACATATGATACATTTATTCCAATAAATACATACTATAAAAAAAAGGTGACACATTGACTGTACATAAAAATTTACTGAATAATAAATTGTTATCTTGCCCAATTGAATCTCGGTTTTTATGTGGCGCTTGCCACCAATAGACTCCAACATGGTTGTATTACAGATAATAATATGTATAGTATCGTGCCCTTGTGCCCTCACACCTACACCTCTGAATGTGTCCTAGGGACCATAGGTACTTGTTGTTTGTTTCTGACCTTTTATTCACAAATGTTAGAATCGGATTTACCTACGTTCCGACATTTTGCTTCTACATAGTAAAGACCATCCGTATCGAGATCTTGTGAACGAAAGGTCAGCGAATCGGGGACACGTCGGCCGAAGGTCGCGACCTCGAGGTTATAGATCAGTCCCGCCCCTCGTCGCACGAACAGTAATGGCGGCTGTACACACTCGTCGAGACACCCCGAGACAGGCCGAGCGCGGGTGTGTACAGGGCGCTCTCGTCTCGTCTCGCACTCTTGTTCTCATCTCGGTCGCTCTCGGCGGCGTGTCGGTTTTTTGCGCCCGAGTCAAAGGGTCTCGTTGGCTCTCGCGAGGTAAACGAGAGTGAACCTGTACACACTCGTTTATTTAGTTGCCGGTTGAAACTTATTATAAATAGACGTCACTATGTGGTCTAAAGAACGTGAATTATTGTTTTTGGCCTTCTCGGGCGGGCTCTCGACGAGTGTGTACAGGCATGCTCTCGACGAGAGCCTTCTCGGGCGAGGCTCTCGGCGAGAGGCTCTCGACGAGTGTGTACAGCCGCCATAACCTCCGGTCCGCGGCGTCGGCCGACTGCCCCCCCTGACCGGCGGTCGGTGTTGCAGGCGCCGGAGAGTTACCTGTTCCCGACGTTCGCCGCGATCGAGGACGGGGACACGCCCAACTTCGGCGAGATCGGGCGCTACCTGCGCGACGGCGTGCCGCTCGAGTGCGTCGAGGAGTACCGCCGCCACGTGGCCGGCTTCCTGCCGCCCGAGCCGCCGCCGACGCCGCCGCCGCTACCGCCGTCCGAGTCATCGTCACCGCCGCCCGAGGCCGAGCTCGCGGCGCTCGAGCTGTCGCCGCCCGCTCCGCCCGACCCCGACCCCGGCGACGAGCCGCAGCCCTCCCGCTCCGCCTCCCCGGCCCGCTCCGCCTCCCCGGCCCGCTCCGCCAGCCCCGCCGCCCCCGCCGGCCGCAACGTCATCACCAGGGTGCCGCTGCTCCGGCCGCCGCCCCGCGCGCCCCGGCCGCCGCGCGCGCCGCCCGGCTACGGCTTCCCGCTGTACCGGCCCGTGTTCGTGCCGCCGGCGCCGCCGCTGCTGTTCGGGCCGGCGCCCTACGTGCCGCTGGCGCCGCCCTACGCGCCCCCGCCGCGCCCGCTCGCCGAGGTCACGCTCTCGCGCTCCGAGTGCGAGATATACGAGGTGCTGTGCCGCGTGGACGTGGGCAAGGCCACCAAGTACATGGCGAGCGTGATCTCGCGCGCGCGCGCCGCGCCCGACGCGCCCGGCCCGCGCTTCTACCGCCCGCCCGGCATGCGGCCCCCGCCCGGCTTCGGGGGCTGAGCGCCCCTACCTATATATCTCACCTATGATGATTATTAACAATTGTAAGTTAACGCTCTAGTTCGTTTATCGACTAACTAGGTGGTTGATCGACTTAAACAAATTATTTTCCAATGACGTATAGAAATCCGAAAACGACGTTGTTTGTTGTTTGGAGGGCAATAATAATCTCCCAAAAAAACCCTAATCTCAGAAACGGCTGTACCAATAACGGTTCTATTTGCTTTACTTAAAATGTAGTTAGTGATCGTGAAAATGTAGTGTACTCAGAGTCAAAACTCACGAGGTGATTTTCCCGCGCCCGAGGCGGTTGCCGGCTCGCAGCTTCGGTAGAATGCAGATTCATAATGTAAAAACAAATCCCTAACCCATTACGCGGTTTTCGCTCACCGCTTGTGCGGTTAAATTGCGGGCTATGATCGGCTGCTGTTTATCCAATTATCGGTCTTGTGAGTATTGAAATAAAACCGCAAACCACGACCGCCGCGGACGCAGGACGTCGTGAGTTCAAATCAAACATATGCTTTATTAAAAATTGACCCCCAATCGGTTTTATATCAGACAATAAATAATCATAGCTACCTACTCACTGATTCACTGAATTTCTAAATCCACCACCGAACCAGCACTAATGTCAACTGCTGTGATGAATGATTGGTGTAACCCAGTAGAATCGTCGGGCTGTAAGTAGCTATGTATTTGCTACTTCCAATATCGCGCGTAGACCCATAAATACTAATATTTAGTGTAATGGAACGCGAAAATCTAAAATCTTACAATCAAGATATCCCCTATCAAAATATAATAGATGTATAATTATTAACTCGAGACTGATCTACAACTTCGTCGTCTACCTCACTTTAAAGACTTAATTAGATTATGGGCACATCTTGCAGAAACTGTTGATTGCTAAAACAAACATACATAGAAAAATAGATAGATATATTACTTCATTGTACATACAAACTTGAGTTGACATTACATAAAGTACAATTATGCTATAAGTATAGGTAAATAACTCACAGATGAGGGTAAATAAATAACAGGAATTAAATACATTTCAAATGTATAAAGAGAACATGTCAGATTTTATGTTTATATAATAAAAAGTGTTTTTTTCTATTGTACTTTTGATAGTATGTGACCTTCTCACGTTCAATGCGTATTATATTTTTGTTAACATCTTTTGATTAGTGTGTAAGTGTAAGGATTATTCTCATAAGCATTTGTTTAAAATAGTTTTTTTTTATATTGCGAAAATAAATGTCGCTATTACCTCAAAGAGGTATTGTTACATTACCAAGATTGACTAGTCGTAAGTTACGTTATGTAATAGGTAAAGTTTCTTTATAATCTATGTTAATTTTTAAGTATGTGACAAAGTTGAAGGTAGTTGGTTCCATGCTACATACACCAATCAAGAAACTATCACTTGGCTTATGTAACTCAAGTGGCGTTTTTACAACTTTTGACGATATCAATTCAAACTAAAGCAAGCACACTTTTTTTTATACATTGATTATTTTGCTGTTATATCTTTTCTTGTGTTTATTAAGTAAAATAATTGCATCGTCGACATAAAGTTGTAGCAAAGCCCCTTGTTTATTCAATTAAGGTGCTGTTCTATAAATCATCTCTTACTGTAGCTGTTTATGCATAGCGCTGCACCGGCGGTGTTACTGTAATATCTACATACAAGACGTACCTATTCGTAGGTAATACTTATATGTTGGTGATAAGTTGCAGCTTCAGAGTGATGATTAGTAACGTAAGATAAACCTATTTTGATTCTGTGATAAAATTGAGATAAATGGACTCGAAGTGATCATTTGGAATACAAAACAAAAATTCAACTGTTATTTTATTTACTGACCCATCTCCTTCATTATAAGTTTTTATAAAATTATAATCAAATTGTTATCTTACCAACTACCCAAGGAAATCCGATGGTTTTTGTTTTTAAGTTACTCTATCTACCCTATCATTCCAATTTCGTCGATTAGCTGTCGCTGAGTAAATATCGGTTTTACGGCTTTGATTGATAAAAATTATACGGCAAAATCTATCATTTAATGAGTTTTACTAATTTTTACTAGCTACACACACCCAGATTCACACTCCAGCTGTCGCTGATTGCAATGGACCCGAAGAAGAGCAAAACTTTTAAATATTGGCGCCATGCAGCCGCCATTTTGTAATTTTTGCGTGATCAATTCCATCGTTGATCAAGAGAAACGTCGTGTAGACTTTTATGAATTTGTTATTATTTGTTCAATTACAATAACTAGAAAAGTAAAAATTGATTTAGAATAATAACATTTGCATACAAAGACTGAATTTTCTCAAACAAAAATAAATCATAGAGCAATTATCGATACTCCATTGCTAAAAGTTTCATCCAAGTTCCAACTGACAACACCACTGTAAAAAAGTATGTTATCAAACATGGCGTGCTGAAAAGCGTCGTGTAGGAATGGATTTGTTTATTAGGTCAGCGTTTATCTAAACGATATTTGCGTCCCTGGATTATGTGGTCACACACAAAAGGGCGGAGTCTCAATGTCAACGTTCGGAAAAGGTAAAACGTGTGCGCGCGTAAGTGTTGTGCAGTAATCGTGTATCGGGAGAGTTGTGATGGTTTGGGTGATGATAGGAGGTGCCGGGGCGGAGGCGCTCGGCGGTAGGCGAGTGCGCGGGTGATATGCAAGCGGCGCCGGCGCGCTACGTCTCCGTGAGCGAGCTGTACTCGACGGACGAGGTGGAGCTGCTGCTCGACGAGATCCGCGAACTGGAGCCCACCAGCTGCCGCGGGGAGGACGTGCAGGTACCGAGCCTCGTAACCGACACAAATCCCTATGAACTGCTTACAATTTGCTCTTGGTCGAGTCTCTATATCAAATAGTATCGATAGTGTATTTGCCTCATTGCTATCTCTATCTGCTACATAGATCTTAAGTTCTCTTATTATGATAGCACAATAATCATGGATAAATCATTCTGAAACTCATACCATACCTACTATCTTTTCTTTGATCAAAATACTAGAGCACATACTTCTCAGATATCACAGCTGGAAGTTGTGACATTCAACACCTTAGAATAACATGTTTGGTACCTATATGGTCTAAAATCTAAAGACTTTAGCAACATTTTAAGGTTCTGCTAAATTGCATTTAGTTTTGCATACAAACATTACAAATCAAAGAAGTTCTCTTCAGCATGGTAAATAAGGTGTTCGACCAATTTTCATTGTTAATGCTCAATCTTGGACATGTTAGTGTTTTCTTAGTTCCTTCATTCTCATAATTTAGTGAGATAATATGAAACAAACAATTCCAATTAGAAATTGAGTGCAGGATTGTCAGCTTAACATGCTTTCTAAGACACTAGTGCCTCAACCAACTTCCTGACTGCAGGATGTGTAACCACATGTAAGTTGGTTGATGGACATAGCCTGACATGACTTTTATTTGTGTAATTTCATTTTCAATGAAACAAAATATGACTTGGCAATATCACTTTTGTACTGCCACAGATTTTTGGTAAATTATCATATTTCGTACACATTCCATTCACAAAAAAGGACTTTAAAGCTTTCCTTATTATCTTTATCTATGAAACATACTGTGTCCATATAGTTATGCAGAGTAACCGGAAACCTCTGCATAGC
Organism: Maruca vitrata; assembly: GCA_039566165.1. NCBI lineage: Eukaryota > Metazoa > Arthropoda > Insecta > Lepidoptera > Crambidae > Maruca > Maruca vitrata. The sequence continues at coordinate 14,432,030 of CM076929.1, forward strand.
AATATATTATGTTGTTGTGGAATGTACTCTCAAACTTTCTTAATCCATTACACACTTGTTTGAGGTAGGTCTTATACATGTTTAATGTCCCCTGATGTGTGTGTTGAAACTTGAAATAGAATTTATAATGTTTAGGCTGCAATATAATGTTAAGTTTTACAAAGTTGGATAATGGCAGGCTATCTAGAGTTTATGAGATAAAGTGTACATAGGTACTTAAATTGTTAAACGTCGAGGGAGAGCTACTATGTTGCTTTGCTTGAATAAAAGCCAACTTCGCAGATACTAGTTTTTATTGATGATAGTCACACGCTCGCTGTCTTACAATTGTTTTTTCTTCTTCTTAAATATGTGTCATAAACAAAACTAAACTTAATGCTGTCAAATGACAGCTAAATAGCTAAATAGCTATATATTCAGGTGGGAGACATTTTGTCGACCGGTTGCTGTTACCACCATACAGTTGTGTAAAACCCGCCAAGTGACTCTGACCTCTCTCGGCCAGGTCGCGTTCCGGGATCAGCACTGTACGAACCGGAGCCAGGGGGGACCATTGTTGCGGCAAGCGCCGGACCAGTGGAGTCTTAGCGGCTTAGCGGCGGTATTGTGCGGGCGGTGCGGGTCAGCCCGGCGGCCTGGGAGACCCGTAGACACGGGGGCCCTTCCGTCCAGCGGACTGGCCAACTCCGACCCGCACAGCTCAATACCAATGCGAGACTCCACGCTTTGTCTCGTTGTTGCCGCAGCAGTGGTCTCCTTTTTCACGGCTTTCAGGGTGAGTGCGACAGGCTCAATATGGTCTATTGTGCCTGTCGACCTCATATTTGGATCTCACTACCGCTTACCATCAGGTGGAGTGAGGTCATCTTGTTAGCCTCTTTATAAAAAAAAAAAAAAAAAATACGACCTTACATTTACTGCCCGCCAAGGACAAATTGCTATTTCGTCCTTTTTAAGAGTAATCAATTAAATCTACCGTTTATCCTTGCTGAGCTTACAAATGAATACAATAAAACACAGCTTGGAAGATAAGACAAAACACCCAAATATTAAACTATGAACTAACCAAACTGTCATTCACCCTTTGGTACAAACCAATAAAATTCCTAAAGTTTAAAAACCAAGTAAATATTAAATCATTACACCAACCAATCAACGAAACATAACAATAAACCATATATTAACGCGAATACATAACAATTTGTATAATCGTCTATTGTAAAGTTAAACCACCTAACAAACCTTAAAACTTAAAAAATAACAAGATTATAAACATGCAAATCAATCGTTTACTGGTAAAATACACAATTTATTCGCCGAACGTTTTATTAAGGAATTTTTGCATTTCAATGTGACCACCCTCGTAATTCCGTCTTGACCAGGGTGTTCCTCTACGACTTTACCATATAACCATCTGCATGGGGGAAGACCGTCCTCCTTTATTAAAACGACATCGCCGACCTTTGGTTGCGGCATTTGAGTCGACCACCTATACCTATGAAAGAATTGGTTTAAGTATTCTTTCGACCACTTACGCCAAAATTCCTGGATCATACGCTGAGTATATTGCCATCTTCGAAGCGAGCTAACATTTGAGGACTCGTAATTACGATCAGGAGCCGTGACCAGAGGTTCTCCGACAAGGAAATGACCTGGAGTCAAAACCATATCCTCTAGATCTCCCTCGAGCTTGGATAAAGGCCTCGAGTTCAAGCAAGCTTCGACCTGTGCTAAAACAGTGGACATCTCCTTGTATGTCAAGGTTGAAGTTCCAATTACCCGTTTCAGGTGAAACTTTACAGATTTTATTCCGGCCTCCCATAACCCACCGAAATTGGGAGCATGTGGCGGAATAAAATGCCACGTTGTATTGTTGGTAGCTAACTGTTCAGCAATTTCAGGTAAAATGCTGTCCTTCTCATTGGAGAAAAGTTTTCTGATCTCCCCAGCTGCCCCAACAAAATTAGTCCCATTGTCGCTCCAGATGTCCTCACAGCGACCTCTTCGGGCGACAAATCTTTTAAAGGCTTGAAGAAAGCCATGTGATGTAAGTTCGCTGACTGCCTCTACGTGTACTGCCCTAGTGGACATACACACGAACAAACATATATATCCTTTATAGGATTTATGTCCACGACCTCTTGCAGTGCGCATTTCGATAGGACCTGCAAAATCCACACCACTTCGCAGAAAAGGACGAGCTGGAGTGACCCGAACAGCTGGAAGCTGTCCCATCAATTGTTGGTAAGTACGCCCTTTATTTTTAACGCAATCAACGCACTTTCTGACATGCGCTTTAACCAACTGCTTACACCCTATAACAAAATATTTGCTCTGTAGATAATTTATTGTTAATTGCGGACCACCGTGCAACGTTTGATGATGAGCATCTGCAATCAACAAAGCCGTGAGCTTGGAATGTCTCGCCATAACAATTGGATGCTTACGACTTGACGACATTCGAGAATTTTCCAATCTCCCGCCTACTCTCAATATGTTTTTATCATCTAATGTTGCATTCAAAGATTTTAATGCATTGTTTTTAACCGGCAAGTTCTTACTTATAGCTTCTAAATCCTCTGCAAAATATGTTTTTTGATCGATTTTAATACAAATATCCAAAGCTTTTTCTATTTCTTCTAATTTCAAATATTTATTTTTCCTTTCAGGTTCCTGTTTCTTCAGCTCTAAAAACCTACGACAATAAGCTGTTACTCTCACCAGTCTGCTCAATTTTGAAAATCTTTCAAAATAATCTTCCTCTGTTATTATGTTGTGCACCTTTACCGCCTCTATTGTAGTAGTTAGTTCTGTAGGTTTTTTATATTTTATATTTTCAGATTTTAAGAAATCCGGACCATTGAACCACAACGATTTATTTTTTAGCTCAGAAGGTAGGACTCCTCTGGATGCATAATCTGCTGGATTTTCCTGAGTACTCACGTGTGACCATTGATACGGATCTATAGAAGTAAGTATTTCAGCGACTCTGTTAGCCACGAACACTTTCCATCGGCAAGGTAAGCTATTCAGCCAGGCTAGTACAATAGTGGAATCCGTCCACGCATGTAAGTGAGTATTTTCTATTTTCAATACCTTGGCTATGTCCACCATCAATCTTGTAAGCTCCACCGCCCCGCATAGCTCCAACCTGGGGATAGAAACCTGTTTAATTGGAGCTACCTTAGACCTCGCTGCGACTAATTCTACGTGGATTCTCCCTTCCGCATCGATTACTCGGAGATATACCACAGCAGCATAGGCTACCTTCGAGGCATCACAGAATCCATGGAGTTCCCGTCGAACGTCACTCGTTTTCGTTCCAAGCCATCTTGGAATTCTCAATTCTGTCACACCCTTCAGATCATTCCGGTAAGTACACCATTCGCTCAACAATTCTTTAGGTGCTTCTTCGTCCCAATCTATACCAGCTATCCACAACTTTTGTATCAAAATTTTTGCGACTATTATACACGGCGTGACCCACCCTAAGGGATCAAAAAGGCGTGATATATCTGCGATTATTTTACGCTTAGTTATCGGTGGCAGCAGTTCTGGCAGATCGACCTTGTACCGGAAATGATCGCTGTGACGTTCCCAGGTAAGTCCAAGAATTTTGATCACTTCATCCATCTTAATATTAATTCCATCCTTGAACTCCTCCTTCTCATTTCCATTTTCACTTACCTTAATCATTTTCAGCAACTCCTCGTTATTACTCGACCATTTTTGTAAACTGAATCCTGCTTTATTTAACAAACCTTTCATTTGTGTATATAATTCCATTCCTTCTGCAACAGATTCACACCCGCACATCATGTCATCCATATAAAAGTTTTTACTTACTTTTTCAGCAGCTAAAGGATAGTTAGCACCCTCGTCAATGGCGACTTGTTGTAGTGTTCGGACTGCCAAAAAAGGAGCTGAAGCATTTCCGAAGGTTACTCTAAGCAGTTTGTAATCTTTAATTTCTTCATTCGGATTATTTCTCCATACCAACCTTTGAAAGTCCGTATCATCTTTATGCACTTTTATTTGTAGGTACATTTTAACAATGTCTGCCGTGAGACATATCGATGACAATCTCCATACCGTCACTAAATGCCTCAAGTCTGGTTGGATGGTTGGTCCAACTATAAGATCATCGTTAAGAGATCCATTTTTTCCTGCTTGAGAGGCGTTAAATACTACTCTCAGCTTAGTAGTCTCTCTATCGTTTCTTATTACTGCATGATGCGGCAAATAAACAGATTCGTCTCTTTTCTCATCAGGTTCCATTACTTCAATCATGTATCCCTTATCCAAATATTCATTTACCACTGCTGCGTAACTTTCTTTCAATTTATTATCTCTTTCAAACCTTCTTTCTAACCCCTTCAATCTCTTAATTGCTATATTTCTAGTTTCTCCTCTTTTGCACTCGGGGTCTTCCGTTTTAAAAGGCAATCTAACCACATACCTCCCTGTTTCATCTCTGGTTGTAGTATTTCTAAAAATTTCTTCACATTTATTTTCTTCCTTTGTATAAGTTTGTTCCTTTGTCAACCCTATACCCGTTTCTAACTCCCAAAATTTCTTTAATAGATCATTGCCTTCTTCTAACTGACAATGCAATGCCATAACCCCTCTATTTTGAGAAACCGCTGCATTAATAGTACCTGATATAACCCAACCCAAAGTGGTGGATTGCGCCAGAAGTGATCCCTGAAACCCCTTTCTAATCCCCTCCAGCATGACCTTACTGACTACTTCGGCACCTAATAACAGATCTATTTTATTAGGCCGGTTGTACCCTGGATCAGCAAGGTCAATGCCTTTAAACTCTGAAAGATTACATTCTTCTACTTTCCGGCTGGGAAGAAGAGAAGTAATGGATTTCAGAACGTAAGCTTTTATGTTCACACTCCAGCTGGGATTCAATCTGGATTTGATTTTAATGTCAACTACCCCTTTTGAGATCAATCCTTTCTCCCCACCCACACCTAAAATCTTCCCGTGTATGGGGGTTTTAGTTAATTTTAAATCACTTACCGCCGATTCGGTAACGAAATTTCCTTGAGACCCTTGATCTAACAAGGCTCTTAAAGCATGACAGCTCCCATTTTTCGACTCGGTACTGACTAGCGCCGTCGCTAACAATACCTGTTTTACAGATCCTGTCGAAAAATTACATGTGACAGTAGCTGATGAGCTACTTGCCTTACCTGCCTTATTATTAGGCTCCGTTTCCCTTGGTGGACTATCCTCTCCCTGCGACTCAACCTGCGCAACATTAGATTGCGCGCCATTTCCATTGCTAGGATGTAAAAGTGTGTGGTGTTTACGATGGCACAACTTACACTTGATGTGCGATTGACAAGCCTTTGCCCCATGATTGGCTCCTAGACAATTATAACACAAATAATTGGACTGGACAAAATTACGACGATGGTCAACATTCTCATTTGCAAATTTCCTACAAGAGCTTAGCTTGTGTTCTTCCGAGCAAAATACACATACACAAACTTTAGTGGTATGCATTGATTTGAATTTCACAATGTTATTCTGACTATTATTATTTATTGGTTGATACCTATTAGAACCCACTTTGGTGTCCAAAAATTCCAGCGCTCTATATCTATTAGTTAGAAATTCGACAAATTTATTATACTTAGGCAACTCTTCTGATGAAGTACTATTCGTAACGTTAAATTCCCATTGTTTTCTAGTTTCAGAATCAAGTTTCAAGCACAAAATATGTATAACAATTATATCCCAATTACTAGTATTAATACCTAAATTAGCTAACCCACTTAAACAATCGTTAGTTGTATCAATGAGTTCCTTTAGAGCAGTAGCAGATTCACTAATAATATTTTTCTGACTAAGTAAACGTTTTAAAATAAAATGTGACAAATAGCGCTTATTATCGAACCTCGCTTTTAACAGATTCCAACACCTATCATAATTAGCCTCAGATATTGGGATTTGTCTGAGCAATTGCTCAGCTTCCCCAGACAATGAACTTTTCAAATAGTGCATTTTTTGCACATTATCAATATTTGAATTATTATGTATCAAAGATGTAAATAAATCCCGATAGGTGATCCATTCTGTGTAATTACCAGAGAATTTCGGTATTACAATTTTAGGCAACTGGAATAGATCAGACCTATCAGATCTCTGACCTACCTCACCATGAGACTCTATTATTTTGGTATCCTGTTTAGTAAATGTGTTAATTCTAGATTTTAGCTCCGTTTTATAATCAGTGTAAATTTCCTCCGTGATGTTGTAAATGTCTTTCTCACAATACTCGTGATTCTTTAATGCATCACCATAGCTTTTCACTAGAGTTCTATGAGTTTCACACTGCCTCGTTGGTCTATTGGTAGCAAGTGCTGCGTTAGGACCGAGAGGTCCCCGGTTCGAATCCGGGGTCGGGCAAAATTTGTGTGAGTTTTTCTGTAATGAAATTACTCAGCCCGGAGTTAGGAAGTTGGCGGTTGAACGCCCGTGCCTCGGAAAGCACGTTAAGCCGGTGGTCCTGCGCCCGATCTCTCATCGGTCATGTCGGATTGCCGTCTCACCGAATTATGAGAGTAAGGGAATAGAGAGTGCACTTGTGTTTGCGCGCACACTTGTGCACTATAATATGTCCTGCGCAATTGGCTGATCTCAATTGAGATCGGCCGCCATGGCTGAAATCGGTCGGACGCCTTATTTATGAGTTTCACAAAAACATTTCCACAATTCCTCTAATGATTCCAATTTTGTTTCACAATATATTTCAGTTATACGATCCTTAGGTGACTTTTTATAATTTACTCTTGCTTTATAAATTTTTTCGTAGTTGTCAATTTGCAAATTTATTTCTGAATCCATCGTTAAACAAAATTTAAATTCAACACGTAAATAAAATATATAGAAACTTTAACAAATGTAAACACCAAATAAAATAAACGAAAACTTCAAACACTTCAGTTTTGACAACATCAAAATTTTACTATGACAAGATAAGTGTCAACAACAAAAACCACGAAAAAATTCTAAGTGTTTTGAAACACATAAAGCCGAAACAAAATCGGGCATAGGTTCCTCGTCGGAACCACCCCTCTAAAAAATTAGGCTAAGTTAATGTAAACAAACCAAATTCTTACAAGTTAAAATTCACTCACACATAAGGTTCAAATTTCTACACCACTACCAATAATGTCTTGTTGACCACCAAATTTCTTCAAGATAACTACCACGTACACACAAAGATCAATTTCGCTTGACTTGAAGACGAAAAAAAATCAAACACTCACAGTTTGTTTGTCCCTTACACACATTCGTGATGTCACTGCTGTACCAGAACTGGTTCCTGACGGCACCTCCTCCTCAGCATCAGCACCGTCCCGAAGTCCAAAGCCGGATTCTCCACCAAGCCTGGACTCCTGCTGCAGCTCCAACCCCTCAGGATGCTGCTCCTCAACCAGCACGGCACCACCACTTCAAAACCGCGTCACCACTAGGACGACTTCCTCACCGACCTCGAAGGACCATGTTAAACGTCGAGGGAGAGCTACTATGTTGCTTTGCTTGAATAAAAGCCAACTTCGCAGATACTAGTTTTTATTGATGATAGTCACACGCTCGCTGTCTTACAATTGTTTTTTCTTCTTCTTAAATATGTGTCATAAACAAAACTAAACTTAATGCTGTCAAATGACAGCTAAATAGCTATACGACCTTACATAAATATTAGTGGTAAAAGCTGTAGACTTTATTACTATTGGAGTTTATTGAAGTTATTAGAAAACTTATCTAATGACTGAGTGGGACTGGTGAAATTACCTGAATAGGCAAATCTTGATTATTTACTTTATGAATATATTTGCAATTTATTAGGGGATAGGCTATTCATATAGCAGTAATTTCTTCGCTACAATGAAGAACGAAAAAGACAAAACACTGCATAAGGACATTTATAAAAGTGTACAAATGTGCTTACAAGCATAAGTAAGTAAATAGTTAGACAACAGAAAATTTTAAATGATCGCCAACCTAGGTAATGGTAATGGTGCAACGGGCTAGTATCCGCAACTCGACGTCAAAGCGCCTATCTTGCGTGGGGTGGGAATCAGTTGAACCATCCCAGTTCGTTGAGGAAGGCCAGCAGCCTCTAACTATCGCCTACCTTTAACTATGTAGGCTTGTCCACTGCAATGTTAGTCTATTGGTTGTACGAGGACAATGGATGTACAATAAAATAATCAGTGTTTCTCTAATGCATGTATGTATATTTGACACTAGCTGTGCCAGCAACTTCATTCATGTTTTCCTCCATTTTTTACATGTTATAGCATGATGTTATATCTAAAGCCTTACTCAATAAATCATTTATAAACACAACTACTCAGATTTATATTATTAGTATAAATTAAAAATACTAAATATTAAAATTATTGCATAGCTTTTCTGATCTGATCTAACTATATCTAAGTACAGATAGCGGCAAGCGCCTTTGTTTTATACTCTGTAGTGATGGTAGCATGTCAATGGACGTAATAGTAGAGGAAGGCCGAAGGAGACATGGATGGATTGCGTGAGAGGTGATATAGGTGTGAAAGCAGTAGTCACAGAGCTGACGACAGATAGGCCCGAGTAGAAGAAGTCACATGTAGCGCCGACCCCACTTAGCGCGGGACAAGGGCAGGAGAATGAAGATGAAATTCCGAAACCCTGGAATCTCTACAATTACGTAGAGACATTGCCGGTCTAAGTGTTCTCTACCATCTCTATAATCCCTTCCCTTTCCACTCCCGAACGACACGTGCTGGGCAGCGCTGCGCCACATACAATGCAGACGCTGGTGGTTCGGACTAAGGTTTAGTTCCTCTTTTCTGCCACGTGGATGAACTCATATGTGGATTAGAAAACTGAAACTGTCCGGGATATTTACCATGTTGTTTTGTTTTAATGAGCTGCCGAAATATCGGGATATTTCGGCACTGTTGCAAGCGTCAGTTCACCCGTAATCATGGCGCTTGCAACAGTGCCGAAATATTGGATAACAACATGTTAAATATTCCGGACAGTTTCAGTTTTCTAATGTGTGTAAACATGATTGTTTAAAACATATTATGTGGATCTCACTACCGCTTACCATCAGGTAGAGTGAGGTCTTCATTTTAGCCATTTATACAACAAAAATGATGCTATACTGACGGTAGCCGTGTGTGTCAGGATTTCGAGATAGCCGGGAGCGGTTGCGGCGCGGGCGGCGGCGGGCGCTCGCCGGCCGGCACCGAGGCCACGGAGCGCTCGTGGGACTCGCACGCGCAGTACCGGCGCGCGCCGGCGCCGCGGGGCCGCCCGCTCGCGCCGCTGTACTGCCGCGTGCGGCTGCTGGGGAGCGCGCGCGGCGCCGCCACCGCCGCGCTCGTCGCCCGCGCTGTAGCTGCGGCGGGGTGAGTGCTGTGTAGATGACTCGTCACTCTCACCACGGAGCGCTCGTGGGACTCGCACGCGCAGTACCGGCGCGCGCCGGCGCCGCGGGGCCGCCCGCTCGCGCCGCTGTACTGCCGCGTGCGGCTGCTGGGGACCGCGCGCGGCGCCGCCACCGTCGCGCTCGTCGCCTGCGCGGTAGCTGCGGCGGGGTGAGTGCTGTGTAGATGACTCGTCACTCTCATACCGTGGGCTTGTTTGCCTATTTTGCTAGGGAGTAAAAAAGAAGGAAGAAAAAGAATTATTGAATTACCCAAGTTCACAAAGATCCAAGGTCCGATCCTATATGTATTAAGAATGCTCTGAATTAATAATTGTATCAAATATCAAAAAGCGTCGATGGCCGAGTGGTTAAGGGTCGTTGCTTGCCATGCGAGAGGTCGCCAGTTCAAACCCCGCCAGGTACCAATGTGTTTTTCAAATTTGAAATTCATATGTACCATCATTCGACGCTTTAACGGTGAAGGAAAACATCGTGAGGAAACCTGCACACCTACGAAGAAATTCTAAGGTTGTGTAGTCGACCAACCCGCACTTGGCCAGCGTGGTCGACTAAGGCCTTATCGCCCTAGTTTTGGGTAGGCCCATGCCCCAGCAGTGGGGACGTATATGGGCTGATGATGATGATGAATAATTGTATAGCCCCCTCTCTCGCTCTATCTACCTCTACTACTGTCTATCTCTACCTCTATCTATCTCTTACTCTATCCCTCTCCTTTTCTCGGTCTTCTTCCGCCTTTGATAGCAGAATCTTTCATCTGAGTCTGTCATCTCGGTTATGTCGGTCAGACGAGCATAGGTAGACCAAAGAACATCTTCTTCTTCTTATCGTATGGTTGATGAACAACCTGGTGTCAGAGTTTTTAAGCCGCCCATAGGCCTCTGACATGGCTTCACACACCGTTGAAAAATCTCTCGGGTGTGCTGGTTTCCTCACGATGTTTTCCTTCACCGTTAAAGCGTCGAATGATGGTACATATGAATTTCAAATTTGAAAAACACATTGGTACCTGGCGGGGTTTGAACTGGCGACCTCTCGTAGGGCAAGCAACGACTTTAACCACTCGGCCATCGACGCTTTTAAAGAAATGCAAAGAGCATCATGACAGTTGTATGTCCTCGGCAGGTGCGTGTGGGCGGGCGTAGGCCTGCGCGCGGCGCAGCTGCCGCTGGCGGCGCGCGTGCAGCTGCTCCAGCTGGCGGCGGTGTCCACGGCGCTGCTGCACGCCGCGCTGCTGCTCATGCACCTCACCGGGCTCGCGCAGCTCATGCCGCTCGACTGGAACAGGCTGGTGAGTGCGACACACTCTCCACACTCTCCTCACCCACCGAGCAAACGTCGTATGCTTACTGAAATAAATAAACACTTGCTCGATGCTCTCGATAGGTTGCAGCGACGTGCTATCCGTATTGTCGGTGATTTGGAGGTATCCGAAACCCTGGAGCCTCTACAACTACCGGTCTAAGTGTTAGCTAGTCCCTCCCTCTCCTTTCCACTCCCGAACGACACGTCCTGGACAGCAATGCCATCTATATACAATGCAGACACTGATGGCTCGGACCTGAACATGAAAGCGAAAGAGCGAGCCACCAAGAATGGTGGTGACGCCGTTAAGGGAGTTTGAATGCCATCCTCTTCGCTATGTCGGAATTTTAGCCGCCACTAGAAACTGGCCACGATGCCTGGGGTACACCACGAGAAATTTACCCTTGTTAAAAACATCGTATAAACCGACAACTCGTACTTCACACGTGTGGTTGTTGTATACCTAACATTCCCAACTAATTTTTCAGTTCTTTATTAAAAACAAAAATACAAATAGCAAGTCGTGAAAAAATAGCTAAACATTGGCGAAGTGTTGCATAAACCGCCTAATATGGTATCGGGCTTAAAAGTAATAAAAATATCCCCCCGAGATGATTTCCAACCCCGCACCTTCGCAGTTTGTCAACAAGCCAATGGTGTCGAAAGCCTGCTAAGCTGAACATTTACATGGAAAAGTGCTTTAGGCCCATTTGCGGGGGTAAACAAGTCCGACCTATTTGCGGCGGGGCCGGCGGCGCTCTTCGGCGAACTTGCGAAGCACTCAACTTGGCGTTACATCGCTTCTTTTGTTCAAGTGCGTTTGTTACTGGCCGCCATTTCTGTTGCGGGTTAGGATAGCGGAAGAAATACTTGCTACTTAGATAATAGTTTGAGATGGTCAACAAAAAAGTGCAATTTAGGCAACTCATAATATGTGGATCTCACTCCCGCGTACCATCAAGCGGAGTGAGCCTCATCTTGTAAGCCTTGTTCAAAAAAAAATGTAGCTTTCCGATCCAGTAGTTTGAAAAAACTGCATGTGATATGCAGTTTTTTTTATCAATATTTACGCAGAAATTACGTAAGAAAATAATATGAATCTTTAAAAAAATTACGACACAGTTTTCATTATGTTCGTGTACATAAATGAGAACGACAAATTAACCTGTTTTTGAGTGTTCATTATTTAAATGAAACAAATAAATTTTTAGTAAACTCGTTTATTTTATGAGCACTTTTTAAATTCGCTCATGAGTATCATCGCGCGTAACTCTAAACATGTTCATAAAAACTCTTGGACTGAATTTGACGTGACAGGGGGGGACCATGTAATTTCCATTGTGGTATGTTGTAGTTCCCTTGATAACTAATGATTTTGTGGCACGATTGTTCCCGTGGGGAGCGTAGGGTAAGAAGGGGTCTCGGTATTAAATTGTTGATTTTTTACGGTTCGACGTTGTTACTCGTTTGTGACGGAATATAATGTATGTCCACCCTTCTAAGGGCGGTTATAACGACATCGATAGTATTTGGTCGTATTAGCCGATATATGTGACAGCGGACGTTTTTAAGTACTTACCTGATTATTGAATGTGTGATTAATGTTTTCTCGTAATAAATACATAATAAACAAAACCACACTTCAAATTTTTCTGTCATTTGTGGTATGTTTTTGCGACATGTTCAAGTTAATGTTAATAAGCAATGTCATTAACTCGGCAGTAGGCGCGCCCCATAATGCAACACGGACTGTCGCTACCGGGTAAAAAATACCACATTACTGTTATTGTAAAAAATTGGGGTTTTTTATGAGTATTTAAAAAAAAATAGTTTTGAGTAGTACTTTAATAATATTTTTCCAAAAAACTGTGAGAATTAAGTATTTACCCCTTCATATAATATAAAAATAATTTTAATGAAATCCACAGAGTAAATTCTAATATTTTTCACACATGACTTGAAAAAAACACAAAAATTAGACTCAAACATACAAAAAATAATAAAAACGAGATCAATATCTAATCAGCATGAGGTGGTCTTACTCATAATAATAATTGCAGCATGCATTAATTTGGTTTTTTTTTTGGATAAAGATCACTCAAAGTTTAACCTTAAAATAATCACAGTCCTTATAATATATGTTGATATTGTTCTATAAATCTATACTTTTTCGGCATATTCTTTGCAAATAGAAACAGTATGTTCTCTACATATCTTTTTATGGCATTTATTGTAACCAGTTTTAGTTTTTCTGTCCTTCTTCCAAGGACACACTGCACATCGTGATGAAGGCAGTTGCGTCCGTGGCTGGGCAGGGCAGGGCTCTTTCTTGATGAGTACGACGACGATTAGTTTTTTTATTTTCTTGATTATCGCCACCAAGTTAATACATTATTTTATCTTTAGTATCTGTAGACAGGTTTGGGATAGTAGATCTGGTCCTAATATGTGGCATAACAAGTGACGGCCAGCCTTTTCAAGAATTTTGTTTGGTGGCACATCACCGCGGTTTTCTTTATTGTTTTTACTATGACATACGCATTTCTTAACGTTTTACATAAAACAAGGGCACGTCATCAAGATACTGACGATATTGTTTATTCATACGAAGCAGAGGTAATATACCCTCATCAGTAGAGGTCGACATAGCTGAGGAGGACCTTACTTACATATTCTCTTTCTTGCTTTGAATTAGTTTCATGCTTACTATAATCCTCAATCCTTCTTCACTGTTTTCTAATGATAGGCACTCTTCTATTTGTTCTTTATAAAGAAGTATATAAAGCATCTTGAAAGTCTTAAACAATTAAAAATAAAATTTTGTCTGATAAAAATTACAGGACGTAAACAGTCGCTACCGGGTAAAAAATACCCATTCGTACTTTATAAATCCGTGGTGGCTAAATGCTGCGTGCACACTGGCTGCAAATTGCTATTAGCGGATTGTCGTACGTTTCTCGAAAGGTACCTAAAGCGGCGCGACCGAAAATTAAGCACAAAAATAAATATTCACGAATTTATGCACTATGTGGTATTTTTTACCCGGTAGCGCCTACTGCCGAGTTAAACGCAGTGCTTTCATAAGGCGGTTATTTTGTTAATTAATATAACCGATTTGTACTTGGTCAGTTGTTTTTTCCCAACTGTCTATGATGAAAGATTTAAGACTTTCGTTGCGTTTCATTACACTAAACATAAGACTTAATGGGTCTACACGCGATATTATCCAGTGATTAGTAAGTGTATACCGCGGAAAGTTATAAAATATGAGCCATCAAATGTGAACCCGGATACAGTGAGGTTTAGATTTATTCATACAAAAGTGTTTTCCCTATTACTTCCGTTCCCGTTGGAATTTGCAATATCCTGTTGAAACTAAGCTTAACATTTATTAAGGTACCTGCATGCCAAATTACAATCCTCTAACTTATGCAGTTAGGATTTTTCATACAAAAGGTTTTTTCTTTAATTCCCGTTTCCGTGGGAATTTTGGGAAACACTTTCTTAGCGGATGCCTACGTTAAAACATCTACCTACATGCCAAATTTCAGCCTGATTCGTCCAGTGGTTTGGGTTGTGCGTTGTTAGATCACTGTGTCAGTCAGTCCTTACCTTTGAGTAATATAATATTTAGATGTACTATGAATAAAAATAAAGCGTCGATGGCCGAGTGGTTAAGGTCGTTGCTTGCCATGCGAGAGGTCGCCAGTTCAAACCCCGCCAGGTACCAATGTGTTTTTCTAATTTGAAATTCATATGTACCATCATTCGACGCTTTAACGGTGAAGGAAAACATCGTGAGGAAACCTGCACACCTACGAAGAAATTCTAAGGTTGTGTAGTCGACCAACCCGCACTTGGCCAGCGTGGTCGACTAAGGCCTTATCGCCCTAGTTTAGGGTAGGCCCGTGCCCCAGCAGGGGGGACGTATATGGGTGATGATGATGATGTGTGTGTTGCAGGGCATGTACGCGAGCTTGTGGAGCGCGCTGTCGCTGGCGCTGGGCGGCGCGCTCACGCTGCACGCCGTGCTGCTGGCCGCCGAGTACCGCTGGGCGCCCGACCACATCGCCAGCCTGCTCTGCTCCGCCGCGGTCAGTTCACTATAAATATTTTTTTCTCTTTTTCTGACCCTCTGTCTTTCTATCCTTCTCATTTTTTCTTTTCTTTTTCAATTTTTTTTACTATACTTATTCTTTTTCTCCCATATTTATCTCTCTATCTATCTCCCCTATCTTTCTCTATCTCCCCCCCCCCCCCCTCTTGTTCTCTCTCTCTCTCGCTCTCTATCTCTATGTGAGCTTTGTATTTTTATTTCTTTTTTTTTATTGAAATTATCTCCAAGGATAAATTGAGGTACGAGTTGGTGCTGCCGTGTGGTTTTGACTGTCTTTATCTCTCTTCTTTCCTTCCTTCTTTCCTTTCGAGAAGAAATGACTTAATTATGCCGTGATTTTCGGTTTTTTTTAGTTATTTCACTTATTTTCGATGTTGTCGTCCTCAGGGCTTGGGTCTGAGCGGCGCCGGGTGCGCGGCGCTGGCGGGCGGCGCGTGGGGCGCGCGCGCGGGCGCGTGGCGGCGGGGCAGGGGCGGCGCGCCCCGGCGCTCGTCGTCGGGCTCGCTGCGCGCCGCGTACCGCGCCGTGCCGCCCGCGCCCGCGCCCGCGCCCGGGCCCTCCAGCGCGCGCGACGACCCCTTATAGTGACCGCCCGCCACGCGCTTCTAGCCGCCCGAGCGCCCGCCCCGGTGAGTGTAGCTACGGGCTCGCTGCGCGCCGCGTACCGCGCCGTGCCGCCCGCGCCCGCGCCCGCGCCCGGGCCCTCCAGCGCGCGCGACGACCCCTTATAGTGACCGCCCGCCCCGCGCTTCTAGCCGCCCGAGCGCCCGCCCCGGCGAGTGTAGCTACGGGCTTCGCTGCGCGCGGCGTCCCGCGCCGAGCCGCCCGCGCCCGCGCCCGCGCCCGGGCCCTCCAGCGCGCGCGACGACCCCTTATAGTGACCGCCCGCCACGCGCTTCTAGCCGCCCGAGCGCCCGCCCCGGTGAGTGTAGCTACGGGCTCGCTGCGCGCCGCGTACCGCGCCGTGCCGCCCGCGCCCGCGCCCGCGCCCGGGCCCTCCAGCGCGCGCGACGACCCCTTATAGTGACCGCCCGCCACGCGCTTCTAGCCGCCCGAGCGCCCGCCCCGGTGAGTGTAGCTACGGGCTCGCTGCGCGCCGCGTACCGCGCCGTGCCGCCCGCGCCCGCGCCCGCGCCCGGGCCCTCCAGCGCGCGCGACGACCCCTTATAGTGACCGCCCGCCACGCGCTTCTAGCCGCCCGAGCGCCCGCCCCGGTGAGTGTAGCTACGGGCTCGCTGCGCGCCGCGTACCGCGCCGTGCCGCCCGCGCCCGCGCCCGCGCCCGGGCCCTCCAGCGCGCGCGACGACCCCTTATAGTGACCGCCCGCCACGCGCTTCTAGCCGCCCGAGCGCCCGCCCCGGTGAGTGTAGCTACGGGCTCGCTGCGCGCCGCGTACCGCGCCGTGCCGCCCGCGCCCGCGCCCGCGCCCGGGCCCTCCAGCGCGCGCGACGACCCCTTATAGTGACCGCCCGCCACGCGCTTCTAGCCGCCCGAGCGCCCGCCCCGGTGAGTGTAGCTACGGGCTCGCTGCGCGCCGCGTACCGCGCCGTGCCGCCCGCGCCCGCGCCCGCGCCCGGGCCCTCCAGCGCGCGCGACGACCCCTTATAGTGACCGCCCGCCACGCGCTTCTAGCCGCCCGAGCGCCCGCCCCGGTGAGTGTAGCTACGGGCTCGCTGCGCGCCGCGTACCGCGCCGTGCCGCCCGCGCCCGCGCCCGCGCCGGGCCCTCCAGCGCGCGCGACGACCCCTTATAGTGACCGCCCGCCACGCGCTTCTAGCCGCCCGAGCGCCCGCCCCGGTGAGTGTAGCTACGGGCTCGCTGCGCGCCGCGTACCGCGCCGTGCCGCCCGCGCCCGCGCCCGCGCCCGGGCCCTCCAGCGCGCGCGACGACCCCTTATAGTGACCGCCCGCCACGCGCTTCTAGCCGCCCGAGCGCCCGCCCCGGTGAGTGTAGCTACGGGCTCGCTGCGCGCCGCGTACCGCGCCGTGCCGCCCGCGCCCGCGCCCGCGCCCGGGCCCTCCAGCGCGCGCGACGACCCCTTATAGTGACCGCCCGCCACGCGCTTCTAGCCGCCCGAGCGCCCGCCCCGGTGAGTGTAGCTACGGGCTCGCTGCGCGCCGCGTACCGCGCCGTGCCGCCCGCGCCCGCGCCCGCGCCCGGGCCCTCCAGCGCGCGCGACGACCCCTTATAGTGACCGCCCGCCACGCGCTTCTAGCCGCCCGAGCGCCCGCCCCGGTGAGTGTAGCTACGGGCTCGCTGCGCGCCGCGTACCGCGCCGTGCCGCCCGCGCCCGCGCCCGCGCCCGGGCCCTCCAGCGCGCGCGACGACCCCTTATAGTGACCGCCCGCCACGCGCTTCTAGCCGCCCGAGCGCCCGCCCCGGTGAGTGTAGCTACGGGCTCGCTGCGCGCCGCGTACCGCGCCGTGCCGCCCGCGCCCGCGCCCGCGCCCGGGCCCTCCAGCGCGCGCGACGACCCCTTATAGTGACCGCCCGCCACGCGCTTCTAGCCGCCCGAGCGCCCGCCCCGGTGAGTGTAGCTACGGGCTCGCTGCGCGCCGCGTACCGCGCCGTGCCGCCCGCGCCCGCGCCCGCGCCCGGGCCCTCCAGCGCGCGCGACGACCCCTTATAGTGACCGCCCGCCACGCGCTTCTAGCCGCCCGAGCGCCCGCCCCGGTGAGTGTAGCTACGGGCTCGCTGCGCGCCGCGTACCGCGCCGTGCCGCCCGCGCCCGCGCCCGCGCCCGGGCCCTCCAGCGCGCGCGACGACCCCTTATAGTGACCGCCCGCCACGCGCTTCTAGCCGCCCGAGCGCCCGCCCCGGTGAGTGTGGCGACGGCAAGACGGCACGCTGCAAGCTTCCATAAAAGAATCCAGCTTCGAAAAAAGATTTAGCTCAGCCTTACGACTTAAATAAATATTACACAACATCACATACATTGATCTGATCCCATGGTAAGTAGCCTTAGCACTTGTGTTACAGATGTCAGAATCAACAGTGGATACACAAACTTAAATATACTTAATACACACCCAGACACGGAAGAAACACCGATGTTCGTCACACAAATATCTGTCCCGATTGGGAATCGAACCCACGACTCTTGGAACTGTAGGTAATGAACCTGGGTCACTAACCACTGTTCCACCGAGCCAGTCGTTTAATAAGTTAACCGACCGAAAATTATGTGTCCAAGTAGGCTGAGCGTAAATATCAACCTACAGTAAATTGCACATTGAAGTGGGAGTTCCTCAGGGCAGCGTTCTGTGTACTTTTATCTTTATTGTGTTTGTTAACGAAATATTGTGATAACAGAAATAAAATTTGACTCCTTGCCACGGCAGTTACTTGCAATTTAATGTCTTCTATAAAACTATTGATAATTATAAATTTAGAAACTTTTCAACTTTAAACCATTTTGCCATAGCATAATTCCAACCTTTACACAAAGAAAATTATCTAAATATAACTTTTTCGTAATTCCAGTCTGCAGACATGAGCTTCGGTCAAGTCCAGAGGCTCGGGCTGCGGCCGCGGCGCGGGGCCGCGCGGAGCCTCCCGGAGTACACCAGTGGTCTGTGCCCTCACTCAGTAACATAGGTACAGTCTCTGTTTGAAAACGCCATGAAGTACTACTGTCGCATTGTCTTCACAGAACAAATTGATAACGGAAATCAGGTGACTACAAAATGTGTGACAAAAATAGACATTTAGTTACAGTGAATTACAGCTTTCATTTGTTTCGGAATAAAATATCCGTCAGATGGTGTGACGTAGACAAATTAATCAGATTTAACTGTAATCGGTGCATTTTAATACATAATTCCAAATGTAATGTGTATCGGGTGTTTTATTCTGAAACATTCTCATATGTGAAGAGGCAAATTTTAAGGCGAGAATCGTCTGATAAAGGTATGGATTGTTATTACTGCTATTGTGTATCTATCTACGTTAGATTAATGGGTGTGCACCAGTAGCACTGGTATATTTCGGTAGTCTGTCTCGATGCCCCGAGCAAGTGTGGTGCGACCCTAGTCGTGGCGGTCGCCTTTGATCGAAGCCCTAAGGTTCGAAACTCAATTCTGCTATAGCGATGTTGATTTTATTTATGGTTGATGTTAGAGTGATCATCGTTTCCGAAAATATCGATATTTTGTGCTGCTATTCGATACTAACAACAACTTTTGCCCTCGGGTCAAAATTGATTCGGAATATCAGATTACCATAGTGTTGCTATACGAAGTAACCGGAATAGTATCGTAGTATGGCAGATAGCAGAATTGGGTCTATACGAACCTTGAGGCTTCGGCACTCCGAGGACTCTTGTCACTCAAGAGCCTCGCTCTGGCGCGATTTGGAAACATAATCTATAGAAATAATAAAAATAACTATTGAGCATAGTATGCACGTTTCGTACTAAACGTAACACGTGTACTTGCTAAGTTGCGTTTCCAACTCGCGCCAGAGCCAATGTTTCCTCAATTTATAAATTTTGTACGGGGACCTTTGTAGTTGTATTTAAGACATTCCCCGCGTTTGAGTGTTTTATTTGAGATAGTCTACAGAGTCAGGTAGACTTGTAACATGACCAAATGTAAACAATAAAATTGTATCGGTATCTCTTAAGAAACCCCATGTTGATCTCAAGTTGTCACATACTGTGTGTATGTTGTTGTGAATGTATCGTATGTGTTATACGGAATGGTTTGTTCACTAACAGAAGAAATGCGTAGATTTTCCATGTAAAAGTCTAGTTGAGTGTACTTATCCTGCCATCTTCTGCGACGTGAGAGATCATTCCGTAAGACATCAGTTGAAGTTTTCCCTCCACACCACGTGGTCCCATCGCTAAGCCCCAAATATCATAAAATAAATCAAAGAATCATGTGTTATAAAATTGAAATTCTTTGTGGAATGTCCGATCGTTTGTAAACTTTTTAAGTATTCGTCTTAAATTAACATTCCGCAGAACTCGAGTCTTTCGTATTCTTTACGCAAAGTGCAATAATGAATTATGCGCAAATTCCAATATTTTAAGTCCTCGGATTTCGCTTTATCTTATATCCAATTCTTTAATTAATAACTTAATAAAAAATTAAGAAATGTAATAAAGTAGCTTGAATTGTGTAAGACTCGAACTATAATGGGACTCGAGTCCTTTAATTGTTTCTCAGGATTATATGAAGTGTATCGGAGGATGATACTAGCCATTTGTTTGAGAAAAAACGTGTTATCCGTCAATGATTCTGTAAGTATAGTCTGTCGCCGTGAGGGCACAGTATGGGAGCGCGTGGCGGAGGCCTACCACTAGGAATGCTCGATGTTCTGAAAGAGGTTATGATCTCCATTAATTAGTAAATTATTAAACACATATTAAAGCTCTGAGTGAATACCTGATAATATAAAAGCCGATATGCCGACCTCGATTTACTATTTTCTTCATACATCTTGCTAAGAACACAATTAGTTCTTGTTTACTTGAAAGCAGTATTGAATATCGTTATCGAGTGTCGGATATGGATACGTTGTGACATCCATTTACGATACTCGATAGTATTTGATACTAAATAAGTACTGCGTACTACACGGTACTTATCCATTATAGCAATACACTGTGTTCGTATCGATTGTACTAAATTGTGTATTAAGCATCGATAATCGAGTATCGATAACCGTATGAAGTCGAGCATTCCTCAGCCGCGGCGCGGCCGCACACTGCCAGCTCTAGTCCACAGTTACGCAAGTCTGATTTTGACGCTAGTCCGTTTCGTAGCTTAGTCGGTTGTTTAATTGTATTGTAATTTAATTACTTACGTTCCTCGGGTAGTTTGCACAAAGTTAGCTGGAGGACTCGCGTCCAGCGGCGAGGACTCGAATCGAGGTGTCTTGGGGTGCGTGTTCGCTTGACTCGAAAAATATACTTATACGTATATAATACTTATTATCACGGCTGCTGTGTATCTCCTGTGGGTGTACACAGAGTCAGTGTATTTTAGAATAATTTATTTCTCCATATTGTAAACTATTAGTTGTTTATAGTACAGGGGATAGCCATGACGTCCGGCGTATTTATTTCAATTTAAATGTCTAGTCTCGTAATTTATAACAAAGTATAAGGAAGCTATTTAATACATACAACAATATGTCGTATTGTTTATGAAATAAGATAGGTTATATTTCGACGATTAAGCGAATACGCGCCCGAAGAGTGATTTGTCGTCCCGGTTTCCTTTCGTCCGGCCCGCATATACGAATGTACCGTACCGCTATATACACAAATGTAAAAGGGTAATACTGTAAGCGAATATATTATTGCGTTAAGTCATTATTGTTGTATATGGGAGAACCATTACTACGTATTAGCCTAAGGCCTCTGTCGACAGATCTGTGTCCTAGTATCAACTCTATGATTTTTTAACTTTATTGGGTTTTAAAAATGAAAACATCCGCGTACAATGTTATGATTATATTTTTAAATAATGCGCACAATTTTTTTACAAGTAACCTTTATGTTAAAAATACAATTTGTTGTAATGTACCTATTTAATTGGTATTACAAGTGTGTTTACTTTTTTTTTCTCTATAGAAAAATAGTGAACGAACACTCTGGCCTTGATACTAGGCCGTGGGTTTGTCATCATCGGCGCCCGTCTGTATTGTCTATGTCAGATCTTTGTTTCCTCGTAAGCTTGTACTGGATTGAATCGTTTGCATGATATTATATGATGTTCGCGATATTGTAATAGTTAGATTAAGGAGAAATTCGAATATATTAAGAATTGTTATAGGAAATAATTTTATACTGTCCGACCTGTCGTTCGCGCTCCATGAGCTTAGATGTTTGTATTGTACTGGTTCCTGGCCGGTCCGGGTCGCGCGGACACGCTGACGGTCTAACGCGTTCGTCTCCATTGTTTAATCATGTTCATAGGTACATTGATGATTTTGTATGCGGGGTCACTGGCTCCTGGACTATTACGATTACGTTTTTACCACTTTTTCTGCCTGCCTGTTACGTTTTTGCTACGTTTTCTGTCATTTGGGTTGAATTGATTTAGATGACTCAGATTTCTAAACCTACCAAGATTGGTTTGTCCTATCGCAGATAAAATTGTTAATTTTTTTCATTTCTACATATATTTTTCTAAATAAGTACCTATTATCGAATATAATGTACTAAAGTTGAACCGTAAATAAATATAGAGTAGATCCAAGATGATTCAAGTCTTTCGCGTCCCATGAGAGTTAAAGAGTACCTCATTTCTGAAAGTTTCTACATATCTATCGGATTCTTTTTTTTAAATATGAATAGAACAGGAGACAGTGACCCTGCGACTACAGTCTGTTTTGTTAATAGATCGGCATACATATCACGACGAGTTATTTTGGAGTTTTGTTTGTAAATACACCTTTCGATTCGGGAATTGAATAGATTTATTTGTGATATTTTTTACAGACCTTTTGAGATATTATTGTATGTTCCGCATGTGTTTGTCGGTAGAGTGCGCGCGGGCTGCCCAATAAACATTTTATACATATTTAAGTACAAATCAGAGCCTTTAACAGTCTCTGTAAGTAATTTTGTCACCATAATTGGACCTCTTATGTCTTAAAGTAAATCTTATTTTAAAAAATGTAGGTATTTTTTTCATATTAATGAAAAACAAAAAAAAAACGCTCTCGCTGTACTCAGCGGGCAGTCTAAAATGCATTCCATAATTTTTTTTACACAATTACGTGAATTATTATAACATACTTTATAAACATTCCGTATATTTAAATGAGATAATGTTTATTGTGTATGCGCGCGCGCACCGAGGTGTCGAGAGACGCCGTGCGGTGCGGCGGAGTTCCATTAGCGGCCGGTGTACGATCTCGATCAATGTGCGAGTCATTTTTACTTTTAAATTTTAATGATAATATATGGTTTTATACAATTCTATTTGTTTTTCTTTGAATGCTACCCTTTTTAACGTTTCCTTAGTAGGTACTGCTGTTATGTTTAAACATGCCATATCGTATAGCTTAATCCAGATAAAGATTAACATAACGCCATTATCATTAATGATTATACGTGTAGTTATAGGATTATGTACCTAAAAATGCACCGTTTGATTTATGGACTTTGGGTAGGATTAATAAGCACATCAAATTATCACATTTTTATAATATTTTTATTATTGTGTGGGAGTCCCCGACTTTTCGATATATATGAACGTTTATTGCATGCTTTACGATTCACATTTATCTAGGTCACAGGATATAACATTAAGTAGGACAATAAAAAGTAGGTTGATATTTTTTCTTCTGGTGTGATAAAAGTTGGTATCAGGATCAAGTTTTGAACGTGATTCGCCTTTGCCAGTCGCCAAGAGTCCGTGAGCGCTACTGGTCTCACGAAGCACAATAACGAAGCTCTTATCCCAACGACACAAGGTTTACATTAGGGCACATTTGACACTCCATTTAAATCTTTATCTGATTATCATGATTACCTTAATCTACAAAATCGGTAACTGATTAAATATCGTTAAATGGTTATCTGTCAATTAAATTTATTTTTAGGTAGGCCAGGAGTTGTGTGGGCTTCACAGGTGGAACCTGGTTGGAGGTAATGTTGTGATGTGTTGTGAGAGGTCGCGATGGAGCACCCTAAAGTGGACACGGAGCGCGAGGAGACCAAGGTGCTAAGGGACTACTATAGCAACAATGAGTTATTTTTGTCGCCCGAATGGTTGCTGAAAGTACTATCTGTGGTAAGTAAAATTTGATATTTTAAAAATTTATTCTTAATCTTAAATAGGTACTTTATTCTTAATGGGATGTTACGTGCGCTTATAAATCGATTCTATCGAGAAGACTTCGGCAGGAAACTCCTAAACTTCTTTACTATTTTTTATTACCCACAATGATGCATCAGGTAATTTTGTTTTTGTTTATTTAGATGAAACCCACTAATACCTACTATAAAAAAATTCAGACCTACATATAAATACCTACTAATGATAGTATTTTTCCTCAAGCGAAATGCATATTCTTCTGATTGAGATATAAAAATTTAATCTACTTAGTTGCACAAGACTTAGTACCTACAGTGAGTATTGCGACGTGCTTCAGTGTTTCTATCAAAAGTTAAGTCTAAGTTTGGTTGAACCTGTTACCTTACCGTCGTGTTAGCAGTAATAAGGACGTCAAGATTTAAATTTTCTAATGTTTGGACTACCTACTTGCTTTAGGTTTCTATACCTAAATTATTATGTTGTATGTGTGCCTGAAGCTATTTAAAAATATATGACTTACCACACCCAACTTCTAATACTTACTCTTTCGCTTATTTCAACACTGACTATATAGATAGATAATGTTAGTTACTAATGTTGTTTACTCACACGTTGTGTTCAAAGGGCCGGTAGATGTGTCTCAGAGATTAGCGCTTCATTGCTTAGTATTGCGATGTTATCGTGTTGGGAATGTACTTATTATGATAAGTTCGATCGATAATATTATTTTGACAATTGCAATTGTGAGTGATAGACTTAACAGACTTAAGTAATGCAATATTTGTTTCATGAAACCAGTTCTATTTAGTAGGTACTTCATGTATGTTAGAAGTACTCCTAAAGACTACTTCATATTTATGCATTAGCGCGGGCCCTTCGCGGTCCTTAATACTTAACTATTGACTTGCGGGTTTACTTTACCTTAATGTTTTAACTCTACCATAAGCCAAGCCAGGGCTTGTTTGTATAAAGTCAGCAGGAAGTATTAGCCCAGTCTGATCATAATAGTGGGTATAAGTATGAAAGTATGAACTAATTCGGGTCTTAGTACTACCATTCGACTTTATTATCAGTAAGTAGCTAAGTAGGTACCTACTAATAAGTTCTAGTATAGGATAGTAGGTACTAGTGTCGGAACTAGCATTTAATGAGCCCGGTGCGAGCTTTAAAAAATTACGCTCTTGAGAAATAAGACTCCTAAGGTCTTGTCATTTCTGCGCCCTGTGCCTGAGCACCGCTGGCACCGCCCTAGTTACGGCACTGGATAGTTCAAGTTATTAAGTATTCTCTTCTCTGCCCGGCGATAGATAGTATGCACAGCCTCATCGGTGGTGTACCTGACGGGCGGCTGCGCGGGCGCCAGCGGACTGGCGGCCAGCGGCACCGTGGTAGCGCTGGTGAGCGCGGCGGCCGGAGCACTGCTGTGCGTGGGCGCCGCCGCGCAGCTGCCGCAGCGGGCGCCGCGCGCGTACCTACTCGCTGTTAGTACACAGTACATTCGTACCCTTATCTTATTGGGCTGCAGCCCAGGGCCTCGGAAGTATAAGGGGCCCCCAAGTACCGTTGTCCACCCCCCCGTCATAAATAGGCAATATGAGTGCAATCCTTAAGCGTGAATAAGTGATTAATTAGGCAGGTCCCCGTTCGTTTCAACCCAGGGCCCAAAGAAGTGACGGTCCGGCCCTGTTAGTACCTCTGTTAGTACCCGTTGGACCTCCAGAAACCAGTATTCACGAACCCCTTTGCTCTCTATGCCGGCCCACGCCGAAACGTGCATGCAACACTGTATAAAATATCTTAAAGAATAGAAAAATCTCTAACCCTCTTCCATTTAGTAATCGAAATATATAATTATACCTACTACAGTAGTAGGTAGCAGCATTATTATAGGTACTAAATTGAGAAATAAAATAATAAGCTTTTTAATAGCGTCTAAACTACCTACATCATACATGGGTAGGTAATGCAAGTTCCATGAATATCGGTAGGTATTCAACAACAGTTAGAACAAGCAAATCTACACCTAATAATGCATTCTATGAAATTCAATCACAGACATAATAGAATTTAAGACGAAATGATATTACTCAGTCATATTAAAATTTGACGAGTAAGTAGGTAATTATCATCATATCTACCTACGTCTATGATTTGATCACGTCTTATCGTAATTAAGCATAATTGAGATGTGTCGTAGGCACCGCAATAATTGTTGAAGCATTAGCGTGACCGCGAGCGATCTGCGTAAATATTGAGATAAACGCTGTGCAAATGAATTCCTGATAACTGTGTACATAGTGGGCGAGAGCAAACTCGACGCCCCACACTAATTACTCAGAATATTGTAATGGATACTTTGTTTTAGAAACAGACGTAAATGACACCACAGATTTACTTTAGTTTATTGCCCAATCTTTTATCAATTTGATTATTTTATTATTTCAAATGTAATAAAACCAAATAATTTTACGGAGTGCTCGCGCAAATAATAGACAATACCAACAATACTATGTACGTATGAAATTATTTTTTTAAGATTTTCAAGTTTCTCAAAATTCGCGTTGAACCCGAGACCACTTTTTAATGTATGACTTTTTAGGCAGCCTTTTTGGTACCTTTGTAATTTGCAAGCCCTAGCTGATACAGTACCTATACCTGTTCCTTTCAGGATTTGATAATCTCATCTGTGATGGGCATCATACTGCTGGTGAGCGCGATCCTCAGCATGGTATTTTGCCAAATGACCAGCATACCAGGATATTTGCATGGAGTGAGTTTCTTTTTATCAAATTCAAAATGCAGTTTGAAAGTAACTACCTATATTTTAATTATACCTAAAAAGATATTCATTTTGATGTTGGAAAGTCCTTATAACTCTATTTTCTCATATTGATTTTTTTTAATTAAAAGCATAGCAAATACCTACCTACTTAAAAGTACCTAATTCTTTTAGCGATTGGAAATTGCACACTTGTTTACTCAGTTTGATTGTATTTTATGTTAACTAACTTATCTACATACCTACTTACTTTGTGTTAGTTCATGAAAATAACCACATATTAAGAATACCCCAACCCCTCTGGGAAAAAGACGTGATTTTATTTATGTATGTAATTAAGAATACTAATCTCGTGTTCCTCCCAGCCCCTAGGTATAACCAGCTCGCTGCTGGTGACGGGAAGCGTGGTGGCGTCCTTTACGACGGTGACGCGGCGGATGGACGCGGCGCGGCCCGCCGTGGAGCCCCCGCGCCCGCAGCCCGCGGAGCAGGAGGCCTAACAGCGAAGAGGCGTTCAGCGATGAAGAGGGCCCTAGATCTGGATCAGGGATACTGCGTGAGGGAAAATATCCTGTGCCAGTTCTTTTTTTCCAAACTGACTTACGATGATGACTGGCTCGGTGGAACATCATTACTGGAGTTACGGGGGAGCAGATGGCTCTCATCCCTAAATCTGTGCCAGTGTAATTTGAGTGTGTGTGTATGAATTTTTGTCCTTATGTAACCCTGGCGTTATGTAATGAATGGCAACTTTTATTGTAATGTCCTTATTTAAGACTGTGAGCCTTCACTGCCAGTGGTCTGGTGATGATGGTAAGATTACTTGATATTAAATAAGTACCTTTGAGAAAGTGTGTGAGAAAACATGACTTGTTTCAGTACAATGATAGCTTTTTATTTAGAAAATACCTTATCCTTTCCTTTACAAATTAAAACAATTTTTTTTGTGTCATGAATAATGTGCTCAAAGTTGTATCAAATTAATCAATACAATGAAACAAATACAATAGTGTGTAGAAAACCAAGTAGGTAGAATTATTAAATGAAAAATAAGATTCAACAATTAAAGTTTAATCAACAAATAAAACAGTATAATTACGATATAAAATTTCAATGTAAAATAACATATTTTTATAACTGTACATACAAAATTTGTCATCTAATGTACCGACACCATTTACAACGTCACTACTTACTACCTGCATTTTTGTGTAGCAAAATATTTTAGTACGGCTTCCACAATGCTGTCAGCCTTTGGCTGCGCGGCCACACCCGCAATCTCCACGCCAAAGTTCTCTATTTTGTGGGCTGTTGAGTTCCCAATTGCAAAGTGTGGTATGTTAGACAGATTATTGTTGAATGTTTTTAATCTCCTATGGACATATTCACATCCGGAGGGACTAAAAAACACTAAGCAATAAGGTTCCACTTCCAGCTCGTTGAGATCCAGGAGTTCTTGATGTAAATTCTCATTTTCTTTAGTCTCATACACTGTCAATGCATCCAATTCAATTTCTGCTGCATTTAATGTATTTGGCAAAGTCTCTGATCTTAAATTTCCACACGGAAACAAAAACTTTGCTGATTTGTCATTGTCTTTACTAATGATGTTAGCAAGATTCTCTGCATTACCTGAATTTGCACCCAGAGCCTCCAGCCCTAGCAGGAGAGTGATTTTATGTCGGCTGGCCTCGCCCACCGTGTAAACTTTCTTCGTGTTCCACAACGCAAACTTGGAGGGGTCCCAACATTTGGACACAGCCTCTATGGCTCTGGGACTAGTCAGTATCAGTCCGTCATATTGCTTTTTAAGCTTTTCGCCGAGTTGTTCGGTGTTAATGAAAGTGAACTGTAAAGGCTCCACAAATGACACTTCAATCTCCCTATTGGCGAAAGCCTTCTGATAATCCTCCGACACACTTTTAAATAAAATAGCTTTCTTCATGGCGAAGTGGTGCGCCGCCAAGCGACGCGCGGACTCCTTTGTGTTGGTCCTCTGACTAGTGCATCGTACGAGTGACCCTGAAAGTACAGGAAATTGAATGAATTTGTAAGTATCCTGAGACAATTATAGAATGATAATTATTGCGGATATAAAACCTGTGAACAGGCGTAATGAGCAACACGTTATTATATCAGGAGATTGGATATTATTATTACTTCTATCACGGTAACTTAGATAGGAATACGTACGTTTTGTGGGAATTAATTTGGATTGAATTGAATTCCAAAGTTTATTTACAAAAACTTTTTGATAGTGCGATGACATTTACTTTTTTAAACAATGTTTTCATGTCTTTGGCTACTCGGCCATAAAGAGGTTAGGTTAGGTTATCATTTTTATTATAGTTAAAAAATACCTATGACATAGGGATGATTAATATGAATGACAATGAGCGTACTCAACGCTTATCCAACCACAAACACAGCTTGAGTTTCATCTAGCAAATTTAGGCAGAGCGAGATTTTAGAGCTCTCTGACATTGACATCTGACGTTTTAATTTTTAATTTCCTTGTAGTTTTGCGTTTCGTTGCAAAATCACACATAAAAAAAATTCATAACGTAACTTCTTTTAAGGAATACTTTTTACTTCTAGAAGAACAGAAAAGAAAGTTACTTGTTATTGTTAATGTCACAGTACGTCACCTATAAGTCATTTATATTTTATATTAGTGATTCTTATTTTTTATAAGCAACTTTTTAGTTCGACATTTTATTTAGAGATACTTCAGCGTTTCCAAGCTGGCGTCAGTGTTAAGTGCAGGAGTTGATGCGGGATCTCGATGGCACTGAGCGGGTGCGCGAGCGGGGTGCTGCTGACGGCGGCGGTGGCACTGCTCCTGCTGCCGGCGCAGTACTATGTGCCGGAGCTGTATGCCCCCGAGGTGCCCCCGGCGCCCGAGCCGCCGCCCCCCGCTGGCTGGCGCGACCTCGCCTTCTCGCATCTACCCCCTCTGGATCTCTTCTTCACAGTCACACTTATCATGACGGCGTGCTTCACATACATTTGCGAGTGGATTCAAAGGAAACTCATGGAAAGACGAATTGTAAAGGTACTGGTTGGTTTTGATTATGAATTTGATATTAAATTATTAATGCATCATTATTATGGGGTATTCCCGTTCGTTGCGCCAAGTTTGCCCCACCAACACGATTTTAATTGATTTGGGGATCATTCCCACCAGTGGCAGCTTGGTGGGACGAACAGGAATAAACGATTATTATAATGTCTATTTCTGACTATGGTCTAAATAATTTTGTTCCTCTATTGATGGTCAATATTTAAAGCTATTTTGGAGAATACAAACATCTCTATGATTCGAGTCACATGAATCAAAATTGATATTTTTTTTAAAAAAAACGGTCATTTTATTCTGAAAAGAAAAAAAACTCGTTTAATTCTTAATTTCTGAAAAGTCAAACATTAGTAAAACAATCATACAGTTACCATCTCTTGTGGCCACCTAGACCGTTTAGGTAGGAACCCAACCAGCGTTCCAAGCTCACGGAATCTTTTCACCCAGTGGTTGTCGCCAGTTGAACCAGTACCTTGGCGCGAGTGTGGAGCGGCTGCGCTCGTGGGACGCGCAGCAGGAGCAGCTGCAGGCCACGTTGAGGATGGTGCAGAACGCGACCTGCGAGTACAACCTGTTGCTGTGCCTGTTGCTGAGGCGCCGGGGGCCTGCGCCCGCGCGCCCGCCCGCCGCCTGCCGTGACAAAGACGCCTTTGAGGATATACCGCCGCTGCGAGGCTCAGTAGACGCGCCCGTTTGACTTGACTGTTTGAATATAGTGTTGGTTATATTGGTTTAGTTTCTTTTATTTTTACCGTTTTGATGAAGCAGGAGGATCATGCTCCTTTTTGGTTATTTGTAAGTTTATCTCCTGAAAACAGTTATTGCCAAGTTTCTTTTCATTTGAAAGTAAACTTATTATACGGATTAAACTCGCGTGTATTGTTATTCTAAACATATTATTTAGTCTTCAATCGTACTTCAGAGACATGGGTCAGTCTTGCCCATGTCCACGAGCGCTGAAAGAGTTAGAAACGTCGGGTCACTAAATCTTTTTGATATAGTTAATAGGTAGGTACCTACAGATTATGGAAATGAATTTTACCTTGGGATAAAAAACCCTAGTAAAAAAGAAAAAAGCCTTTACAAAAGTAGCAAAAAATCAAGTCCTATCCTATAATAACAAAACGTTTAAGTTGATGTCTCTTGCCTTTGTTTTGTTTTCTCTGATTTTGATCATGACATTGTAAAATTACCGGTAGGTATATCTAAATATTGTTGATTTCAAATTAGTCCACAGTGTGTTGAGGCATTAGTAAAAGGCCCAAAGTAATGATTTGTACCCGTCCCGACAATTTATAACTTGATTCTAGAGTGTGACGTTCCAAAGAAGAGCTAGAGCCTGCAATGAATGGATGCTCAACTTCATTGAATTGGTGAATAGTCCGAAATAGAGGATTACGCCGGGAATTAGATGAAAGGGTATAAGGGTGTTTGTTTAGTTGCGGCCCTCGCTAACTATCACGGAGCCCTTACAAAGGTACCTATTGCCCTAAATGTTCGTGGAAAAACATCCTCTAACAATATTTACCCTGTCCGTGGATTGGTCCGCGGAACTGATTACGTACATTTCTTCAAGTTTAAAATAGTGGCTTGTACTTTATTTATTAGATTTGAAAATGAAATTTTAGGCAGGTTTATGTGTTCAAATTAGAATTATGATTATTTAGAGTCTTAACGCAAGTGTTTTTAGTTCTATACCTCAACAGATAGACCTAGGCCTCTTCATTCTCTCTCTCTCTCTCTTCAGGCTCTCTTCACTTCAGTTCATAACAAAAGTTAAGAAAATATGTAAAAGTTTCCGTATGATTCCGTTTTGAAGTTGAATTTCCTCCGTTAACTAAATTGATAATTTGAAATAAAACTAATTTTACGGATTAAACTCGCGATGGCGATCGGATTAAATTGATAATAGTAAAAATTCTATCCCTTATTTTTTTCCCTATTCCCTTATTCGCGGTTGATTAGTGAACTAATGGGATCCTACTAAATGTCTAGTTGTTTCATTTCAGTTGATACGAGGTTGCGGCAGGTCCATTTCTCATTCATGGGACGTTCACTATGTTTTGTTCCGCGGTGCCTACGCGTAATCCCTGTTTGCCCAAGCCGCGACAACTATAAGCCCTTATTAGCCTCGAGAAAACTTCCCCGCACACTTTAATGCTCACTGATAGGCCTTTGTAAATTGCTTGATTGTCCAACTGGTTTCAATCTGTGCAATTTGCCAAACTGATCAAATAAACTGACAACAATAATTGAAAGGGCGAACTAGCGAGGTCTGACGCGTCGGGAATACAAAGTGCTTCATTAGGTGGGATCATATTTTAGAGACGTCGCAAGGCGCCCCATACGCAAGATATTCTACACGAAAGGTTAGTTAGACGTGACGTGAGCCCTCAGAGGGCGCGTCCTAGGTAAGCGGCGGAAGGCGAGGCGATGCTATAGCTGCATTTTGATTTTACAGCACCCTGAGCACGATATCTTTGGCGTTTTTATTTATTTACTATCCTAAAACCAGTACGTTTATTTTAAGGACAATTAAATAGTTTCTATATCAAGGACTATCTAAATATTAGTCTTTTTGGGTCAACACGCGATATTAGGAGTAGCAAATCCATAGCTACTTACTGCCCGACGTTTCGACTGGGTTAAGAAAGAAAACATTTATTGATCATAAATTTAAAAAAAAATACAAAACTAATACCTTTGTTACTAACTACTAACATTTGATTACACCAATAATGGTCGCGAGCGAACTCAAAATCAAAAGGTCTATCTATATAATTGTACCCACCTTAATGTGAATCAAGGGAGCTAGAAATAGGTAATTTATCAATCAATAAAAGTTAAGTTAGGAAGTATAGCGATTTTTCAGTACAGCTTTTAATCAGTTAAAATTTCTAAGGACAAGCACCGAATAGGCCGCATGTCTTTGAACCAGGTCAAGGAACCCAATGGTCTGATACCTTAACGATTTACTGTTAATAAATACCCAGTTGTTAATAGTTGACTGGCTCGGTGGAACAGTGGTTCACTACCTACGGTTCCAAGAGTTGTGGGGTCGATTCCCACCCGGGATAAATATTTGTGTGACCAACATCGTTGTTTGTTCCATGCCTGGGTGTGTAATTAAATATTTTTAAGTATATTTGTGTCTCCACTGTTGATTCTGACATCCATAACATAAAAGCTTAAGATACTTACCACGGGATCAGTTCAATGTATTTATTTATTTTATTTAAATGAAGTAAAATACTCAGATCGCGCTGGCCGCCCGCCCGGGACAGCCCCGGAGTCTCAGCCCACATGCGGTTCCTGGATAAATGATTCGTCGCGGCGTGGGATGTGCTCAATGTTTTTGCCGATTTGCGGGTGCGTCCGTAATCCGTTTTACCCCCGAGGGCTGCGTTAGATATTCACAGTCTATTCTCTTTCATCCGCAAATAGAAAAGAGGTAAGTGACTCGCTCACAGCTGACGCGTAAAAAGTTTTAATGAGGTTCCCTCCCTCTAAGGACCGCAGAACACAGGAATGATGTTAGAATGGGCTTCCGTGGTAAATGGCCGCTGTTTTAAATTATACTTTTGCTCGTATTTCAAACGAGGCTACACCTACTTGCGAGAAATGAAGAAGCGGCGGGGTGGGAACTCAATTAATTTTGGACTGATTTCTAAGTTCTCTTTTTTAAATGCGAAAAAAACTAAATGTATGAGATTTACAATGCCAAATGTAAGACAAGTTGATACTAACATTATTGTAAATAACGAACTTGTAGAATTGACTGAATCTACAACATTTTTAGGAATCACTAGATGCTAAGTTACAATGGGGACCTCATATCTCTGTTTTGGCGGGTAGGCTTAGTTCAGCTGCGTATGCAGTTAGAAAAATCAGGAATTTAACTGACGTTGAAACGGCAAGGTTAGTTTATTTCAGCTATTTTCATAGTGTTATGTCATACGGTCTTCTGCTGTGGGGGTCTGCTGCTGATATACAGACTATTTTTGTATTACAGAAGAGGGCTATCCGATCCATATACCTATGGCTTAAGACCGCGTGACTCCCTTAGAGATATTTTTAAAGATATAGATATTTTAACCGTAGCTTCCCAGTACATTTTGGACTGTATCTCATATGTTTACAAGAACATGCAATCATTTAATAAGAAATCGGATGCTCACCATTTTAACACCAGAAATAAACATAGGCTTGCCGTTTCAAGGCTCAGGCTTCAAAAGACTGGAAAGTCGTTCTTAGGTTTAAGCACAAAATTGTTTAATAAGATCCCACAAAATGTTATTGAATTACCTTTTTATAATTTCAAACTTTTTATTAAGTTGTGTCTTGTGAAAAAAGCATATTATAAAGTAGAAGACTACTTAAATGATAAAAATCCATGGACATGATGAGCTGCTCGCTTGGACATCAATGCATTATTTATGTAACTTGTGAATTTATATGTAATATGTGATTAATTTATTTACAAATTGACGTGCAAAAGTATTTCATGTAAATCTATTTGCAGAATAAATTATTTCATTTCATTTTATTTCATTTCATTTCATTTCATTTCATTTAATTTAATTTCTCTTGAATTTTTCATGTTGTAACTTATTATGTGGCGTTAATGGGTACTAAATCCGCGAGCGTAGCTGCCGTGATAAACC
This sequence comes from Maruca vitrata, assembly GCA_039566165.1. NCBI lineage: Eukaryota > Metazoa > Arthropoda > Insecta > Lepidoptera > Crambidae > Maruca > Maruca vitrata. Next base: position 14,466,223 of record CM076929.1, read on the forward strand.
GAGAAATGCTACATGCATCATCTATGTATTATAGATGTAAAGGCCTATATGTAATGGGTACTTATGAATAACGTTATTCCTGAAATAAGACTAAAGGTGACTTTTAAGTACAGACAATTTATAGCACCACAAACGATTGCAGCCAATAGTTATTTCGAGACATTTGAATTTATCCCGGCGCTTAGGCTCAGGCCAGAACAAGCGCTCTTATTAGCATCGACAGAGAACCTTAAAACCGAGTTACGTGATCCGATTCTTAATAAATAAAAGATGAAACACCGACTCGCTGGGCAACTTTGTAAAACTTCTTAATTCCTGGACGACACACAAAGTCGCGGGCGATTTTCGTCTGGATGGCAATAGAAGTTGTTCCCAACGTGGGCGGTAATGGCTTGGCGCCGCAAATAAACACGACCTCGGATATTTGTTGTTATTAAATTTTTGCAACGAACGGCGCTAATGCCTTGCCGATTGTGATTTATTATTGCCCATTATTTGTTTTGGCGCGACAAACCGGTGCCTTTTTAGGGCTGCTTGAGAATTGTGTCCGAAGCACGGCTAAGAAGCAGTTTAAAATACTTTTTTTTTTATTTAACTTCATTCATCACCAGCCCATATAGTTTCGTTCCCTACCCTAAATAAGGGCGAACTTTATTAGTATTAATGAAATCAAAAATACCTACAGGTCTTATATTTAAAGTAGGATTTTCCATACTTAGTTAACCTAAAATTTTGCTGTCCATGCAAAATCATCAAAGCCTCACTCCTATCTATTCCTCCGTCTTTCAACGTAGGTAGGTAGTTTCGAATTTAGCTTGATTAATGTGACAGATGTCACACGACATGACGTGCGGGGAAAGCAAATCGATTTAAAATATTCACCATGAAATAATTTTGCCCTTAATATAAGCAACAAATATACGTTTGAAATATTAGGTAAACTGAATTAGGTAGTCGGTATCAACCTGGATGTAGTCTGGGTCACGTTTCCTTGATTATTTTAATGTCATTAAAAGTAAATGAGCGTTAGATAGGTGTGAAATCCACACGTTCAAAGTAACACCCGAACACGACATCCTAAAATTTAACGCACGAGTGTGAAATATGAAAAGGGCTCACGTCATTAATTAAAAATCTGTGTAAAATTTTTAATTGCGAAACCCGACCAACATTCCCCGATAAACGCGTAAAACATTTTTATTTGATCTGGCCGAATGGATTTTTCAAGCCAATTTTTTGCGTCGTAACCTAAGTAGGTTAGAAAATGTAAACAACTTTTGTTACTGGTACTTTGATCTTGTAATTATTGTTATTTGATACCTATTTTTTTATGAATAATATCGGATTTTTAGCGACCTTTTTTACTAAACCTTTTTAGTAAACGAATATTAGGTTACTACCGCTAGGTAATCTCTGAGCACAGCTTAGTGCGTGGGGAGGTACCTTACCTAAAAGGTCCACAGAGCGTTTTCATTTCACAAATTGGCGATTTAACACCTCTTTCCTCTGAAAGCACTGGTGCTAAGCTATTAGGATACTGGTGAAATAAAAAACATTTTAAGATACTTACAGGTTTTGTTCCTATTATTTGAAGAAGTTTTTTCAGAAGAGAAAGAAGATATCACCGCAAATAATTACAACTATACCAGAGCCGCTCTAAGTTGGCCGATTTGCTACATGTCAGACTGACTGCACTAGTGAGGGACAACGGTAAAATTGCCGAAGTATATAAGTAACAGTTATTTTCACTTTATAACCAAGCAAGGTCTAATTATAACAAATTTTTATTAAAAACATTTATTCACATCCAGAAGATTGAATTGAAGTTTCTTATTTAAAAATATATTTATTTTTAAAATACAATACTTATTAAATCCTTCATCCTATTTAAAAAAAATACCTGGTGAGTATTACCCAAACGTCACTATGAAAACGTGTCAAACGGCGTAACCTTGTAAAAGCGTAAGACAGAGTGGAAATTTTACGTTTTCTTTTTATAATTCAATGATTTAAAGTAATAAAAGACAAATAATTTGATAATTAGGTGCATTTGACATTTTGAAATAACGTCTTATTTTTAAAAGTTGTTCTTTATGATTCGGTAAATATTCTCCTCTTAACAAATATAAATGAAAAATATAAAATAAAAAGTGTCAAATCAGCCATCTAAGAGCGTCTCCGGTATAATGTTAGTCATAGCTTCATCTAAGTTAGCTGCCATCGGAGCTAACAGGTCAAACTTTCGAGTATCCCCTATTTTCACCGTTTGTTCTTAGTTGGAAACCGAATGTTTTCGTGAAAAATAAGTTTGTTTACGTATCTCAAAGCAGGAGTGAGCTTCACTATGTCTGAGTCACCCTGAGAACCTAATTTCACCTTCCATACCTGTCGCCTTCCCTCGCTCCGGGGCGCGCTACGAAATCACTTGTTTTATGCGCATTTTTTACTTTGACGCTTTCATGAGCTAAAATGAGGCGCGTTTTTAGAATTTAATCGCGCTCTTCCTGAATCTCTTTGTCGAAGTAATAAAATTCTATATTACTGCTCTGCTGATGAGGTTGTAGTTTTATGAATAGAAAAGGAAGTAACTAGGTATATAACGTAGCAATTACTTTTTGTTGAGTGCTCCTAAACTATTACAACCCTTTTGTTTTATCTGAGCTCTAAAAATTTAATTACCTATATTAATTATACTTCTAAAAAAATTGTTAGTATATGGGGTATGGCATTTATGGGGTTATGACATGTCAATCTATTTTACCTAATTAGAAAAAAATGAAGCCAAGAGCCTTTTTTAGAGAAAAATTAAGCAGGCATTTATAGGACCTCTATTTTATTATTTAGTAGTGAAAATATTTTCTAAACTATGTATGTTGAATAATTTATTGAATAAGAAACAGAAACAATACTTTATAAAAAAAAACATATAATTGCATTATTTAATTCATTAAGGACTGGTCAAACCTAACATTCACTGCTCTAAGCTAAAGGTAATACCAAAAAAACTTGTGTGTCTTTTCGTAGTTGACTACGATGACAGCTTGTAAACATCATGAGCACAGATTAAAGAATATATAAAACTTGCGGTAGCAGATGGCTCTCTAAAAAAGGGTTCTGCGGGTAGTTAGCATTCTGTATGTCAGGTTAAAAGAGTTGCCTTGTTACACTTAGTAATGTCGCAGTCATCTGGTTGAATCAGCGATTTGATTGAAAACGAGAGAAGCTATCGTTCTTTTATAAGATGTGACGTAATCAGGTACTGCTTGCCGCATGAAATCGATGCTTAAAGCTGAAGAAGCTCGACACCCTAAGTCATAAAGCGGTTCGAACGTGCTTTCGAGTTTCGGTTAAACCTTTCGTAAAACCGGCATTTATTGATTTAAACAAAAAAGAACTGCACAAATCTATTGTACTACTAAGATAGAATCATTTTACTGCGGGAAAACAACCACTAAAATTTCACGGTGTATGCAACGAGGACGCAACTCTTCGCGTCGCGTCGAGAATATTCTCGCGCGGATCGAACTCAACGCGCTGGAGCTCGCTACGACCGACCATCGTGTGTGACGTAGTATCGTGCAAGCGAATATAGACCTTATCCATACGACGATAAGACTAATTCCGCTTGCACGGTCTCTCGTGGTCGTAACAATATTTTGCATGATCATGGAGACTCACTGACTTACCCCTTTTAGTCCTCTAAACTTTTAGGGACCTTTTTTTTGACTGGCTTGGTGGAACAGTGGTCGGTTCCAAGAGCCGTGGGTTCGATTACCACTCGGGGCAAATATTGACGACGTAAACAAGGCTCTCTCACGAGTTCTGCACTGGTTTACTACTAACAATCTAATGTTGAATGCCAAAAAAACCAAATGTGTCAAGTTTTCAATGCCCAATGTAAGACAAGTCAGCACCATTATCAAAATGACCAATGAACCCATTGAAGTCCTAAACTCAACGGTGTTCCTTAGAATCACTCTAGATTCTAAATTGCAATGGGAACCCCATATTGGTACCCTGGCAGGAAGACTTAGCTCTGCGGCATATGCTGTTAGAAAAATTCGACAATTAACTGATGTTGAAACGGCAAGATTAGTTTATTTCAGTTACTTTCACAGCGTTTTGTCCAATGGTTTGCTTTTATGGGGATCAGCTGCTGATATCTATAGTATATTTGTATTGCAAAAAAGAGCAGTAAGAGCCATATATAACCTCAAACGACGTGATTCTCTCAGAGATCGGTTCAAAGATAATATTCTTACAGTGGCCTCCCAATACATTCTTGACTGCTTAATGTATGTGTATAAAAATATACAATACATTCCTAAAAAATCTGATAATCACCAATTCAATACAAGAAATAAACATAAACTTGCTATTTCACATTTTAGACTAAGTAAAGTTAATAGCTCCTTTGTTGGACTAGGTGTAAAAATGTTCAATAAATTACCTGATTGTGTTACTAAACTACCTATACAGCAATTCAAATCATGTATTAAGAATGGTCTTCTTAAAAAAGGCTCTACTATAAAGAAGAAGATTATCTCAATGATAAATATGCATGGACTAATAGTTTAAATTAAATTTTTGATATTAATTATGATTTGTTTTTTTTTTTCTTATGAATTAAGTTTTTGACATTAAATGTGATGACATTCTATTGTTATTAATTTTGACATTTTTCATGAACTTTTTGTTCCTATTATTATATTAGTCTTATTTTTAATAAGGCAATGGCTGTAATTAATAAAATTCTACCTATGTAAGCTTTGTCATGCAGACTGGATTTGTTATGGTATTCTGAACATTGTTATCTTTGCTCTGTTGCCTTTTATTTTAATTATCGTTATTTTTAAAGGTAGTAAATATTGAACTGGTACATTTTTGCTATGGCACACCAAGACTGTATGACTAGGCTCATTTACATTTTGTAACATGATTGTCGTTAAAAAGAGCAACTATCGAGTTTCTTGCCGGAGTCTTCTCGGTAGAATCGGCGTTCCGAACCGGTGGTAGAATCTTATTATTAGTAATGTGACGATTTATAAGTGCATGTAATTGCCTATATGAATAAAGACATTTTTGATTTTGATTTTGATTTATTCGTGTGATGAAAATCGGTGTTTGTGTCGGTGTCTGGGTGTGATTATGTATTTATAATTATTTATGGAGAGATATTTATTACGCTTAGGAGAAATGTTTATATGTTATATTTAATTTTTTTTTATTGTAGCCTTGGAATGCATCCTCTGTATCCACATCCGTGGTTGGTTAGTTGGGTAGCGTCTCTTCCTAGGTTGCCTTTGTTCGTTTCTGGTTCCCGGATGGCGAGGGGGTGGAGTGGTGGTCTGGTAGAAGGTGGGTCGCGGGATGGCGGCGGGCGAGCAGATGTCCCACGAGTCGCGTCCCGTTTTGCACGTGTAGTACGCCTCCTTGCCCTTGGTGCAGTACCCGGACCCCAGGCAGGCCTTCTTGTTGGAGGCCTTGGCGGCGAGGTCCTTGGTGGCCTGATACGAGCTGCAGTAGTCCCAAAAGCCCGTCTCATGCGTCACGCACCACTCGAAGTCACGCTCGAACAACCCGCACTTGCTCAGACAGTACAACTCTATGGCCCTCTTTTGGCTGGTGAAGTAGAACAGCGCCTCTGACCCAGTCTTCTCGCAAGGTTCCTCCTTCTTTTCCAAGTTGACGACGCATTTGCCGGCTATACAGTTTGTGAGGCAGGGCTTGTTGTCGATCGTGTACGCCTCATGGGTGTACTCCCAGTCGAAGCTGGAGATGGATGAAGCTGGTAGCAGCAGAATCAGTGGCAGCCATAACCACATGTTGTTGATTGCTCGAGTAGCTGCGTATGGGGAGTCCACTAAAACGAAACACAGGGGGCTATTAAAACAGTTTGCATGATCTGTATCAATGTAACTAACGATGTTGAAGGCAGTTTCCACAAGTATTCTGTGTTTGTAAATGCAATCATAAACGAAATAAGAAACTGAAGGCCGAGCCTTCAATGTCTTATTTTTTCGGATTTCTTTAAAAATATAATACCCAATTAAGTTTCGTCGCCTGACGTCCCAAAGTATATTAATTTCTTTGTAACTACCAAACAGTGTACCTCATTACGTATAATTTTCAAACCTGTTCGATACGCATTACTGAGATCCGTAGTTCGTTGATTGGCAATTAATTACTTTGCGTGTAATATATTAAAGTGTGACTGAATTATTGATAAGAATGACCAGTTAACCCGTTAAAATTTTCTTAAGTAGTTCCACTTAAGGAGTTTTTTTTAACATCCTTTTCTCCGTGTAGACGATAAACGCCTTTTATTTATGATACTACAGTCAGGGGATACTAGTCACAACTATCTTTCTGGTGGTTGGTGAACGGTATACGGGTAAGTGACCCCGGCTCCTCGAGCTACTATCGACTCAGTCCAAATCATCCGAGGCGATAGTATCCTTCCTCCCCTTTTCCTTCTCCCGTCATATGTCCTTGCTATTCGTGGAAACGCAATGACCTTGTTAAAACAATACACAAGGCAGAATGGTGGGGACGTGGTCCTTAACCCGTCACGTCACGTTTCTCACAGAGGCGAAAAGTGGATCGCTGGAAGTGATCTCCCCCGACCCCTCTGGGAAAAAGGCGTGATTTTATGTATGTACTAGCTGTGCCCGCAACTTCGTCTGCGTAGAATAGTAACTTTTATATACTACTGCGTAGAATAGGTTTTGTTCCTATTATTTGTAGAAGTTTTTTCGCAGGAGAAAGAAGATATCACCGCAAATAATTACAACTAAAGTTAGTCATAGCCAGTGGCGTAACTATACCGTTCGAGGCCCGTGGCAAATTCATCGAATGGGCCCTCCCACTTCCCCAATATATAAAGAAGCTGAACCAACAACAATAGTATTTTTTATTTTATAATATTTATTTATACACTTTTATTTGTAAGAGTTAACTAATAAATCACTACGTGAAGTAGGTACATACAAACTTTATAATTATAAATAGATGAGAACACGGCTTCGCTCGGGTAAAATGTGATTCATACATAATACACGTCTAGGTGCAAAATGTAGGTAAATATTTCTATGTTCACCGGTTCTCAAGGAATATGAATGGTATAGGCAAGACATAGATTCGTATAGCTTCATCCATTGTGTACTTAGGTATATAAAGAATTTCTCTATTATACGTCACTGACTATTATCGCAAGCGACCCGATCCCAGACCAAAGAGTATAAAACATAAAAAAGTGTCAAAAACAATATTTTCGCGAAACGTCAATGACCTGAGAAAAATAGATAATTTGTTTTGAAAAGTCTTAACTCTTTTATATATTCTGTGGTTTTTATGACATTTACTCAATAATTCCGGCAAGATGGTGACTATGATTCCGCTGTCAACACGTTTAGAATTTAACAAAATACTCGACAATCAGAATTTTGCGGATATATGTTGTCGACTTGAAATCATTATTTTTTTATGTTTTATTATTCAAGTAAGGCTTTAATCGAGTCTACCGTACCCTTTGACGAAATTATTAATATAGATTTCTTGATTTTCTAATTATTCACTTTTAATTAAAGGTACCTAATTTAAAGTATATATTGAACTGAAATCACAATTTTATTTTAAGTACACAATTTTAATTATTAAAATTCCTTTCTTCGGACTTTCTGTTCAGCAAAAGTGTAATGACATCACCAAAGTTCAAATTTCTGGCCATAGAATTGTCGATGGTTAGAATAGCCAAATTGCTTAACCTTTCTTGTCCCATAGAATTTCTAAAATAAGTTTATATCAATTTCAGTTTTGAAATGATCGCTCGGCACTAGCCGTAGTTACAGGAATGGTGAGAAATAACAGAAATGCAGTGCATACTTCAGGAAAGCTTAATGATTCTTTATTATTAATAAGTCAGCAAGTTCTCTTATAGAAGATGACCTTTCTATTTCGTGTTTTCAAAGAGGATCGAAAACTGAGAATTTTTTTGGAAAACGACATAGTTATATCTTTTTTATATAAATGGACAAATGCTGAAGCCTTTTTCAATAAATCAGTATCATTCAAGTTTTGCTAAGTGGCAGGCTGCAAGACACTAAAATTGAAAACAATTTCATTCATTCCAAGGAAACGCGATCTAGGTTGATTAATGATGATGTCTAGTACACGATAGAATACGTTCACTTTAAACAAGCTTTCTGGATCTTGGAGACGTTCATCCTCACAAATTTCATCAAAATGACGTTTCACATTTCACTGACGAGTTTGAGGAAATTCAGGGTTTATAGACCGATTAACTGCAATACTATTTGCTTCCGTTTTTAAATTTTCAAATTCATGTCGATACTTTTCAAGTTCTTCTAGCTAGACAGACTTGCAAACGCTTTGAAGCATTTGAATTTTAATTAATTAAATTCCTATATAAATTTTACTTGTTTTTGAATAATAATTGTTGTCCATAGCATATCATGTGATTTTGACATTTCTATCTATTTTACAGTTTTAGAAGAAAATAAACTGCCAAGAGCCTTTTTTAGAAAAAAAATAAACAGCCATTGTCCTTCAAATAACTGCTCTATTTTATTCAGTAGTGAAAATGATCATCGTCCAAAATTATGTATGTTGAATAAATTATTGAATAAGAAACAGAAACAATACTTTATAAAAAAAACATAGTATTGCATTATTTTATTAATTAAGGACTGGTTAAACCTAACATTCATTGCTCTAAGCTAAAGGAAATACCAAAAACACTATCTTTTCCTAATTGACTACGATGATGGCTTGGGCACATCATGAGCACAGATTAATAAAGACCTGCGGTAGCAGATGGCTATCTTAAAAAAAGGGTTCTGCGGGTAGTTAGCATTCTGTATGTCAGGTTAAAAGAGTGGCCTTGTGATTACACTTAGTAACATTCCGTCGTCTCAAGTGGGAATGGCGTAGGTTGTTGATGTACCTACTGCTGCACACTGCGGGAACAACCCGCAGTTGAGAGCTTTCCTCAACTCGGAGGGACGTGCCTCCCAGCGAGAGGAAACTTATTAATTGCTCTGTTGTCTGTGAAACGGGATACGTTGTACCTACAACACGTTTAGTTGAATAATCCTATTGACCTTGTTAACAGTGGTATTTCTAAGCAATTTTATGTAAGCCAACTAACTAAGGAGTTATTGTAGTTATTGGTTCTTGACTTTGCATTGATATTTTGCATGATCATGGAGACTGACTGACTTACCCCTTTTAGTCCTCTAAACTTTTAGGGATCTTTTTTTCGACTGGCTTGGTGGGCCAGTGGTCGGTACCAAGAGCCGTGGGTTCGATTACCACTCGGGGCAAATATTAGGGTGATGAAAATCGGTGTTTGTTACGTGTCTGGGTGTGATTATGTATTTATAATTATTTATGTATGTGGGTTGTTCTGTTTTTTTTTATTTTATTTATTTAGGATTTCACAAGGGTTAAAAAAGGAAAATCTACCAAGCCTTTAACTAATGAGGGCTGTAACTGCTAAACTCGCGGCCATGGGCCCCGCGATCTCGTGCGTTTGTCACCCGCGACCCGGGTTCTGTCCGGCCTTGAAAGGGTTAAGGCCGATTACATATAATAATGCTGTTTATATAAGCCTGTAGTAGCAAGTTATAGCTAAAATAAACTTGGCACGTTGTTAGCTACAAAAAATATACGCACGGGAGCACAGTTTCTTAACAGTCTTAGTTCAATAAGAGCCGAGAGGTTAGTTAGTTAGTTGCAAAAGCAGTTCGTTGATTTAAAACTGACACTATACTGTGAAAGTCACAGAATTTTGGTCCTCGAAGCTTCGCTTTAGAATCCTCCTTCAAAACCGAGGCAGTCAGAAGCCTAAAAGATTAACAACATCCAGAATAAGCGATAGCGAACGCCGGGGATATTAAGCGTCTCTTTGTCCCGGCACAAATAAATCTTTATCTACACAACTTAAATAAGTTAAGTTCTTGTCCTGTTTTTTTCCTCGTGAAAGGACGAAGGGGAGAAGTTTTTGAATAAGTAAATGAGATACAACTCCCTTCGGCCGAGTTACGGCTTAGGATCGCACGTTTGTGCACCGAAGGAGCCCGGATCAAACGTAACTTTTGGGGCAAATAGTTTCGTTTAGGTTCATTTGTCTGTTAATAGAAAGGTGCGCTTAGGAGAAATGTTTATATGTTAGATTTGATTTTTTTTTATTGTAGCCTTGGAAAGCATCCTCTGTATCCACATCCGTGGTTGGTTAGTTGGGTAGCGTCCCTTCCTAGGTTGCCTTTGTTCGTTTCTGGTTCCCGGATTGCGAGGGGGTGGAGTGGGGGCCACGTAGTACAGTGGTCGTGGGAGAGCGGCGGGCGCGCAGAAGTCCCACGAGTCGCGTCCCGTGTTGCACCAGTAGTACTCCTCAGTGTTCTTGGTGCAGTACCCGTCCCCCTGGCAGGCCTTCTTGTTGGCGGCCTTGGCGGCGAGGTCCTTGGTGGCCTGAAACGAGCTGCAGTAGTCCCACGAGCCCGACTCAGTCGTCACGCACCACTCGAATGCACGCTCGAACAACCCGCACTTGCTCAGACAGTACATCTCTTTGCCCCTCCTCTGGCTGGTGAAGTAGAACAGCGCCTTTGACCCAGTCTTCTCGCAAGGTTCCTCCTTCTTTTCCCAGTTGACGACGCACGTGCCGTCTATACAGTTTGTGAGGCAGGGCTTGTCGTCGACCGTGTGCGCCTCATGGGAGTACGCCCAGTCGTAGCAGGAGATGGATGAAGCTGATAGCAGCAGAGTCAGTGGCAGCCATAACCACATGTTGTTGATTTCTCGAGTAGCTGCGTATGGGGAGTCCACTAAAACGAAACACAGGGGGCTATTAAAACAGTCTGCACGATCTGTATAAGAAATTGAAAGCCGAGCCTTCAATGTCTTATTTTTTCGGATTTCTTTAAAAATATAATACCCAATTGAGTTTCGTCGCCTGACGTCCCAAAGTATATTAATTTCTTTGTAACTACCAAACAGTGTACCTCATTATGTATAATTTTCAATCCTGTTCGATACGCATTACTGAGATCCGTAGTTCGTTGATTGGCAATTAATTACTTTGCGTGTAATATATTAAAGTGTGACTGAATTATTGATAAGAATGACCCGTTACCTAATATTTTCTTAAGTAGTCCCACTTAAGGAGTTTTTTTAACATGCTTTTCTCTGTGTAGACGATAAACATCTTTTAGTTATTATGATACTTGCGATTTAATACGCGTGAAGTTAGTTATTACTTCTACTATCTTTTGGCATAATCTACAATATATCTTTATAAATTTAAGTAATCCAGAGTATTGAAATAAAAACTAATTCCATACCAATTTTTATTAAAATTGCTCACAAACTTTCGCTTTATAATATAAGTGTGATATATCTGTGCGACCTCAGAACTAGGCTCATTGATCGTTATGACGCAATCATTATTCATCATAAATCATTATTTATCGCGTACATTTTCTTGTTTTTTGTCGTTACTATGTTATCTACTTTGTACATTGCTAGAGCCTATTTCAGCTTAAGCCCTAGGCGGCCTAGTTGCGAAGGTCGTAAATCCGTATTAACGTTAACTATTCGTGAGTAAAAGTATTCCAGTGTTTTTTGCTACCTGCTATTTAATCTTAAGTTGCCTTTAAATATTCAACTTTCAACTGCCAATATTCACAGTTACTTACCTTGTTGTTTACCTTGTTGGTCACTGATGCTAAATATTCGTTTTATATATTATGTTCTGTTAATTTGTATTATTTTATGTTAAATTTATTTTTTTCTTGTAATATGTGACCAATAAATTCAATTCTATTCTATTCTACTTAACACAAAAGTTGTATACCTAAAAATAAAGCAGGAAGAGAGGACTTACTTGACTGTTTGGCATTTTCATTAAATTATTCCAATTACGCAGATAACATTTCAGAAATTTTGTGAAAATTGTCTTTAAAAGAATTTTACAGGTTAAATAAAAACTTAAAATCATAAAGTGTTAATAGACAGTGATGTGATCACTTGATATTATAAATACCTGTACATATTCGGGTCACTTCTCTCGACTGCCAAATCTGCTGAACCATTCTCGCTGTTACAGTGTATGCTACACTCAGAAGGTTTTGCCAATCATGCTGCAGCACTCTGAACAACGAATTGTAATTGTATTTGTGCCGATGTGTCACGAGGGCGACGCAACTTCATTGTCCCGAGGTGGCTGGAGGCTTTCGCTCTAACTTCATTGCGTGGCTTATTGCCGAATGATTGCCACTCACACGATGTAGGACACGAAATTTTAATAATAAGGGTGTCTCATTGAAGTGCAAATAGTGATTCCAATAAAACAATTTACTTGCTATAAATGCATGATATATTTTAGCCACGACTTCGTCCGCATGGCAATGGTTTTGAAAGCAATGATTTATTGCACCTTGTAAAATTTGCTATCAATATTTATTCAGCTGTTTCTAAGATTAGCAGGAATAAACAGTGAGACAAAAATGTTTTGAATTGTGGTTTGGTTATTGATAGGTACCCGATATAATAATCATAAAAATATAGTAAAAAGTCGTTATTTTAATATCGACACATCCATTTTATTTAGGTGTATAGATATAGTGCTCGCTCAAATTGCAGCCAGCTTTATGCGTTTCGTTCTATCGTTCTCCTATCCTCATGGGGCACCTTTGCGTAGTCCAGGCATTCCTGATTGTAGCACACCAATTGACCAATGGCAGTCCTATCAGGATCCCATAGGATTCAGCTTATTTTCAAGTAATGGTTGAACATCCCATTTGCATAGGTACCATATAAATTTTGCACCATTGTAAAACTAGTCCAACAATATAACTTTTCGTTTAGTTTTAAGTGCTTTTACACTCCAGGTAAGAATTAATAAATGTTTGCACAATTAGTATTGTTCATTTTTCGGTAGATGGCGCCACCTGTGGCAGAACAAATATTATGAGGGAAATGTATTAGGTCTCGTAGAGTAGAGTTACAAGGGACCTTTCCGAATTTTCTCAAGGCCGTAGTCTGTCTACCTATACGTATATTCTAACACTATGTCTGATACGAGTAAGTAGATACTGTTACCTATTTACCAGGCCGTACCAGGTAGACTGTTAATAATGAATTGATACAGACAATATACTTGCGAATGGTGATTCGCAAGTATATTGTAATGGTACCTCCTTTGGTACATTCTAATCCCCTTGGGCGCTCCAAGAATAGAATATTCCGCTTGGAATATTTCAGAAGGGTACGACTTACGACTACTTATGTCTCTTGATACATTTCGGGACGTGTAATTTTATAATGACTACTTGCTTACTAAGAAAACGTTTTCTTTGAAATTTCTATGGATACCGCTGATTCGTTTCTTTGAATGAATCATTTAGTTTCTCTTAGATGGTGGTAAATAATAAACGCTTTTGAAATAAACAAATTTTACGTATTAAACTCGCGTGTATTCTAAACATACCTATTATTTAGGGACCCGACGTTTCGAGCTCTTTACAGCGCTCGGTTACTGGCAAGGCACAAGATTGTGGTGTGTCACCGTGATATTCCAAAAATGTAGTGTTCGCGCAAATAAGAGACAATACGAATAAACGCTTTTTATAAATACAACACTCAACTAGAAATATTTAAAAACTTTTTCGATAAATCACAGCTATTGTTAAGGTTGTAATTTTTTTGCAACACCTTGTTCAAACAATGCACAAGGCAGAATGGCGACGACGTGGTCCACAACCCGTCACGTCACGTTTCCCAGAGAGGTGAAAAGTGGATCGCTGGATGTGATCTCTGCCTACCCCTCTGGGAGAAAGGCGTGATTTTATGTATGTATGTATGTAATTTTTTTCATTTCATTCATGGTTTACTGACAAATAACAAATCTTGCTAGTTTATAGTATCTGGAGTTTGTTTGAGAACCCCTGTGTGCTACTCACCTCCCTACGGTCCTACATGATAATAATATCATGAACATACAAGTCAACGAACGGAGCAAGTAAAATACTATACTCCTTATATCGGAGACCATATAACTTAAGTATAACGGCATGCGCACACCGAGCGCTTGCAAATCGCGGCGTGTGCCACCCGCCTTACGTATTGCCCGCGAGACTGTCTTCAGATCCAAGTAGGGTTGCCAACATTTTATATGGCGAAATTGCTAGTAATTTTCAGAATGAAATACAAAAAATTATAGTTCACTTCTAAAAAATTTGGTACTATTTGGAAAAAATCATATATTTTATCCTAACTGACTGCAATAATGGCTTATGGCTTGAAGGAGCCTTGTCATCGTCACCGGACTTGCGGGCTCTCACTCCTAGGGGTTGGAAAAAATCATACACCTCACTTAAAAGTAAATGAAAAGCGTTCAATATTTTTAAAATTAAAACTTTGTAAGATTTTGTTTTTGAAAATAAACAATATTTGCGTACTAATTATATGTACTTCATCAGTACATGTATATAGCACCCAGACCCGAAATAAAGAACTATTGTACTAGTATATAGTATTCTATGATATGACACTACGGTTGACAACCCTAGACCCGAGAGTGCTCACTCGACTCTCAACCCTGACCCAAGGGAACAAAGACTAACATCCGCTGCAGTCAAGAAGCTTTGAGGGGTAAGTATCATCTCCTGAGCAACTCCTTGCATTATTGATGCCGGGCCATTTGCATCTGTATTTTTTATGACGCGCGTCTTCTTTGATCAGCTGAGGATCAGGCTTACCCGACTGCGGAGATGGTGATGTTTTATTCGGCTGCACTCCGTCGCGTAATGAATTAATAATTTTTGGAGTAAAATATCCGCTGATATTTTAAGACGACGGCGTCGACGGATTTCTTTTTTGTAATCTGTTGACTTCTTAGTAGAATTAATGGTAAGTTAAAAGTAAAAAAATTAGTACCAAGCATTTTACTTGAAATTAGAATGATAATTAAATGAAGGTCGCGGGAAATTAGGATTATCCAGGACAACAATAAATTTTGCTGACGCATTGACACTATATTATATTTGTGGATTCCAAAACTATATTAACAGTGAAGAATGTTATAAGTCGAATAAAGCTATGTATAAGTGAATCAGTTTCTCACTTGTCGAAATATTAACTTTGAAATCACAGTCGTAACAAGTCAGTCACAGTAATGTTCGAAGTAGCAGAAAATCCTTAAACGTAATTCGGCCGAGTTTGTTATTCAAATTGACTCGATCAGGAATCGAATCTAGAACAAAATCTACACCACTGCGTCCTAACGAGGCCGTTTAATAATAAACGAAGTCCCGGGTCCAGGCGGAAGGAATCGGGATTTCCCTGGAAGAGTAAATATTGAAGAGGCGATAAATATTTCTTTGGCATTTTTCCGTCGCCGCCATTGCCGCGTTGTCTTTGTCCTCGTGTCGGGAACGGTTAAAGGACAATATGGCTATGTTAGGGATTTGCTATGATTCTTATGAACATTCGAAGTATGCCTATATGTTTTGTGTTTATAATTTTTAAAGCTTTACGATTGTAAATTATTGTTATAATAAATACATCAATATCAATGAAAGAAAACTGAAACTATCCGGGATATTTACCATGTTGTTTTGTTTTTATGAGCTCCCGATATTTCGGCACTGTCGCAAGCGCCATGATCACGGGTGAACTAAACCCGTAAATATTCAGTTTACGGATTTAGTTCACCCGTGATCATGGCGCTTGCAACAGTGAAGGACAGTTTCAGTTTTCTAATGTGTGTAACCATGACAGTTTAAAATTAAATAATGAAAGAAAAAACAGAAATTATATTGAATGAAACATGTATGGCCTTGTAATGATTGTAATCTTGCACACCACGTAGACAAATAAGGTTAAAGTTTGTCGTCATTACATACCTTGTACTAAAAAAAATAAAAAAACAAAATATACAACAAAGTGATTTTTTTTTTTATAAAGAGGCTAACAAGATGACCTCACTCCACCTGATGGTAAGCGGTAGTGAGATCCAAATATGAGGTCGACAGGCACAATAGACCATATTGAGCCCGTCGCACCCACCCTGAAAGCCGTGAAAAAGGAGACCACTGCTGCGGCAACAACGAGACAAGGCGTGGAGTCTCGCATTGGTATTGAGCTGTGCGGGTCGGAGTTGGCCAGTCCGCCGGACGGAAGGGCCCCCGTTTCTACGGGTCTCCCTGGCCGGCGCTAACCCGCTCCGCCCGCACAATACCGCCGCTAAGACTCCACTGGTCCGGCGCTTGCCGCAGCAATGGTCCCCCCTGGCTCCGGTTCGTACAGTGCTGATCCCGGAACGCGACCTGACCGAGATAGGTCAGAGTCACTTGGCGGGTTTTACACAACTGTATGGTGGTAACAGCAACCGGTCGACAAAATGTCTCCCACCTGAATACATTTCTAAGTATGATAACACATTAAAGATTATGATCAAGCTCTAGCTGAAATGGAACCTAATTTAGCATTACCGGCGGAGCGCGGCCACGGCGCACAGAAACTCCGACCGCGATTAGCCATTCCGTTTGCGGCAAACGAGTCCACGCTATTTTGTACTCCCGATTGTTTTACTTGGAACCCAGGAACAAAAAAGATAGCTGAAATAATAATGTGCGGAAATTTTACTGGATTGAAGGCGTCATGGACGGTGCTGCCATCTCTTGGCTATTCGTGGGTCCGATTCTCATACGGGAACTTACATTTGCGTAAGATTTTAGACTACCGCGTTCCATTGCACAAAATATTAGTCTTTATGGGTTTAAACGCGATATAAGGTGATGCAAATACAAAGCTTATCAACCATTGGAGTAAGTAGCTATGTATTTGCTACTCCTAATAGCACGACTCTCGCGAATGAACCTATAAATTTTATCAAAACCAGACTAACAAAATAAAACAACTTATTGGTTCAGTCTTCGAGTGGCCATAGAGCTAGATTTTACTTCGCACACTGCATTTTACTGGCTCCACATTGGGGTACCTACGGCGTGGTTATTATTCTTCAGAGCTTACCATTAGTTCAAAAGTTTCTTTACATTGTTACATTGTGTATGCCCAAAGCTTTTACATTAGGGCGTTGCAAACAAAAGGCTCACAAACCGATTAGCCATTCCGTTGGCGAGTGAAAACGCGCCACAATTACCAAGTCACCGGGGCCACTTCAGCCGCTGCCGATCGGAACGCGGAACAAAACGGAACGGAACAAAAGGAACGCGGACAAAAAGACGGCGGAACGTTTGCAGCGTTCCCGAGTGGTGCGGCCGGGAACTATGAGCTCCAATGTTGATAATTAAATTAAAATGTTCCTAGGCATCCGGTAGTGATGTATCTGTGTTGAGTTATTTGTTGTGTACTTGACTGTTTGTTATAGAGTACTTGTGCGGGATTCATACCTGTGAAGGGAAGGAAAGGAGAAAAAGATAAAAATACTTATAATAATACAGCAAAATTACAAATGTCCATCCGATTCTCTTATAACCGGACTATTCTTAAAGAATAAGTAAGTTTTACAAATGAAACATTGCCTTTTAATAATTTGTTAAACAAGACACGAAAAAAGAGATTTTCTAAGTAATCTTTTTTATCATAACGTCGTCGTCGGATTACTTTAGCAATGTTACCCAAATTGCCCACCTATAATACTGTCTTGTTCAATAATTAATTGCTAAAAACAGATCAAGTATTAATCTTCTGCAATTAATAATGTCTACTCTTTTTAGAATTCAAATACTTTTTGTGGACGGACATTGCACAATGGACAATTAGGGGGTAACCCTAAAGTAATTCGACTCTCCTAATACTTTATGCATACAAATGTTGTTTTGCCAAATAAAAATTTGCGTAAAATAGTATGCGATGTGATATTTTGCGAAACGTTTTGGCCAAACATTAGTGAACCAGCATAAATACATGCCCGATTGGCTCCTGCTACGAAGATTGATTGGCGCACGTCGAACGGATTCCCGGTAACAAATCCTGGAGACGGGACTCGGGTAGCGAGCAAAACCAGGTCAAAGTGCTAGTGCACGCTGTGCCTGTGATTCGCTCCTCGGTAGCTGGGAATAAGTCGTGTGTTCTTATCTGAGGGCCTACCATGAGTTGACTATCGAAAACTTACTTACGTTAAAAACCTATCGAGTTGTTTTTTTCATACGGCCGATTGTAGTTCTTCGCGTAACCACCAGGCGGCGCTGTACAAGTTTTTCATAGACATATTTAAGTAGGCGATATCGAGCGCGAGTTTTAAACTCATGGTAGCCCCACTAGTTTCTTTAGTTATTAGGTAATTTACTGTCGACACGTATATGTTCTTCTCTGGTCAAATTCTAATTGTTGGTTATAAGATTGCTACTCCTTAAACTCGACTTTTCCATCGTGATAGCCGTTGTAGATGCAGAAGATTTTTCTCTTAAGGCTCTCATTTATAGAGCCTGTAAGAGTCCACTGCTGGATAAAGACCTCTCCAAATGCTCACCACCCCTGTCTAATACACAATGATAAAATCTCCACAAAATAGTAATATAACCGACCAGACTCGGCCATGGCGGCCAATATCAATGGAGATCAGCCTACTGCGCAGGACAAATTATAGTAGTCAGAGTAATTTCTAAACAGAAAAACTCACAAAAAGGTCTTCACGCAGCTCTTGCTACCAATGATATGAACCATCGAGGCAGACTACTATCTTATCTTATCTTAACGCGGGGACAGTATAACCGGTTCACGTCGACCCTCAGGGATCTTTTGTGTTTCCCCTACCTTTATACACCTACTCCCTGAAGATCAAATGCATTAATGCAATTACGTCCTTGGGTCTGAGGTGCCTGTATTCTTCTGGTTTCGGATAAGCCGTTCCCAGAAGTCTGAGCCTGTATCTGGCCAGTGAATGACATTCACATAAAATATGCTTCATGTCTTCCAATTCTTCCTTGCAAGCTCTACAATCGCTGTTTGAGGACAGTCTCATTTTCAACAGTAATGAGTTAGTGACGTAGTGGCAGACTACTAAATAGTTTATAGTTCCAAAACGGATAGTTAGCACACAATACTACATCGAATGCTCGATTCGGAAGTTACCACGACGGTTTTACTGCACCGATACATTTCAATATCGAAGCAAGATATCGAGTAGCCGTCATAAAGTTGTAGGATGCATCGTGTAATGCCTTGCTATCGAATGGAGGGCGCGAGCCGGCCAGCTGACTTTGACAAATGACTGCGCGGAACCCACATCCCGGCCGGATCACGCTTGACCGCTCGCCAGTGTTGCTGACTTCTGTTCACGGTTTACTTATTTTAGGTATCGAGCGAAATCCTAGAGTGTTTAGCGGTTTGATATGAGAAGGGCTTGTTTTGATTGCTTGTAGTATATGTGGAAGTGTTCAAAACATTTGACATTGTAGGTCCAAGGGTAAATCTTTATCGACTTTGTCTTCCGTACCTACTAAACAGACAGTTAATTAACACAGTACGTTAGAAAACTGAAAATTTCCGGGATATTTACCATGTATTTTTGTTTTAATTAGCTCCCGATATTTCGGCACTGTTGCAAGCGCCATGATCACGGGTGAACAACGGGGAAAGAACATGGTACATACATACATAAAATCACGCCTTTTTCCCAGAGGGGTAGGCAGAGATCACTTCCAGCGATCCACTTTTCACCTCTGTGGGAAAACTGTGGGGAAGGTCATTGCGTTCCCACGAGTAGCAAGGATATATTATGACGGGGGAAGGAAAAGGGGAGGAAGGATACTATCGCCTCGGATGATTTGGACTCAGTCGATAGTAGCTCGAGGAGCCGGGGTCGCTTACCCGTAATTTTTTTAATGTGTGTATCCATGGAAGTTTAAAATTATATATTAAACGCAGTGCGTTCTCTTCCTGCGATCAATACTTTCTTATAGACAATGACTAAAGATACGATTAGTAGAACACTATTAAGTCCAACAGCTCGTCTAAAAATAGAGACAATGTGGGTCAGCCTAGACGCAGGAACATTCGGAAAAATTCCCTCTTTCCAGGGCCGCTCCGGGCAGCCGACAGCCTAATAAATGACCCTCTGTCGGGGCCCAATATTTCAATATTCACCGTACCGTATTATTAATGAACCCTCTCGGACCTTCAAGTTTCGTAATGTACACAATTTGACGCGGGTGCGTCTGCAAAGAACCTTTAGCCTTTCAATTTAACTTACCGTCCACATTTCGGGAGAACATTAGAAAACTTTCGTTATAATAACCCAAGATTAAGAGTCGCAGAGCTTTTTTTCCCTTTAATTTGGTGAAAGCGCGGAGGATTTATTTCCCTGGCGGTTAGCGGCTCTGTTGCTCGGAAATCTTGCGTCCCATCAAAATCTAAAATGTTGTAGATTATTTTTATGCTGTATAATCGTGTTATTTCCATTCCCTGGTGATTGTGTAAAACGAAGTTATCTCAAGTATATATTTAGGTACATGAAGTAGAGTTATATCCTATCAAACCCTGTTTTCATAGAACTTAATGGCTGTTCTACATTTGTAAATATAAACTCTTATAAAATCACAATGTAATTGGTGGGTAGGTTTATGTCCTATTAGGAAGTAAACAAAAGAGATGTCAAGACAGTATTACGTATCAACTCATTTAGATAGACATAAGGCAGCAGGACAGGACAAAGGATTCAACTTGGATTACACCTATCTCCTACCAGTAAAGCTCGCTACTATAAACAGCGTTAAGCTAACCTAACATGATAAACGCGGAGCTTAACCTAAAACATAAATCCCGAGATTATCACGATTATGAGACCGCAAAGAATTTGACTTCAAACGTTGATCCTCTTACAACGAGCTAGAGGATTAGGTTTGAGGGGATGTACTAGATACAGTAATAGGATCGCAGTAACAGCCAGCGTACTAATCAGTACCGAAGTGCTTCTCATTGACACAATTAGGTCGCCTGTTGTTGGCGTAAGCGGCTTTGCGCTAATGCGTCGCTAATGGACGGAGGGCAGCACGGGCGATTCAGCTTTACATTCATAATTGGGATACAAGTTAATCTGCTACAGTGGATACAATGCGCTAATTGGCCGCTCAAGGGACCAATTCAAATATGAATCACACTACCTACACATATTGTTCCGGTTCCGAAGGCGTAAGGCCGAACGATTTCGGCCATGGCGCCCGATCTCAATTGAAATCGGCCACTTGGCCGATAGTGCTCAAGTATGCGCGCAAACACAAGTACACTCTCTGTTCCTTTACTCTCATACATAGTTCGGTGAGACGGTAAGCCGATATGACCGAGATCGGGCGTAGGACCACCGGCTTAACGTGCTTCCCAAGGCACGGGTAACCGCCAACTTCCTAACTCCTGGCTGAGTAATTTCTTTACAGAAAGATTCACACAAATCTCTCGGTCCCTACGTAGCGCTTTTTTTTAAAATAGGTAATCAAGATGACCTCCCTCCACCTGATGGTACTCGTAAGCGGTAGTGAGTTCCAAATATGAGGTCGACAGGCACAATAGATCATATTGCGCCTGTCGCACTCACCCTGAAGGCCTGCTTAAATGCCGTTTTCGACCCGCCTGAAGAGCCCGGGATCATAGGAGGGAGGGAAACCATGAGCTCGAAGGATGAGCCTGATACCAATAGACCAACGAGGTAGTTAAGCGGATATAATAACAGTGGCATACATAATTATCCTTAAATTGTGTAAATAACATACTCGGGAACTAATACTGATGTTCATTCATACATAATTAAATACATACATAAAACCACGCCAAGCACGAGGTAGGCAGAGATCACCGATCCCATGGATGGCTCTTGTAGCAAGGACCGGCGCCTACGCAATGCATTCTATGGTGCAATCTAATGTTAATACGATTAGATTACAAGTGTCTACTCTAGCGGTTTCGGTTCCTGACACCGCTAGCGGTAGGCCGCATGTAGTTTGTGATACAACTGATTTCTACACATTTATAAATTTTTATTTTTTATTTATTTTATTCGGATATCCAACAGCAAAATTACAAAGATAAAGTTTTACAAACGCATGATAAATATAACTTAGCCAATAACAGGATATCACAAGAATTCTGACTAGTTAAATTCTGGTTGCATTGCAGTAGCTCTGAAATGAAACTAATTTATTGGATTAAACTTGCGTGTATTGTTTCTAAACATGTTATTTAGAGACCCTAGATTTCGAGCTCTTTCTAGCGCTATGGTCACGGGCAAAAAACCGTAAAATTAGTTTTACTTCAAATGTGTAGTAATAATAATACTTGATACATTGCAGTAGCTCTTCCAAAGGCCTTTGTATTATGGTCCAAGATCCCAGAGCTGCCAGACATCACTTATTTTCTAATGGACAAAATATATACGATTGAGTAGTGGTGGGGTGTACTATCATCATATGACTAGTTGCTACCTTGACCAGACGGCCATTTTTCAGATATCAACCAATCAAGGTACATAGAAACACTGCTCACCTCGCTTAAATTCTGATGGCTGATTTTAACATATATTTCACACAATATCATTAAAAATCAGGATTCATTACTCCCAGACACATGCGGTCGGCGGTTTTACCTTACAGACGCTTTAAAGCTATGAAAAAGTTTTTACTTTTACTTATTTTCTGATGCTTGATTTTTATATATGTATGTTATTCAAACAACTAAAAAGTGCTCATCTGACCGCAATAATTATAGAATTGTACTTTACAAACTATTTTATTAGAAAAACTTAACTAAATTCAATGTAAAAAAAAAATCTAAAACAGTTGGGTCTGGTGAATGTTTGGCCCCTTGGATCGGTCGGTCCGTTTGCAAAACGTTTTAAAATAGTTGTTTGAATAACATATATAAAAATCAAGCATCACAAAATAAGTAAAATTAAGTAAAAGTAAAATTTTATCCATAGCTTTAAAGCGTCTGTAAGGTAAAACCGCCGACCGCATGTGTCTGGGAGTAATGAAACCTGATTTTTAATGATATTGTGTGAAATATATGTTAAAATCAGCCATCAGAATTTAAGTGAGGTGAGCAGTGTTTCCATGTACCTTGATTGGTTGATATCTGAAAAATGGCCGTCTGGTCAAGGTAGCAACTAGTCATATGATGATAGTACACCCCACCACTACTCAATCGTATATATTTTGTCCATTAGAAAATAAGTGATGTCTGGCGGCTCTGGGATCTTCCTCTATTATTACTAAGTTCGTCGTGACTAATTTCCTTTGAGGGTTATTCCTGGTGAATTACAAATGGGTAAGCCAGTATTCATGTGGCAGTAAACAAAACTATAACAGAAGCTAATATTAATAAAATGTGCTGGCAATAAAGTATAAACTGAGATGGAAATGTAATAAAACGTAAGGAATGTTCGGGTCGTGGGAAGGCGTAGTTTGCTCTCGGAGGGGCTGTTATGGTTATGTTACCGTAAGATTGTAAATACAGTAAGATTATAATTTGTTTTGTGAGATTGTGAATTGACAAAAATAGAGATGACAATTTAACGCGTTATTATTTGATGTAGAGTCGCTGGAGAAGCGATGCGTCACATCTAAATTGGATTGGGTTAGAAGTTCTGGTTCTGCTTCTAATTACTCGGGTCAGTGTCAATTATTGGTCTTAGATACATCATCATCATCATCAGCCCATATACGTCCCCACTGCTGGGGCACGGGCCTACCCTAAACTAGGGCGATAAGGCCTTAGTCGACCACGCTGGCCAAGTGCGGGTTGGTCGACTACACAACCTTAGAATTTCTTCTTAGGTGTGCAGGTTTCCTCACGATGTTTTCCTTCACCGTTAAAGCGTCGAATGATGGTACATATGAATTTCAAATTTGAAAAACACATTGGTACCTGGCGGGGTTTGAACTGGCGACCTCTCGCATGGCAAGCAACGACCTTAACCACTCGGCCATCGACGCTTTTTTGGTCTATACATCTATTTAGTGCCAATCAGTTACCCCATTACTATACCTGCTGGTAGACAACGTCATATAGTTACTAAATAGTACTTTCTTTTAATTAGTTTGGACTCGATGTAACCAATAAGCGCGCTAATTGCGGTCCAACCAAATCATAATGCGTTAAATTGTAATCAGATTTAGTTCATATCTTTTCTACGGTACAAATCTCCACATAAATGTATATTATAAATTGGCAGTTTTTTCACTGTAACTGTGGCATTTACATAACCAAACTGTTACGCGTATTTACAATATATTAAGCCATGAATAGAAGGACGGTCCGGGTGTAGCGAAGGCCCTTATCGCCGCTGTAGCGAGCTTAAAGCTCAGATAAACTGCGAGGGCCTAATTTATGGACTACGAATTGCCTCCTAATGATAGCCGATTCCTGTAAATTAGACGTAGGTATATTTAGTCTCTATCTGCCTGGATTTGTGTATTTAGGGCGATTAGCTAGGGAAGTTAGTTTAGACCAAGTCCATCATTAGTTACGTCCACTTTACTCTGTTAATAAATAGGTTCTTGTAGTTAATTATAATTAAAGGTAAAGTAGGTAAGTAGTTATAAATAATTCAATCTGCTTGACCTAATTGCTCGCTCAGTTCTATTGTTTCTAGTTACCTAGGCTAGACTGAGACTATGAGGAAAGGAACGCCCACGTTCCATTTCACGTGAAGTCGTTTTTCGCGAAAAACATTACTCTTTCAAGTGCAGCCGGTTGAAATCCTTTAATTCGCTTCAGTTGTTCAGTTGTGATTGTTTTAAAGACATATATGTCTTTCCTTTCTTCTACAACATAAAGAAACGGATTCTATTAAAAGACAGATAGTATGATATATTAGATAATATGATAAGAATTTAATTTATAATGAATATTTACTTACTAGTAGGACAAACCCTACTTATTATACATATTTATATTTTCCGATGATTATTAATATTAATTTGGTTTATGATATCTTCGTCAGCATGAGCTGACGTATATGATACGTCCCCACTGTTGGGGCCCGAGTCAACTAGGGCGATCAGGCCTTAGTCAAGCACGCTGGCTAAGTTCGGGTTGGTAGACTTCATACATTCGAATCTTAATTTCTTCCTATGTGTGTACTGTGCAGGTTTCCTCAAGATGTTTTCCTTCAATGTTAGAGCGTCGAATAAACGAACATTTGAATTTTGAAACCACATTGGTACGTGGTGGGGTTTGACCTGGCTGCCTCTCGAATTAATTTTACCTTTCCTTGGCTTTGGAAGCTGTACTGGGTTAAAATGGGATGAAAGTCAGAGCAATGTGCAAACAACATGTCATCATCATCAGCTCATATAAGTCCTCGCTGGGGCACGGGTCTACATAAATAGGGGCGTTGAGGCCTTAGTCAACCACCCTGGCCAAGTGCGGGTCAACTGCACAACCTAAAAATTCATTCATAGGTGTGCAGGTTCCCTCACGATGTGTTCTTTTACCGTTAAAGCGTCGAATAATCGTACTCGAATTTCAAATTTGAAAAACGTAGTGGTACGTGACGGATTTTGAACTGGCGACCTCTCGCATGGCAAGCAATGGCCTTAACCACTCGGCCATCGACGCTCATGTGTGAACATGTGTGTAGCAAAATTTATTCCACTACATCCTCGTTACTATCAAAGCGATATATTGATATTTCGTTGGCAACACAAATTGATCGCAGCGTGTTGGGATCGGCTCCCGTACATTATTGATAGCGGACGTCCTTTGGGAGCAGGGCTGCCTTCTATGAAATGTATCAGCCAGGGCAAGACGTGTGAGAATCCCGGATTATAGAGCCCCGGGACAAGTTCGGGTCCCCTTTTAAACGTAGTTAGTGAAATAGATTCCAAAGTAGATTGGCGATACATCCAGGTGATGAAATGTCTTTACCAAGCCGCGACTATGTCCGTCCAAGTACAAAATCAGCAAACAAAGCCCATACCATTGCATCGAGGAGTGAGACAAGGAGACGTCATCTCCCCGAAGTTGTTCACAAATGCAATGGAGGATTTGTTCAAGACGCTGAACTGGAAAGGACGTGGCATTAACGTAAATGGTGAATACATCTCTCACCTGCGATTTGCAGATGACATCGTCATTCTGGCAGAGACGCTGCAGGACCTACAGCAGATGCTGAATGACCTGGCTGACAATTCTGCGCGCATCGGCCTACGGATGAACTTGGACAAAACCAAGGTCACGTTCAATGAACGTATACTACCGGAACCGATTGCAATTCACGGCACCGTCCTCGAAGTTGTTCAAAAATATGTGTACCTCGGGCAGACTATGCAGTTGGGTCGAAACAACTTTGAGGACGAGGTGAATAGAAGAATTCAGCTGGGTTGGGCAGCATTTGGGAAACTTCGCCGAGTCTTCTCATCGTCAATCCCACAAAGCCTTAAGACGAAAGTCTTTAATCAGTGCGTCCTACCCGTCATGACGTATGGAGCCGAAACGTGGACACTGACGGCACGGCTGGTCCACAAGTTAAAAGCCGCTCAGCGGGCTATGGAAAGAGCTATGCTCGGTGTTTCTCTGCGGGATCGAATCAGAAATGAGGCGATCCGTCAGAGAACCAAAGTCATCGACATAGCTCATCGCATTAGCAAGTTGAAGTGTCAGTGGGCTGGCCACATCAGCCGTAGAACCGACAACCGCTGGGGTAGACGAGTTCTGGAGTGGATACCGCGTCTCGGCAAACGGTGTGACGATCTGCGCAGGACGGCTGGTAGGAGCTGGATGCGAGTGGCCCAGGATAGAAAGAA
Source organism: Maruca vitrata (assembly GCA_039566165.1). Classification (NCBI taxonomy): domain Eukaryota; kingdom Metazoa; phylum Arthropoda; class Insecta; order Lepidoptera; family Crambidae; genus Maruca; species Maruca vitrata. Next base: position 14,493,006 of record CM076929.1, read on the forward strand.
GTGGCGTGCATTTGGAGAGGCCTATGTCCAGCAGTGGACAAGTATGGGCTGATGATGATGATGATGAGTGAAATAAACTACAGTTGAAAATGTAATTTTGGGCAGCACAAGTCTTTAATGGACTAGGTACTACATATGCCCCTCAGATTAATCAACCCTGGTGCACATGTAGTCTAGTAAAACTTTCTAAACTCTCCTTTCCTCATCCGAAAAATATGTGCTAGACACCGTCCGCATACCATGCAGGCAATGGTGAGCTGGATCAAGACTATTAGTTCCTCGTTTCTTCCGTGCCATAATATAATATGGTGAATTGCCGTTTCAGCTTGTGTACTTTCTTTTTTCTTTAACGCCGGGTTTTTAAGGAGAGACGTAAAATCGCATTTCTGTTGACCTCCAGTCTGAGATCGACAAACTCTGGTTCTGTTTAGCTTATGCACCACATATGTGGATAATGTGGACCCTCACAGCCGGTTACCACCAGATGGAAAGTGAAAACAAAAGTTTAAATGCCACGAGCTGGACAGGTCGTTGCCTTTCCTTTTAAATATAGTCAGAGAAATAAAGACCCCTTGAAAACGTCACATCTGACTATACAAAGCACTGCCCGACCCGGACGCCCGACGCTCCAAACTAGGACATATCCGGAACATCCCGGTCGGATGGCAACCCTACTTGGGGGCAGACCTGTGCCGACAGCGCCCCCACGGGACCCGGGACCCGGGAATCCCTCACCAGAATACAAGCTCTCCAAATTGAATACCAAGACGGGATTACGTGTGTGGGACTTACCGCGTTATTAGGTACAGGAGTGCGGAGATTAGACACTGCCAAGTTTCGGTTTCGGTTATGCATACTGTTGGCACTAGTTAACTAATAAACGGAATGAGTAAGTAGCTATGAGCAACAGTTTATTATACACTGAAAATTTAGTGGTTGTTTTCCCGTAGCAGAACGATATACCTTTAATACTATCGGATCATGCTAGCTATTTCTTGAAAAATGTAATATATTTTTTTCAATATTGAAAAAAAATCATCGAAGTCGTAAGCGTGAGAAGCGATAGTTATTTTAAGTGATGTGACGTAACCAGGTACTTCTTGTTGTATGAAATTGATGATTAAAGCTAAAGAAGCTCTACGCCCTAAGTAATAAAGCGGTTCGAGCGTGCTTTCGACTTTTATTTATACTTTTCGTAAAACCGGTATTTATTGATTTGAACAAAAAATAAACAATATAAATATATTGTCCTACTAAGCTAGAATCATTTTACTGCAAACAACCACTAAAATTTCACGGTGTATAGCGGATTACTCCGAGAAAGTAGCTAAGTGTTAGTAGTAATTTTTTTGTCTGTCATTAAATTAAGTTACTCCATCGAGCAAACTGCCAGCGAAGATTATTATGATATCTAGTATTGACTCGGTAACTAAGTCTCAATTTTATCTTATTAAAGCTTAAAGACGTGGTAAGGCAAATAATAATTCATCTTTACATTAAGAAAACAAATAGTGTTTAAATATAATTGGAAGATTTACGTTCAAGTAAAAATAATAGCGTAAGCTTGTTCTTCTTGGAATTATTTAAATTAACGAGATTTTTAGAAAATTATAATCTTTTTCGCAGTCAAATTAAATTATTGTGAATTTAACAAGAAGTTTTCACCGCAATTTACATAACTTGAAATTATAACTAGTTTGTGTCTAATAAGAATACACGAATTAAATAAACTTAACCTAAAAAAGTAAAACGCCCTTTAAAAGAAAATTCTTTTGGCTGTAGGTTGACTTTTAACAAAAAAAAAATGCATGAAATCGCACGTATAATATTAGTAATGATTTAGTTAAGATTAAACGCATGTCTTACCAATGTTAGCGCTATTTCTATCAAACAAACCCATTTCCGGTCTTCACAGCGTTGAAACCGTAGATCTGTGATTGAAAGCCCCCACAGGAGCAGCCAGTGCCTCCAGAACCGGTTTACACCCGGTAATAGGCCTCCGAGAGTGTTAGTCACATCGGATCCATCACGCTTTATCCTCGCACGTCATTAATTTGCGCCTCGACCCTCGCATCAATTATGTACGCGGAATCTCGGGAGCGTAACGCTTCATCATCTTATTTACGGGCTTATGTAGGTGCTTAGGGTATGTACGATACTTTTTATTTCCCTCGACGTGAAATGGAAATACCTCTTAAGTTTTTTTCGAGAGACGTGCTCTGATCTTTTGCTGTTTTGACGTTCGGTTCGCATTTTGCGTAGATATTGTTACTTTGATTGTTGAATTGCGTGAATGTTTATTTTCCTGCGTATTTCCTAATATCTATAACCTTTCTTCGAATTCTATTTTTAATTTTTTTAAGGTTAAAAGCTGTAAACCCTTGTTAAAACAATGCACAAGGCAGAATAGCGGCGATGTGGTCCACAACCCGTCACGTCACGTTTCCCACAGAGGTGAAAAGTGGATCGCTGGAAATGATCTCTGCCTACCCCTCTGGGAAAAAGGCGTGATTTTATGTTATGTATGTTAAAACTGTAATGGAATGTAGCAATCGTTTATTTGGTGCAAATAGTAACTTAAATTATTTAACGTAAGTGACCCAGGCTGGCGGTACCAAGAGTCGTGGGTTCGATTCCCACTCGGGACAGATATTTGTGTGATGAACATCGGTGTTTGTTCCATGTGTGGGTGTGAATGTATTTAGGTAACTATTTAAAAATATCTTTATATGTATATCAGTCTCTGGCGCCCATAGTACAAGCCCATGCTTAGTTTGGGGTCAGATGGCCGTGTGTGGAAATGTCCAAGATATATTTTTTTAAAATAAATTCTTTAAACGAAGCTTAAAAACAGGAATGAACAAAACGTCCGGATTATATATTTAGAAGCAATTTTATGGCGTTGTTTAGAGCAGAGGGTCAGTATTAGAGGCGTAGTGCCGCGTAACTCAGCTGCACGCCGCGCGCTGCATCCGTGCACCGGCCACTCCACTCACAGTGCACTCACAGGGCCGTGAAGACACTGTGTTTACGACATTAGTTCACTCACCAAGCCACTAGATGGCGCAATGTAAACAAACGCAATCACTACGTATGAAGCAGTACAACCTAGTTCAACGTTACGCCGCTAGATGGCGTTGCGTGTATTGTGCATCTCGCAAGCGTTGTGTTTCCCGGATAGGATAAGGCCAGAACATTGTATTAATAAAAAACTCTAGATCAAGCTACATTGTTGTTTTATTACGATAATAGTAGCTCCTTCAGTACAACAGTTCAACTTTAGTGTACAATCCAGTACATTTTTGGTCCATTCGAGTCGAATTTTAGGCCTTATCGGGCCGCTTTTTTGAGTAACCCGCGAGCGAACCCATTGGATTGGGACCGCTCCCTGTGTACCTGCAGTGGATCGCTGCAGCTAAGGTACACAGCTGTGAAGACTTCGGTGACGGAACGCCGAGGAGTCATCTGCAGCAGTATTGCTGGCGCTTGGAGGAGCCGATACTGTGCAAGAGGAGGAGCTATCGGGACGGACGAGGAGCTGAAGTCAGCCTAGGTGTGGGCAGCCTACGTCACAGGTCAACTTCGGTGGTGAAGTGAGTGAATGTGCAGTGCAAATTGTAAGTACAATTTTCAACCTTATTATCAAACAGTGATAACATTGAAGATAACAGTTCAAGTGATTCAGGAATTAGGACCTTATTACTTAGCATAGTTTAACTTTTAATTTATTTATAGAAGATTTTGTGAGATAGTTCAAAGGCATAAGTTGCCAGGGAAATTTAGACTTTATTTGTTCATATTGTTAAACTTTAAAAATAATTGTAACTTAGTACAAATAGTAGATTTTAGGACTTAGAATAATTTAAGAAAAAACGGAGGTACGGGGAATCCATGCCGGATTTTACCTCGACCACAAAACTGTAAAAACACTTAGTAAAATTTTAGGTTTTTTGTAATATTTAAGTATGGAGAAAATTATAAGTGTACAGAATGAATTACTGAGATCAATTGAGCGGGGTTTCATTAATTACAAAAAGAGTCCTAAAGATAGGTTAACTTCCGAATACATAGAAGCAAGGTTAGAAAACTTAGAGAGAGATTGGGCATTGTTTCATAAAAATAATACCAAACTATTTGAAACTTTTAAATCCGGCTCGAAGGACCACAAAAATGTACTGGATTGTACACTAAAGTTGAACTGTTGTACTGAAGGAGCTACTATTGTCGTAATAAAACAACAATGTAGCTTGATCTAGAGTTTTTTATTAATACAATGTTCTGGCCTTATCCTATCCGGGAAACACAACGCTTGCGAGATGCACAATACACGCAACGCCATCTAGCGGCGTAACGTTGAACTAGGTTGTACTGCTTCATACGTAGTGATTGCGTTTGTTTACATTGCGCCATCTAGTGGCTTGGTGAGTGAACTAATGTCGTAAACATACCGCCCCCTTAGGACATTATTGATAAATGTCCTAAAACAAAAGTGAACTACGGCACAGATAACATAACTATACAGATACCCCATCCCATACATTAAAACGTAGACATCATAACTCGGGCATCTCACGCGCCATGTCTGTTTTCCGTCTTGCACACCAGACGTCGCTAGCGAGAGCGAGCCATTCCCATCCAGTGTAAAAGCATGTCGAAAAAGCACACCAAAAGATGTCGCTGTAAAGGCTCCCCAAACAGCTTTACTATTTTTTATAGGGTCGCGGAACGACATAAAGCGCGCGCGAGTAACCGAACCTCACACAAGAGCAGGGTTGCCTCCTTTAAGGAAAACGTCTCGCGCGCAAAATTCAAAGGACTGACTACTGCGACATAGTGCGAAAGTGTACCAAAACAATATGTTCGTGAAGTTGATATTGCTTCGAAGCTGCGTGTCACTTGTACAAAAGGAGTTGTGAGGGCCTTTTTCGATAGAACAATGATTGTTAGGTACATTGTTTATTAGAACATTTTAATCAATTATTATTATTTTTAATTATTGTATTGAAACAGCTAAGTTAATTATTAAATTAATAAATATTGTTATGTAAATTATTACATAACAATAATAATTTACTAATTTACATAACAATATTTATTAATTCAATATTGATGAGTCATTATTATTGTCGTTTCAATTTAATAAAAACGTCAATATAAAAATAGCAGAGAGCGTGCACTTAATATTTTAATCTGTGTAGCAGCGCCGTGTGCGCGCGGCAGCCCTCTTGAGTTTTAAAGCAAGCGCGGCCCGGTCGTCGATAGGCTATCATCGCGCGCAAGTACATCGTGCCGCGCGAGAGGCGGACGTTGTACTTGCGCGCGGACTTTAGGCTTTGTTAAAATGTATTTAAAATAAAGTTGTTATTTTATGATGCGTAGTGAACCATTGATTTAAATAAAATTGTAATGGTGATTTATGACAATGCAGCAATAGGGTATTTGACAGTGGTTGTTATCCTTCCCATTTGTATAATAATCAGTAAGATTTAAAAGCAAATCAATATTATTAATGAAATGGAAACTTAAATATTTGGCGAAATGTGACAGCAAAAGACATTTAAAGTTGGGTGGGCAAGTCCATTTCAAAATTGCGAAAATCATTTAAAATTTCGTTGTCATCTTATAAATAACAGAATTAGTAACACTTTCATTATGCAAACATATCAATAAACGCAACTTTTGATGAACCTTCCGAACAAACTTCCTAGGCGCTGCATCTGCATACAAAGAACTTGCGTGTGACGTCACACGCCAGGGGCGGTTTGTATGGAGCGTTTTTGAGCTCGCCCAAATAATGTGCAATTAAAATTGTAATATCTCGCCGAGCTATTGAGATATCAAAGTGATACTTTCAACAGTGTCTTTGTGTTCAAGTGGTCCATCGAACTATATCAAAATAAAAAAATAGTCAAATACCCTATTCTAGAATGTACTTAAAACGAGAAGATACTTAAAAGTTCACGATAGAAGAAATTCGAGTTATTGTGTTAAATAATATCTATATCATGTAAAAATTATAATATAATATTTCTTCTCTGGATGGCTGATTGGCTCGATGGCGTATTGGATAGTGCCCCTGTCTCATGCGTCAAGAGTCGTGGGACTCGTGGGTTCGATTCCCACTCGGGTCAAATATTTGTTTAATCGAACATCGTTGTTTGCGCCGTGTTTGGTGTGCTATTTATATACGTATTTTAAAGGTTATTTGTGATTTGTGATACGACTACTTACCACGGAATGAACACAATGAAAGTGATGTTGTACCTATGATATTTATTTTATTTGAAGTATATATTTTTTGAGCAAAAACTCGAAAAATATTTAAAAAAGATTGTTATGCCCAATTATTAATAGTCGAATATTTTTATTAATTTTGTTGTTTTAGTGCTATTCAAAGCTCTAATGTAAATTTAAACATCTAATTTCTATTTATTTATCTATTTAAACGAGGACCCTGTTCAGGCGGGGTCAAGAATGCGATTTTTTTACCAATTTTTAAACTAAAAGATAGTTGAATAGTTTTTGTTGCGTTAGGGAATATTAATTAATTCCTATAATGCGGAGAAATGTTACAAAATATTAATCTAAGGGAGAGTTAATCATTCTTGTAGTTGATAGTCAAGTAACTCTTCTTTTCTATATTTTCTTGTTTAAACAAAATAAATTAAATAATCTAGAATTATAATTTATTAAATATTAAATATACGCGAACAACGCCATCTAGTTGATGACTGACTGTGGTCATTTTTTGAACTAGATGGCGTTCTACCAAATTAGCACTCGCGAAAACTACAATTTTTATTGAAAATTTAAATTTATGAAAATATTTATCTAAAAGGGTTTTAATTTATTTGATTATGTATTATTATATTTTTAAATACTAGCTTATATATTTTTAATGGTTGGATTTATCGTTTTCTGGAATTTGCATAATCATCATCAACGAATGAATACTCGTGTCGCCATCTGTTGTAGTTTTTGGGAATATCACTTTCAATGTATGGGATGGGACCCCATGACTACGGTAAACAAATAATAAACAATTATGAACTTCTTTAACAGATTATACAATAATGAACTTCGTTACGTTAATTTGTAACTTAAATCTACTTTGAACTGTTCTTATGACTACACACACATGGTAAAAATATAATAAACATTTCAATGCACTAACAAAAAATAAAACTTAACTTTGAACTTAAAAATGCACTTACATTAACCTAAAACTTAACAATAAACATAAAACATAACAATTTATAAAAAATATAACAATAAACAATAAAAACTTAACACTTAAATCCTAACAATAGATTGTACTATCGACTTCGATAAAAAAAAACATCTCTAACAATTTAACTCAAACTTCAATTGGCAATACAACAAGTTTAGAAGTTGGTCTTTTAATAGTAGCAGATTGCGTACGTAAAGTGACTACACGGGTCATATTGTCTGTCCCTGGATGCTTCTCTAGAATTCGTCCTAGTAACCAACGGCTTGGAGGTAAGTCGTCCTCCTTTACTAAAACTATTTGTCCTATGTTTGGTTCTGGTACTTGAGATCTCCATTTGTATCTGTTGACTAAATTAGACAGATACTCCTGGGACCAACGTTTCCAAAATGTTTGAAGTGATCTCTGAATGAACTGCCACCTACTCAAACTGCTCACTGTTGAATTTTCATAACTAGGTTCAGGTGTACCCAGCAAAGGTTCTCCTATTAAAAAATGACCTGGAGTTAAAGGTAGTGCTTCATTAGGATCCTCGTTATTAATCACACTAATTGGGCGCGAATTAAGGCAAGCTTCTACTTGAGTTAAAAGTGTACTCAACTCTTCGAAAGTTAAAGTAGAATCTCCTATGACCCGCTTAAGGTGAAACTTGACGGACTTTACTCCCGCTTCCCAAAGGCCACCAAAATTGGGTGCGCGCGGAGGTATAAAGTGCCACTGTGTACCGTGAACTTCAAGATTTTGAGCGATGGGGATCTGAAGAGATTTTAATTGTTGTAATTCCCTACTTGCCCCTACAAAGGTTGTCCCATTGTCACTATAGACATGAGCACAATGACCTCGCCTAGCTGTAAATCGCCGGAATGCTGCTAAAAAAGCTTGAGTTGTCATATCACTTACAAGTTCTAAATGAATTGCGCGTGTACTCATGCATACGAACAGGCAAATATAACCCTTATAAGATCGTTGACCTCTTCCTTTAGACGTCCTAATGTTTATAGGACCCGCGTAATCAACACCACTGTGTAGAAAAGCTCTGGATGGTGAACACCTCACCGATGGCAGCGCTCCCATCATCTGTGTTTTGGTGTTTGCTCTTTGTTTTGCACAAACTACGCATTCACGTACATATTTTTTAATAAGATTTCTCCCTCCAATAATCCAATATGCTGATCGTAGATAATTCATAACAATTTGCGGACCCCCATGCAATGTTTTGTTATGAGCGTCGGCTATTAAAAGTTGAGTTAGATGGTGCCCTTTTGGCATAAGTATCGGATGCTTCAGGCTTTCTTCAATTTCAGCTTTCTGCAATCTTCCACCTACTCTCATAAGACCATCGCTGTCCAGAAATGGACTCAATGTCTTTAATGAGCTGGACTTCAGTTGAATAAAGCCTTGGTTTTTCAATTGAGCATATTCAATTGGAAAATATTCTAACTGTGCTTTTCTTATGCAACATTCTAATGCTTTGTCGATCTCCGGTTTGCGTAAGTACTCCGATTCGTTCTTGCCTTTATTTAACATTCTTCTACAATAGCTTATAACTCGGAGTAATCTTGGCAGTGACGAAAATTTATTTACAATAGACTCTTCTTTTTCATTGTTTGTACTTGTAATAGATAAATGTGCTTTAATTGACTCTAAATCTTGTTTGAACTCAGTAGGCTTACTGTAACTAATAGTTGGTTCTTTTATAATTTCAGGACCTGAAAACCAAATTTTTGTTTCCTTCAATACACTTGGTAGCACTCCTCGGGAAGCCAAGTCTGCAGGGTTGTTCTTCGTGGAAACATGAAACCATTGTGAAGCGTTGAAGTTGGTTAAGATTTCAGATGTTCTGTTTGCTACGAATGTTTTCCACCGTGATGGATGACTATTCAACCATGCCAAGACAATGGTTGAGTCAGTCCATGCTCTGACCTTTTCTTTGGGGATATTGAGGACCTCCGCAGTCTCAATCAGCAACCTGGATAGTAGCACGGCTCCGCATAATTCTAACCGCGGGATACAAATTTGCTTAATCGGTGCTACTCGAGTTTTTGAACTGAGAAGATTGACCTTGATTTGACCATTCACATCTACAACTCGCAAGTAAACCACTGCAGCGTAGGCGAACTTCGATGCATCAGAAAATCCGTGCAGTTCGACATCAATGTCACCAGATGTAGTGCCAACCCAACGAGGGACTTTGCGCTGTGAGTTTTGCAACGAAGGTCACAAACTGTGTTTTTGTAAGGAGTTCGCCAAGCAAAGGTACGAGCAAAGGCACGAGTTTGTAGTTTTGAAAAGTATGTGCTTCAACTGTCTGGGAAGTAATCACTTAGTATATGAATGTAACAAACTCACAACCTGTAAGTTATGTAAGAGACGTCACCACTCACTATTACACCCCCCTTCTTTTGAAAACCACTCTCCATCAACCGCCGCTACAGTTCAACCTAGTACAAGTACATCTAAATCGAATGAAACACCTGTTGTGACATGGTTATTGTGTCATGTGAGAGGCATGATGTATCGTTGTTGTGTAGTTTGGTAATAAAACTCTGATGTGATTTAATCCTTCAAATAAATCGGCTTGACGTACGACAGAGCAATTCGTTACAAATGGCGCGACACCCGGGTGTCGCTTGGGGTTGATGAGTAGTGAATACCAACATACAATGAATGAATACAAAAAAAAAACCGGCCAAGTGCGAGTCGGGCTCGCGCACAAAGGGTTCCGTAGCAGCAAATATAATAAAAATCAACCTATCTCAAAAACTATAAGAGATACTTTGATCAAACCAAAAATCGTTGAAAGAGTTAATTAGCATGCATCACCTCTATTTTTTTTTAAATTTTATACCCCGTAGTTATAAAAATAGAGGGGGGGGGACATACTTTTTACGACTTTGAGAGCTGATATCTCAAAAACCGTTCACTTTAAGAAAAATGTTTTTTAGAAAACTTTATATCATTTTAAAAGACCTTTCCATTGATACCCCACACGGGTATGTACATCGAAAAAAAAAATTTCATCCCTCAGTTACATGTATGGGGGGCCCCACCCCCAATTCTTTTTTTTACTATTTAGTGTCATATTTTTGTAGCGGTTCATACAACACATATTCCCATCAAATTTCATCACTGTAGTACTTATAGTTTCCGAGTAAATCGGCTGTGACAGACGGACAGACGGACAGACGGACAGACGGACAGACGGACATGACGAAACTATAAGGGTTCCGTTTTTGCCATTTTGGCTACGGAACCCTAAAAAGCGTCGATGGCCGAGTGGTTAAGGTCGTTGCTTGCCATGCGAGAGGTCGCCAGTTCAAACCCCGCCAGGTACCAATGTGTTTTTCAAATTTGAATTTCATATGTACCATCATTCGACGCTTTAACGGTGAAGGAAAACATCGTGAGGAAAACTGCACACCTAAGAAGAAATTCTAAGGTTGTGTAGTCGACCAACCCGCACTTGGCCAGCGTGGTCGACTAAGGCCTTATCGCCCTAGTTTAGGGTAGGCCCGTGCCCCAGCAGTGGGGACGTATATGGGCTGATGATGATGATGATGATGAATACCAACATACCAACTTGTATCTTGCAATTTTAACATTTGTCACTATAATTATAGTTTGATACGAATGTTGAGTAGTTTTAGGAAAACGGTAAAAAATCAACTGCCTCACCGCGGCCCGGGGACTCGAACACCCGTCCTTCTGGGCATCGCCTTTTTTCCGATTTTCTAAATATTAAAATAGCTAGAGCAAGATTTAGCACTTACATTTTTTTAATTTAAAGTCGTTTTAGGATTAAATGCAATTAATTGAGTAGACAAACCAAGTTGAGATCATTGTTACACATTCTAGTCATTTTGATGAAAGCGAGCAAGATGAAAGAGAGGTCTTTACATCTTGAGGTGATCTACATCTCATTAACACGGTGTCCGACAACTTTCCGTAATCCAAAACCAGTTGCAGCGGTCTCTCTGCCCTCGCGCGGACACGGCTGAGCGGACGCGCGATAAATACGTGCCGTTTTTCGCGTCGCGTCCGTAAAACACGGAGCTTACTGCGCCGGAGCTTAAAGCTCCAACAAAACCAACGCCTGATTGAGAGCCTGGCCGGGGCACGCTTCCAAGAATGCGGTTTTCGTTTTGCAAACGCGATCCTAGCTTGTTTAAGTCAGGTTTACATTGCGAATTTGGTTGGTGGCTGTTGCGTTCGCGGCTTTTGATAAGGCCTGTGAGAGTAGCGCAATTAGGTGTAATTACCTTCTGACCCATTTTGGTTATGGGGTCAATCGGGATTGTATAGTGCACAAATGTGTGCCCGAATTTTATAAGTGAATGCTTTGATTTTAATAAAGTGTATCGTTTAGGTTTAATTTTTATAATGTTTCCTACTAGCTGTGCCAGGGACTTGGTCGGCGTGGAAAAGAGACTTTAGGCATATTTTTTTTAATATTCCTGCGCCTTTAAAACGCTCAGCAAATGCTATATGGCGCGTGGTCAGCCCGTCCTGCGCCCCGTCTTTCCTCCCGTTTTTAAACATTTTCCACTGTATCTTCGCTCCTATTGATTGTAGCTCGATGTCATATAGCCTAAAGCCTTCCTCGATAAATGTTCTATCCAACACAAAAATAATTGTTCAGTTCGAACCAGTAGTTGCTGAGATTAAACTCGCGTTCCAATAAACAAACTCTTCAGCTTTATAATATTAGTATGTTTGTTTATTTATGGTGAGATTTCATTGGTCTACTCTTAACCCTGCGCTACGAATAAAGTCACCGCTTCTAAAAAATAAAATGATATGTACGCACACATTTTTCAAGAGCCCGCCATATAAATAAGTTTGACATTAAACTTGACACGAAGAGCGATTTGTTCCAGCCTCCCCGATGGAGAGAGTCGTAAATCCCTCGTATCTCCGGCATTGCTCAGAGTACTACCCATTAGCTCGGATTTACGTTATCTTAGCGTGTGACCTGGAATCATATGAGGCAGTGCGTTGGTATATTAGGTATTTGGTAGCGTCTTAGCTGGCAAACTTATGAATGCATTGTCTATGTGTGCAGTCTGATACGTTAGGTATTGATTAACTAAGTAACATCACACCTTTTCCTTTCCCCGTCATATATCCTTGCTACTCGTGGGAACGCAATGACCTTGTTAAAACAAAGCACAAGGCAGAATGGCGGCGACGTGGTCCACAACCCGTCACGTCACGTTTCCCACACAGGTGAAAAGTGGATCGCTGGAAGTGATCTCTGCGTAATTTTATGTATGTATGTATGTAATCACATGGGATAATCTTATTTTAAAAGGAACATCTCAATGATTGTTTCAACTATTACAATTAATGATCAAAAAGTATTTAATTAAACCTTGTGCTGTTTCAAAGGCATTCCGCTTAATTCATTTATAACATTATTACGCATTCCTTCACTTGCCACCCGTTGATTTACAACATTGTAATTCCTCGTTCCGAATTGTAGCCATAACTAAGAAGCTTGGCCAGATAATTGTTTTTGCTGCCGAGTGAATCTTGGAGGATGTGGCGCTCCCCTCCGGCCTTTAGAAATTCTTTACCTCCAAGGATTAGACGGTGATAGGGTTGTACTGATTTAGCCAGTGAATGGGGAGTAATTTATAAAAAGCAGTTTAATTCAATGGCTTTGATATCGTCTTCTGGAGAAGGGTTTAAGAAGATCTTAGTGTCTTGTCGTTCATCAATTATGGGGCAGCGGTGGGCACCTGTGGCCCCAACTGTTTCTATTAAATTCGCGTACCTCTTTGAGAGACGTTGTAATTTACTGTCGTTTCATTTTGAAGGAATTCCCAGGAAATAGATTTAAGCATTTATAATTGGACTAAAATTATAATGTTAGGCTCCAAAATCACAGATGGTGAAACGGGGGAACTGGATACCAATGAGTATGATTATAAATAATTTGAAATAGGTAACTATTTGGAATATATGAATTATTTAAACTCGATTATTATTAAAATAGTCAATGAATTAATTAGTACTATGTCGGTCAAATCATATTTGTGGCATAACAGAAATCTACAGGTATGATAATTATTCAGTGTATAAAATTAATAAATACTGGTGACCCGCCGTGTCCTCACTTCGGGTAAATTTACATAAAACCTTCATAGAGGGCTTTAATACCCTCTATCTATTAATAAATTAAGGTAAAAAAATCTTTAAAAACAAGCTTTTATTTAAATGCGCTAAAAAGAAAAAAATAAACTTTTACACTATAACTTTACTGTCAACTTATAACATTTCAAATTCAACATATTTGACACAATTTATATGTTTTAAAAGCTTGTCGCGAGATTTAAGTACTCGTATTTACTTTCTTAGTTTAAAATTTTTAATAGGCAGGTATTTTAAAACTTGCTTTTAAAATTACGAGTAGGTACTTAAATCTCGCGACAAGCTTTTAAAACATATAAATTGTGTCAAATATGTTGAATTTGAAATGTTATAAGTTGACAGTAAAGTTATAGTGTAAAAGTTTATTTATTTCTTTTTAGCGCATTTAAATAAAAGCTTGTTTTTAAAGATTTTTTTACCTTAATTTATTTTATACTTTTTAGTTTTCACCTTGTAAGTTCCTATCATCAGACCCTGGTTACCATCTAGATCCAAAGTACTCATCTAGGCGAATCAAACGAGCCCAAACTCGATGGGGTTGTGTCGTTTAAGTACTGAGTTCGTTTGGCTATCTTCCGGCTCCACCATCGAACCCTGGTTACCATCTAGCTCCAAAGTACTCATCTAGGCGAATCAAACGAGCCCGAACTCGATGGGGTTGTGTCGTTTAAGTACTGAGTTCCTTTGGCTGTCTTCCGGCTCCATCATCAGACCCTGGTTACCATCTAGCATCTAAGTACTCATCTAGGCGAATCAAACGAGCCCAAACTCGATGGGGTTGTGTCGTTTAAGTACTGAGTTCCTTTGGCTGTCTTCCGGCTCCATCATCAGACCCTGGTTACCATCTAGCATCTAAGTACTCATCTAGGCGAATCAAACGAGCCCAAACTCGATTTGGTTGTGTCGTTTAAGTACTGAGTTCCTTTGGCTGTCTTCCGGCTCCATCATCAGACCTTGGTTACTATCTAGCACCAAAGTACTCATCTAGTCGAATGAAATGAGCCCAAACTCGATGTGGTTATGTTATTTAATTACTGAGTTGCTATGGCTATCTTCCGACTTCATCATCAGATCAGCTCCTAGTCATAATAATATTGCATTGTCATCGGATATACACGTGCATGCAAAATTTCAGCTCAATCGGTTGAGGGCAAGTGCCTTAAAATTGAGTTATAAAATTCCACCCGAACACACAAACATACATACTTACATACATACATTGCAAGTTAAATAAAAGCTTGTAAAAAGTTAAAAACTAAAACCCAACTACGACAAAAAACGACGCTGAAAAAGTATAAAACAAGACTTTTAGAACACTGAACTGAACAAAGTTGCTTATGTAGTTCCAAGTAAATGGACACAGTAGACTCTACCAAAATGCTTATGTTGAAAATTGACAATAATGTCATACAATACTATTTTGAAGTATGCAATATTTACTATGTAGAGATAGGTTTTCATGTTTGGAAAACCGCAGTCACACGTTGTCAGTGCTACGGTAGGTAGGTACTTGTGTATGGAACGTGTGACTACGCCTTTCCAAACATGAAAACTTATCTCTACATAGTAAATATTGCATACTTCAAAATAGTATTGTATGACATTATTGTCAATTTTCAACATAAGCATTTTGGTAGAGTCTACTGTGTCCATTTACTTGGAACTACATAAGCAACTTTGTTCAGTTCAGTGTTCTAAAAGTCTTGTTTTATACTTTTTCAGCGTCGTTTTTTGTCGTAGTTGGGTTTTAGTTTTTAACTTTTTATTATTTGTACTATTTTGGTGTTAAAGTGTATTTGTGGCGCATAATATTATCAAAAGTTAAATTGATGAACCAACATGTTTTATATATTTTAAGGGGACGTAGTAAAGAAGCTATGAACGAAAAGATGTGAACTATATGCAATCAGTCCATGAATATACGTAAAGTCACATGCAAATGCTAGTAATATATATATATTTAAAATGTACAAGTAAAGCGCTTTCCAATGATACCAAACACGGCGTATTTATCTTAACTTTATTTTTTTACTCTGTATGTTTTGTCCGCTAGTGGGCGCCACATTAGATTTTGTGAAACCCTATATAGCCTATAACCAGCGGACAATTAAGACGCTTCTAATGATATGTCATTTGTCGAATTCTGACAAGCAATTTAGAAGTTATGTGGAAACAGATGAACATACATACATACATACATACATACAAACATACATACAAACATACATACATACATACATACATACATACATAGCCTGTCAAAATCATAACCCTCCTTTTGCTTTGCCGTAGTCGGGTAAAAACACCGCATCTGAATCGTTGCGTAGTATTAAAGATTAAGGCATGCAAAGGGATAGGGATATAGGACAGAAAAAGCGACTTTGTTTTATGTAGTGATTTAAGGCATTTTATATAATGATAAATGATTTAATCATTACGTACAGAAAAGGAAGGCCAGAGCTTTTCCTCGAGGTAGAACTTACGCTCGATTTGAACTTTGAAAAGGTAATTATGTGCAAGTCTCGGAGTAAGCTCTGTCTCAGGAGAGCTTACGGAGCAGCGGCGGCGGATTACGGGCGTGGATCAAGCGGAACAATTAGTGCGGCGCTGCGAGATTAATAATGCAAGCGAGGATGTGTCGCTGCAGCCTGCAGTCGGGCTAAGTCCCCTTAGCGCGGCTGCACACGATGCCGCCGATGAACCTTTGAGGCTGCAAACTGGAGCATGCGGTGCCGAAGGCGGTAGGAATCGCGGTAGAACTATCGGCTTGCACGAGGTAGAAACGCTTATAAGTAAGAGCTCAACGCACTTCGCGAGCCACAGCCACCGAGTGCGTCCAGTTGGTAGCCGTACTAGAGATGTGTTGCGTACAGCGCCCCACATAATTTGCGTCAGAAGCATATTTTCCGGTCTACTATACTGTTGTTTGTAAGAGGTTTAGTTCCTCTTTTCTGCCACGTGTCATTAAGGCATGGCCCTTCCAGCTCATGTGTTCCCTCCCTCCTATGGTCCCGGGCTCCTCAGGCGTGGCGTGAAACGGCATTTAAGTAGGCCTTCAGGGTGAGTGCAACAGGCTCAATATGGTAAATTGTGCCTGTCGACCTCATGTATATGTATGATATGTTGGTCTCAGTACCGCTTACCATCAGGTGGAATGAGGTCAACTTGTAAGCCTTTTATAAAAAAAATACAGTGCTAGCTGTACTATACAGTGTAACCCAGATTTCTTGTAACACACTCTAGGTGGATCACATCACTCGCTAGAATATTAGGTATGTCTACGATAGAAAGTGTTGTGCGTGCGTAAAATGATGTTAGTTAAGATACAAAATGATGAATTTCATACCTCGGCATTGTGTGCAGGAGGGCTTAGGAAGCACCCGGGAAAATATAGGTGTGGCTTCCGGTGGGAACCGTGTGCACATCCCTTAAGCGACCACCCAGACACGGATGGACTGCAAACTCTAGCCGCAAGTGGCTAAGAAACTTCGCAAGTTTCTTTCGTTTGACACGTGGTGTGTGTGGAATCTGCAATAGGGTAGTTGCCTATTTTTTTATTTTGATGTAGATGGATGGACCACACAACATTAAAAAAAATGCTTAAAGAATTATTGTCATAACTTTAAATCTCGCCGAGATATTACTGTTTCAATAGCACATCATTTAGGCAAGCTCAAAACGCTCCATACAAAAAGTGACTGAATCGTGACGTCACGCTTCAGTTATTTGTATGCAACGCGCCAGAAATTTGTTCGGCAAGTATACTAAATATTGCGTTTATGAAAATGGTCTCAAAGCAAAAGTTGTTATTAATTATGTAATTTGAAATATGGTATTGTTTATTTTAATCACTTTTGATATTTTATAATGGACTCGCCCACCCAACTTCAAATGTCTATTATTGCCTCATTTTGTCAGAAATTTTAATTTCAATTTGACTTATGTTATTAATCTGCCTATATCTTACTATTAATTGTGAAATCACATGTAAAATTTGACTTAGGAAACTACCCAATTCATGAAGTCGTGCGGTCCTTGCAGGCGACATTTTGTCAGATGGGCTAAGAAGTGACTTAAGACTAGTACTTACAACTCCTATGTCTTAACCCATTAATTAGAAAAACTTATCTGTTTGTGAATTAGACACTCATTTGAGTAGCTAAGGGCCTAGTTGGTTATGAGATCGACTTATGATACATGAAATTACTATCTGTATATCGTCACTTCATATTTGTTTCGGTATCTTTCGATGACCAACTTTGTGTGGTTAAAATTAAGGTCATTATGTCAGCACGCATTCTATGAAATATTTGTTCAAAAATTATAAAAATTGCGTCCTTCCGCGGTTTAAACCGTTAGAAGGGACCACCCGACATGCCAAAGCGTGGCTCAGCAACGGTCGGCAAAACACAGGCCGTAAATAAAATGAAAAAGCAATTATTTCTCTAACAGATGTAGTACAGGGCCGCCAGCCCTTAATTAAAAGTGGGATTCTGCGGGGATCAGGCCCGCGTTTGCTTGTAAATTGATTCTGTGGTTCGTGTAAACATTATCTTTCATAATAACTCCTTTAAATTAGGTTCGTATGTGGCATTTAGTTTATAATGGCGATGCTTTACGCTGGTTGGTGGGGCTTAAGATGGCGGTTTCTTGAGCTGTATTGTGACTTTAATTTATCATTATTGAGAACTAAATATGTTTGGGATATTTGCCATGTCTCCTTAAATTATCGAGTTTTCGATATTTAGGCACTGTGTCAATTCGCCATGGAATCTTGATTATCCATTCTTCTAATAAATCTGTAAGGGTCGGTCATGGACTAAGTTAGTTTGTTTTCAGAGATATTGTGTTTATATGCTCAATCTATACTAATATTATAAAGCTGAAGAGTTTGTTTGTTTGTTTAAACGCGCTAATCTCAGGAACTACTGGTTCGATTTGAAAAAATCTTTTTGCGTTGTATAGACCATTTATCGAGGAAGGCTTTAGGCTATATAACATCACGCTGCGACCAATAGGAGCAAAGATACAATGGAAAATGTGTAAAAAACGGGGGAAACGCAAACGAAGTCGCTGGCACAGCTAGTATATGATACTGATACTAATTTCACAATTTTTAGAATATTTTTCTGTATGTGTGTATGTATGTATGTTCCTCCATAACTCTTAAACCAATTATCCGAATTTGATGAAATGTGGTATAAAAACACATAGACATCTGGGACACAGGATAGGCTATTTAAATTTTAGCTCCAACGCGAACGGAGTCGCGGGCACAGCTAGTACCTAATAATACCACAATTAATTTAGTAATCAAGTGAGCCATATGTTAAGCTTTTTAATATGTATAACCTTAGATATAAGATAATTGCTAAACCTTTACAGGGTTTATCATCATCATCAGCCCATTTCTGTCCACTGCTGGACATAGGCCTCTCCAAATGCACGCCACTTCTCTCTATCCTCGGCCACTCGCATCCAGCTCCTACCAGCCGTCCTGCGCAGATCGTCACACCACCTGGCCTGCGGGCGTCCTACACTACGTTTGCCGAGACGCGGTATCCACTCCAGAATCCGTCTACCCCAACGGTTGTCGGTTCTACGGCTGATGTGGCCAGCCCACTGCCACTTCAACTTGCTAATGCGATGAGCTATGTCGATGACTTTGGTTCTCTGACGGATCGCCTCATTCCTGATTCGATCCCGCAGAGAAACACCGAGCATAGCTCTTTCCATAGCCCGCTGAGCGACTTTTAACTTGTGGACCAGCCGTGCCGTCAGTGTCCACGTTTCGGCTCCATACGTCATGACGGGTAGGACGCACTGATTAAAGACTTTCGTCTTTAGGCTTTGTGGGATTGACGATGAGAAGACTCGACGTAGTTTCCCAAACGCTGCCCAACCCAGCTGAATTCTTCTATTCACCTCGTCCTCAAAGTTGTTTCGACCCAACTGCATAGTCTGCCCAAGGTACACATATTTTTGAACAACTTCGAGGACGGTGCCGTGAATCGCAATCGGTTCCGGTAGTACATGTTCATTGAACATGACCTTGGTTTTGTCCAAGTTCATCCGTAGGCCGATGCGCGCAGAATTGCCAGCCAGGTCATTCAGCATCTGTTGTAGGTCCTGCAGCGTCTCTGCCAGAATGACGATGTCATCTGCAAATCGCAGGTGAGAGATGTGTTCACCATTTACGTTAATGCCACGTCCTTTCCAGTTCAGCGTCTTGAACAAATCCTCCATTGCATTTGTGAACAACTTCGGGGAGATGACGTCCCCTTGTCTCACTCCTCTATGCAATGGTATGGGTTTTGTTTGCTGATTCTGTACTTGGACAGACATGGTTGCGGCTTGGTAAAGACATTTCATCACCTGGATGTGCCGCCAATCTACTTGGCATCGCTGCATGGACTCAGAACTGACCAGATTTCAACAGAGTCAAAAGCTTTCTCATAGTCCACAAATGCTAGGCACAGGGGCTGATCATACCCCTCAGTCTTCTGTATAATCCGCATTGTGTGGATGTGGTCTATGATGCCGTATCCGCTCCGAAATCCAGCCTGTTCCGGTGGTTGGAATTCGTCGAGTCTTCGTGCAAGATGGTTCGTGATTACTCTTGAGAAAAGCGTATAGACGTGGCTTAAAAGGGAAATAGGTCGATAGTTCTTCAAAGGGTTTTGTCACCCTTTTTGAAGAACAGGACGACCACACTCTTACTCCACGCCTCCGGAGTTCTCCCTTCAAACAGGACAGCGTTAAAAAGCCTTTGAAGCTCCCTCAGTACGGGTTTGCCTCCAGCCTTTAGCAGCTCTGTTGTAACGCCGTCCTCTCCAGGGGCTTTTCCATTTTTAAGCTGCCCAAGAGCAATCTCAATTTCGTTATTGCTAACTTCTGGTAGGTCTTCGGTATAGTGGCGTGTCAATATGGCTCTAGTGTCCTCATTGCCGGGATCAGGGCGAGACGCATGCGAGGCGTATAACCGGCCATAGAAGTCCTCTATCTCCGAGAGGACTGCCGGCTTTGAGGCAGCAATGTCCCCATTCGCTGTGGTCAGCTTCGTTAGGTGGCTTCTTCCGAGAGATTGTACAAACACCTTTGACCCCCGATTCTGTTCAATAGCTCTTTCAATCAGAAGAGTATTGTAGCACCGGAGGTCGCGTCGCACACATTTATTGATCTCCCGGTTGAGAGCCCGAGCTTCCAGTGCAGTAGCGGGTGGGTCTTCACGTCGCTGCCTCATTAGCCTTAAGGTCTTCTCGGAAAGTTTAGACTTCCTATCTCCGCGCCTTCTGCTGCACAATCTCGATCCTTCCTCCCTGAGGACACGAACCATATTTTCAAGTTTCTGGTTAACGTCAATCGAGGTTTCCATAGCTGCAAATCGGTTCTCCAGATTTGACTGGAACGTTTCGGATCCTGTAATGGTCTGGAGCAGAGTAGGTCGGAGACTCGACCTCACTAAGCGAACACGTTCGGCTTTAAAATCGATATTCAGAGTGCCTCGAACAAGACGGTGATCACTGCCGGTGTTAAACCTGTTGAGCACGGAGACATCTCTGAATATGTGCCGCCTATCCGCTATGATGAAGTCGATCTCGTTCCTAGTCACAGTATCGGGACTTTGCCACGTCCACTTCCTTTGAGGCTGCTTCTTAAAGAAAGAGTTCATCAAGAAGAGCCCCTCCCGTTCGAGGAAGTTGACAAGCATTTGCCCCCTGTGATTTCTAGCTCCAAAACCGTGGGACCCTACTACCGATTCACTGCAAAATTGTACTCCCACTTTAGCGTTGAAGTCCCACATCACAACATTGTAGTGGGTCTTAGTGGTGGAGTGGAGGGCCTTCGATATGTCATCGAACATTTTCTCCACTTCATCGTCTGAGTGTGAAGAGGTCGGTGCGTACACTTGCACCACTTTGAGGCTAAGCCTCTCGGTGAGCTTAATGATGAGGTACGCTACCCTGCTCGAAACACTAGACATTTCCACCACGTTGTCAGAGAGGGACTTATTGACCAGAAAACCGACGCCACCTTGAGAATGTTTGTCTCCCTCGCGGAAGTACAGCAGGTGGCCTGATTCTAGGGTTATGGTGTCCTCCCCGCTCTTCGGACTTCGCACAACCCCAGAATGTGCCACCTAATTTTCTCAAGCTCTACCTCAAGTTGCGCCAGATGCGAGTCGAGCCGTAGCGTGCGTCCGTTATACGTCGCCAGAGTCAGTGTGTTTTGGTGGCCTTTCGTAGCCCGGGGATTCTTAGCACCCCCCGCTCCGCCGTTACCATGGTCGCCACCGTGACCAGGAATAGCGGGGCTGCCGGGAACTGGGGGCCGTGGCCTTTTGTATACCATTTAGAGGGTTTGCCCATAATCACCACGCTGGGCAGGCGGGTTGGTGATCGCAGTTTTCATGTTCGAGGTGATGCGGAGAGCGCTGCTGCCCGATCTCCGATCATGTTCCATACCTTGCAGTAGTCCCTCTGTCGCCTTCTACGACACCCGCGGGAAGATTTGGGGAGGTGCTATTCTATTCTGCCGGCACCCCACGGCGTTATAAGCTGTACTAAAAACTGTCATACCTGTGCAAAAAATAAATAAATAATTTGAGGAAACATGGAGAATATCCAGATATATTCATGTGTGTTACCATGACAGTTTAACATCATTATTTACTGTGCTAACTCCAAGTCATATATTCTGTGTCAAGTACAGAAACGTTATTACCTAGTATTTTATGAGTGATCTATTTCATATTACTGACACGCAGTGGTTTGGATTGTGCGTGTAATAAAGCGATCATTTACTATCGACTAACGCCCACCTCAGCTCAATATATCATTCTTGAATCATATTACGTATATAAATAAACATAACTGTGTTCATGTTAATTCGTGTATTTCACAGCTCAGAATGTGAAACGCATGCCATAGGGCCCGCATGGGAGAAACCGTTTTCATTAGGTATGAGATGCCGTAGGGTCTAATCAAAATCAAAATGTCTTCATTTATATAGGCAATTTACCACATCTATACTAATATTATAAAGCTGAAGAGTTTGTTTGTTTGTTTGAACGCGCTAATCTCAGGAACTACTGGTCCGATTTGAAAAAATCTTTTTGCGTTGAATAGACCATTTATCGAGGAAGGCTTTATGCTATATAACATCACGCTGCGACCAATAGAAGCAAAGATACAATGGAAAATGTGTGAAAAACGGGGGAAACGCGAACGAAGTCGCTGGCACAGCTAGTTAGTAATAATAAGATTCTACCACCGGTTCGGAACGCCGATTCTACCGAGAAGACTCCGGCAAGAAACTCGATAGTCGCTCTTTTTAAACGAAGCATCATGTTATACATTGTAAATGAGCCAAGTCATACAGTCTGGGTGTGCCATAGCAAAAAATACCATATAATATATTTACCTACTACTATTAAAAATGACGATAATTAAAATCAAAAGAAAGAGAGTCAAGATAACAATGTTCAGAATACCATAACAAATCCAACCTGCATGACAAAGCTTACATAGGGTAGAATTTTAATAAATACAGAATGCTTTCTATACGTGCTATGTATTGAATTTCCTCATTAATGAATGAGGTGCTATGTGTAGAAAGCAGTCCCCGAATGCTTTGTTTAGACCGAGCTATCAACCGATAAATTTCATTGGTCCTTAGCCCGCATTCGGGGACTCCCCGAATCAGGGCTTACTCCTACTGATTTATCTATTACTAGTGACCCGCCCTCGCTTCGCTTCGGGTAAATTTTACATAAAAACCTTCCTCTTGAATCACTCTATCTGTTGGAAAAAACCGCATCAAAATCCGTTGCGTAGTTTTAAAGATTTAAGCACACATAGGGATGTAAGGACAGAAAAGGCGACTTTGTTTTATACTATGTAGTGATTTTTAACTACTTTAAAAAGCGTCGATGGCCGAGCGGTTATGGTCGTTGCTTGCCATGCGAGAGGTCGCCAGTTCAAAACCCCGCCGCGTACCACTGTGTTTTTATGTTTGAAATGCATATGTATGATTATAAATATAAATAAAGGCGTACGACCGATTTCAGCCATGGCGACCGCGTTAGGACCGAGAGGTCCCCGGTTATGTATGATTATTCGACGCTTTAACGGTGAAGGAAAACATCGTGAAGAAACCTGCACACCTACGAAGATATTCTTAGGTTGTGTAGTCAACCAAACCGCACTTGGCCAGCGTGGTTGACTAAGTCCTGATCGCCCTAGTTTAGGGTAGGCTTGTGCCCCAACAGTGGGGACATGGTGGCAAATGATGACTGATTTATCGCCCAACGAAAATGCGCCTTAACAATATTCCCCTTAACACGTACACGTACTCTTTGCATGGTAACAGGGACACCGTTAAAATTAAAAATACAGTTCGTCGTCACCTGCAGGCAGACTCCATTCAAGTCTCGTCGCCAGGACCCTGAATGCTATGAATGCTAATCGCTTTTTCCGGGAGCACAATGGAATGTTTTGTGCCGTCAAGTTCGCGCCTCTCTCGCGGTGTTTTTGTGCCGAGCCGGTCAAATGAAAAGTGTAGACTTGGTCGATTTTTATCTGAAGTTATTGGGTTGTCTGCCTTCCTCCGAGAGCTTTTTTTGTGTCTGTCCGAGGAAGTTTTTAATTAAGTCCGAGTATTTGTCGTTTAGCTTCTGTTATTCATCGTTAAAAACAGAATTTCATCAAATATTAGTCTTTATGGGTCTACACGCGTTATTAGGAGAAGCAAAATTGGACTGGCTCGGTGGAACAGTGGTAAGTGACCCAGGTTTACCACCTACGGTTCCAAGAGTCGTGGGTTCGATTCCCACTCGGGACAAATATTTGTGTGACGAACATTGGTGTTTGTTCCGTGTCTGGGTGTATTATTAAATATATCTATACTATAATAAAAACGTAGAGGTAAAAATTCTTGTACTTTTTTGAAAAACGCAAAAAAAACGAGTCAGGGATATGTTTTGAGAGTAGTAGAACACATCCCCATACTCAAAAAAATTTTTTTTTTCTGTCTGTTTGTTTGTTTGTTTCGACTGACCGCCTAAACGGCTGAACCAATTTAAATGAAAGTTTGCACGAAGGTAACTTAAAATCCGGAAAAATACATAGGAGACTTGAAATCACTGACAGTGAACTGGTTCCCGTGGGACATTAAAAAAACCCAAATATTTGACTGATCTCTGAAACTGTTACACCGATTTAAATGAAATTTTGCATGGTGGTACCTTACATCCCCGGTCAAGATCTTAAATACTTTTAGTCACAGAAATTCCTGTAGGATTGTTAAAAATCTAACTTTATTAGATCACGTACAAAAATAGTAAAAGTATATCGACCAAAATCAACCTTCTGACTAGGACTATACGGACTACTTTATTAAGAAAAACGCCATAGTAGGGGAGGTAAATAGCTAGATTTGCTCTTACTTAAACGACATGGAATCTGAATCGAAAGATTACGCTAAATCAGAAGAAAGTTTATTACACTTTCTTTATAAGTGGGGGGTCAGCGATTAATACAAGGGGGCTGCCTGGTAACAAGCGGCGGCAGAAAGAAAAAAGTTATTTGATCGTGTCAGTCATTCAAAGTGCATGTTAAATAATCCCTAAAAAAAATTGTAACGATTTGGATATGGCATAAAGTCATAATTAATATTTGTGTCTGTTGAAAAACACAAAATCATAATCTTGAGATACTTTAGCGCGTTACAATTTTATGCAGGAGGTTCAAGTTCATATCAAAGTCCTCCTGTACAACAATCTGCAATTTTTTTTTCTTAACATGTATCATCTCACTGCTCGACAAAGGTCTCCTTCAAACCCATTCATTGCTCTCATCCAAGCGTAGGACTTGCCAGTTCTTTGATACATGGACCAGATCTTCATACCACCTTTTCTTGGGTCTTCCTGTTCGGCGAAAATCGTCTTCAGGCACGCGAATTCTGGTCCATCTATTGTTCTTTACCCTGCAGACATTCCGCGCCCATTGCCACATCAGTTTTTGGTGGTATATTTTATTTTATATTTTTACCTAATATCTATGATACTCCGCTCTATAGCGCTTTGAAAAACCTTGAGTTTGGATTTCTGATTTTCGGTGAAGGACTTAGATTTTGCCCCATATGTTAGGATAGGCAGTATGAAAATGTCGATGAGTTTGCGGTTCAGTGATATAAGAAGGTCACCCTTGATATACCCATTCATAGACCAGAAGCTTTTCCAGGCGTTGTCTGCTCTACGGAGTATTTCTTTGTCCTGCCTGTATTCGAAGGAGACTGCCTAGCCCAAGTTTATACTCCTCTACATATTGCTTTACCTGCCTGTTGACTGCTATCCTATCATTGGTGCTGTTGGTCGCGACCTTGGTTTTGGGTCTATTCATCGTCAGTCTAACCTCAAAGCTTTCTGCGCTTAGTTGTTCGAGAATCAACTTAAGTTCTGTCGAGGTATACTTATTTGTGATGAGGAAAATGTCATCTGCTAGGCGAAAGTTTGTGAGTCATCTATCCCATACACCAATTTCTTTTGTTGCCTATAATATCATAGTGACCTGAAGACTTCTTGAAGCGTGCTACTGAAAAGCTTTGGTGATAGGGAGTCACCCTGTTTAACTATTTTTTTTGTATTTTGAATGTCAGGCGTTCAGTGTGCAGTTTGATATCGGCTGTGCTTTGTTGGTAAATGATTTGGAGAAGTTTTATGTATGTGGTTTCGACGTTTTGCTGAAGAAGAGAAAGCTAATTGGGTTGATGTGGGAGACCAGTTAGAAAAGTTTATGAAATTCGCTACATTTCTCTTTTATCTGGTTTTCGGTATGGAGGTGGTCAGTTGTCCAATATTTGCTTACTGGCTTGCATTGTTGGTTTGATTTTTTTTTAATTGGTAGGCTGTTTGGTATTATCTGAATGTTCAAATAGAGGGATATCGCTATTCTAAGCATATAGAGGGGAAATTATAAACATTCACGTAAAATTGTTGGATATTATAAAATTCCATTTAAAAATCTTACAAGACAGAATCTGTGTCTGATCAAGACTGCAAAACCCCCGTTGGGCTCCCCAACTATCACGTTTTTAGCTGGCAAGTCATGTCAAATATTGTCAGATTTGATATGAGTGTTTAGTTCTTCGTTAGTTCAAGAGATGTCACTGTACTTCGCAATATTACTTCAAATACTAAAAGTAGGTAATTAAAAGTTTCCATTTCATTAAAGTTACGATGATGAAACAATGAGATAATAACGATAAAAGTTATTATCTCATTGTTTCATTACGAATACAATACAATCTACAAAGTGGCACATAACAAACTAGCAAAGCAAATACTAATGTAATTCGTCACATGGCAACACACGTCCTTTATAGATACCTTAAGGCAGTGGATCGGTAGTTTGTATTTTTTACCTTTTGAAGTCATCCTGATATCAAACATCAGTTTTGTGTACTATCTACATAGGTACAGTACGCTGTTTGCAACCATTGAAACCTGTTTCTGTCAAATCAAATACATTTGGTTTTATAGTTCTAAAATGTAAAAAATAATTTTGTGAGTCCTAGCTACCACTCTCCTCATTTGGCTAGAGCATTGCTTAGCCATAAAAAAATTGGGCGAGTGAATCCTCTTTTAGTTGGCCGATTTGTAGTGAAAATGTTGTTTATCACCTATTAATCAGTAAACAATTTAAGGTTATTACAATCAATAACAAAGTTTAATTATATTTTATTTTCTAATAGTCCTGTAATTACTTTAAAAAATGCTTCCTAAAATCAAAATGCTGGCGAAAGTTACGATTCCACGCAGACGAAGTTGCGGGCACAGCTAGTTTAAGTATATTTGTGTATCCACTGTTGATCCTGATACCCGTAACACAAGTGCATAAGCTACTTACTACGGGATTAGATCAATGTATGTGATGTTGTGATAAAAAAATATATATATAATTAAAAAAAAACTTACTGCCCGACGTTACGACTGGGTTACTCCAATCATGGTCGCAAGCGAAATTTCATCATTAGTTTCTGTCTCAATACGGTGATCTTCAAATGATGTAGCGGCGTAGTCTAGCTACTATCTACATATTGTTTCCTTTACTTGTAAAGCTCAAATTTAATACATATTCATAACTTAACAGTGCACGCAAAACACAATATCCTAGTTTCATCGTGCTGTAGCATCTCCGGTGATCTAACCTCTTGTATGACATGAATGTTAATTGCTTTTTCCGTCTAAGTCCCTGGCACGCTTGGTGTCGTGTTGTAAAATGGAAATGAAACACAATTTGATGAATCATTTTCCGTTTATTCTTTCATTTTACGATATAGATGAACACGGAATACAATCAACGAAGTAAACATTTTCTGATTGAAATCCGGTATCTTTGAAAATTTGTAGTGGCAATCGGTCAAGAGCAGGGTTCAGTAAGGATCGTTTTATTAATATTAGATGACTCCAGGCACAAATTGCAAAGAACATTCTAACAGGTTAGACATACTAATTTTCATTTGGAAGTTATATCATTACAAAGTAGTAATAGTCGCTTGTTGTTAGATATTACAAATTTGTATTCGTCATTCGTAGTTTTCCAGCAGCATGTCCAATTCGGTATTGCAGACATATTAAAATTGCTGTTTCCATTTTTCGGAGGCCATAAACCGAGTTCGGGCGCCGCGTCCGCCGCATGCTAATGCGACAAAACTCCTTCTGAATTTACTAACAGTTTAAATTTCCTAGTGAAATTGCGTTCGTCGACATGCTGTGCGAAAACTTACATGTAAAATTAGCTTGAATTTAGTCTAGGAGCAGCTAATTTGCAAAGAATTAGGATGCACGCCTGTATAACGACGCATTCACCGCAATTGTTGATTCCGTTTGAGCCCCTGTGCGTTCTATCAGCGTGCGGTTATACAATTTGACTGATTCATGATAGAGACACGCGCAAATTGTTAAGTCTCTTTGGAAGCCAATTAGGTTATTTCTATCACCATTCGCAGTCACAAGGCAAATGATGGTTATTGCCGTGTCCAAACAGCAAGTCCTATTCAGCTACTCACGTGAATGTGTCATGTTTAACTGACATGTTTGCTAATAACAGCGCTGAGCGGCAATGTCCAATGATGTCACGTAACGAGTTGTTGTCCCACAATAGAGCCGATTCGGTTTGTGTACACGACACGTGCCCTTGTCCGATCCCGCCCCGGGGCTGAACCACAACGAAAAAAAAATAAGTGGCATCATTAACAAATTCGCCTTGATCACAGATGGAAAAAATACAAACGCGTTCCTAAATTGAAACGTCTAACGAAATTATCCGGCTTCTTTCCGCCTTTCTAATTGGTTGAATTTGTTTTCTTTGAAGAGAAATTTGGATCATGAATATTTAATTGGAGATGATAATTGTACATATTTTGAAGTAAATTGTTCTAATAGGCGTATATTTTAGCGATGCAAGAAGTTTCACAAATAATTAGTAAATTATTTAATAACAAAATAATGTTTTAAACCGTTTTCATTTTCCTTAGACTACTTTAAAACAAAACAAAGACTGGGTTATATGGCAAAGCGTGAGCGTGAGTACTTGAGTATGTGTATCATAGTAATCTTATAGTATCACTACATAGTATAAAGCAATTAAGGTGATTCCTGCGTCTGTCTGTCTCTACGTATGTTTAAATATTTTAATCTACGCAACGGATTTTAATGCGGTTTTTTAATAGATAAAGGAATATAATAAGCGAAGCGAGGGCGGGTCACTAGTGCGTTGGTGGTAATAAGTACACAAATAGAGATACTACTATATATTATGGTAATACCTCTTATCTGGAAAAAGATGGGTTTTCCAAGACAAATCGTGACTTGGCAAAAGTAAGTTAAACTTAAATTCATTGACTGCAGTGGCTAGTAACCCAGGTTCACTAGCTGCGGTTCCAAGAGTCGTGGGTTCGATTCTCACCTAGGACAAATATTTGTGTGACGAACATCGGTTGTTTCATGTCTGGGTGTGTTATTATTCAAGTATATATTCAAGTTTATTTGTGTATTCACTGTTGATTTTAATGTTTGTAACACAAGTGCTTAAACTACTTACCACGTAATCAGATCAATGTATGTGATGTTGTGTAATATTTATTTATATATTGATTATTTATATTGAGAATTAAATTGCCTTCCTCAGTTGTGTCATATTTCGCCTGAGCCCTTTCCCAGTATATGATTGCCAGAACAGGACATTTCCCGCAGTCAATCCGTGCCACTCGTCTGAAATCGACTTAAACGGAGCCTCCATTAATTATTCCCTTCTAATTAATTATCTCACGCTATAATTAAGATCACTCGAGTCAAATTCGAATTATTCTTCGCGACTCGGAACGTAATAACAGTGCTTACTCGAATAATTTAATACAATATTCGATGCTTGAAATTATGAATTGAGCACTTAGTCCGTTTAATGAAGTCATTTAGCAGGTTGGGCAGGCGTTTAGGGTCTTCGCAGGCAACGTTGATTTGGATGACAACTGAAATGAGTATAACAAATTTTTTTTCACATTGTGCTAGTAATAGAATTGTAACGAGACTCCTAACAACATATGATCCAAGATCCCAAAGCTGCCAGACGTCACTTATTTCCTAATGGACAAAATATATACGATTGAGTAGTGGTGGGGTGTACTATAATCATATGACTAGTTGCTACCTTGACCAGACGGCCATTTTTCAGGTATCAATTAATCAAGGTACATAGAAACACTGCTCACCTCACTTAAATTCTGATGGCTGATTTTTTCACACAATATCGTTAAAAACGTCTGGCAGCTCTGGGATCTTCCTTTAATAGGTTTTTATCACTTTATTACATAACTATTGACCTGCTCTTGCTCTTCTTCGGATATACATATTATACATAAAAACCTTCCTCTTGAATCCCTCTATCTATTAAAAAAACCTCATCAAAATCCGTTGCATGGTTTTAAATATTTAAGCATAAATACATACAGACAGCTGCGGGAAGCGACTTTGCTTTATACTACGTAGAGTAGCTAATAAATTCAAACAAAATGACTATATCTTGACTGAAAAACGTCCTAAAGATAAATGAAAAGGAAATGAAACATTAATTATCTTAGTGCGACACTATGTAAAATAGCTAGTATACTCTACTCTACATGTAACTTGGTTACATGACTCAATGCGTGTCATGTAATCGCGTCGAATTGCTGTCAGCTAAACGATTGGTTCATCTATCAATTAATTAGCGCTCGCTATTAATTCATAATTTAACTTCCCACACTCCACTCATTTATATGGGTCAGTTCTCAGCGAAAGTGCATTTGCCCCATTACAGCATCGGGAATGTCAACTGAAAATTTACAAAGCGCAACGAACAAGCTGCTTTTTAATAAAAATAAGCTAAAAAGCGTCGAGGCGCAATAAACGTAATGCAGCGCTGTAGCGCTGAGGTATAATTGGACGTAGCGGTTCGCAGCACCCGCTGAGTTGCGCCCGCTCATTAAAAATATATTATGTGCTGTGCCTTTTCGCTGTTAACTCCTTTGCTTGTAGTGTGAGCTGAAAGAGTTGTTCGGTGTACATTGGGTTCTTTGTCGTCCTGAAGGTGTACTCGTTGGTAAACACCAAGATGTACAATTCAAAAGACTCGTTCTTTGTAACAACGATGACATATTATTATTCTTAATATTAGGAGAAAATGAGACAATATGATGGTTTGAAAACTGCTTCGTGACAAATTAGTCGTCCAGGTGTCTCTAAACAAATACCTTGGCAATTATTTCAATTAGTTAAAGAAAGAAGATAAAGATAAAGATATTTATTTACAAAAACATGTGTATGATGTACATAATACAGCAAAGCATAATATTATGGGTTGGTACAAAAATTTGTTTCAACATGTCTTGCCGACTTTGGCGTGTAAAATTCAAATAAAACATAGATAACTTCACATCATTAAATAAAAATTTCAATATTATAAGAATTATTATTAATTATTAGAAAGAAAGAAGACGAAAAATGTTTCGGTAAATGAAAACAATACAATGTATCCTTTCGTTAAGGACCTTGGTGACCAAACACAACTTGAAATTTGCATTACTTGAAAGACTTGAGTTTTGTGTAACCTTCCCTATTCCAGGGTCACGTCTCGAATAATGAGGAAGGCCTAGGAAGCATTAATCACTCTGACTAGAGCCTGGAACTAGGTCAAATATTAGATCACACGGCTTGTCTTCAGACTCTGTAAGATTTGATAGATTATGGCAAAAAGTAGGTGGGTACTTCATCGGGATATGAACATATAATGAGTATGGGATGGCAGTATTAAAAGCAAGTGGTTATAATATATAAATAAATATAAATAGCTGTGCAGGCCGTGGGTTATCATTAATTAAGGAATTTAATGGTTTTCACTTTTGTTTCCACGATCACCGAAGTATTTGTCTTCATCATCATCATCATCAACATCAGCCCATATACATCGCCACTAGGGCACGGACCTATCCTAAACTAGAACGATAAGGTCTTAGTATATGCTTCTTTCTTTTTTTCTTTTCTTTAAATACTAGTTGTGCTGTACTTGCCAGCGTTGAGTGTCAGTCCAACTTCATCCGCGTAGAAAAGAGACTCTAGGCAGTATTTTTGAATATACTCGCGCCTACCAACGCCTAGCAAGTAAACAAACACTATATATTATGTAGAGCACACAATATAACACAATATGAAAAGCACATCTAGATCAGATCAGTCGTTTCTGAGACTACCGTGCACAAACGTACAGATAAACAGACAATCCAAAAATTATTGTTTTGGATTCCACCGCGCTGATAAAAGTTTCCTATATTGTTTTAATGTTTTAATCATATTTAATCTATGTACAGCCAGTGATACATTACATTTCGATTATATGTATAGTAAAAGATATAAACAACGCACACATAATTATTGTCTTTTATCTATATTACGACACTTAAGCATAAACGAGACAACCATTCATCTACGTGTGTGAGGTTGTAATAAATACTAGTTAAGAATTTAAGTTAATTACTGTATTAGTTAGTATAAAATACTTTACTTGGCAACTCTAGCCCGGTCCCGTAGCGCTATTTCCGCCCACACCTTTTGTTTCCGGTACGAACGCCCAGCACTAATACTTGCATTCTGAAACCGTTGTATTAGTTTGGTCTACGCTTTTATTTCTTTTGCCTTGGACGGGGAGTTTCCTCTACTGGGATTATTGTGGATATTTGCATCGCACACAAGGCCCGTTTTTATTTGGGTAAAATAGTTGGCTATTAATTTTAATTATAGCGCCGCGAGAGAGATATATGCGGCAAACAAATAATTTGTGTTAATATTTTTCTTTTGTTGAACCGCTCGGGGATTCTG
This sequence comes from Maruca vitrata, assembly GCA_039566165.1. NCBI lineage: Eukaryota > Metazoa > Arthropoda > Insecta > Lepidoptera > Crambidae > Maruca > Maruca vitrata. The sequence goes on from CM076929.1 coordinate 14,525,798, forward strand.
AAGAGTTAATAGTAATGAACGAAAAATTATATAAAAAGCGTCGATGCTTGCCAGTTCAAACTCCGTTACTGTGTTTTCAAATTTAATTTGTTTTCGGGCTGATGATGTTGATGATTTGCGTAAAAAATAGCCTTGTCCTTTTCTCAAGCCCTACACTATCTGTGTACCAAACTTCATTTGAATCATTTATACAGTTTCGGCGTAAAGTGTGACAGGCTGACAGGTTTTTCGTATCGTATTTATAATATTATGAAATAGTTATACTTACCCAATCTGATGTAAGTACAACGCTCTATATCTTGGAAGTCCCCAGACTAAATAACACCGTTGTAAGTATTATTAATCGATTTAATTTGCGGCGCGCTCGTCCCGGGCCTCCAAGACCCGGAACGGAGTTATTACGATGCCGTTAAACGGTCTTGGAACTAGCGAATTGTATCGCGTGTTTTCCCTCCTCGGATAATAATAAAAACAAATTGTACAAAGTTTTTATCGCCACGGCCCTCTGAAGGGAATAGGGACGGGAATTATTACACCTGCGTTCGTTGTCGATACTCTTGCGGTGGTGAATTTTTATTAGTCGTTTAGTTAGAGCAACTTTTCTTTGAGTGCTACGATGCTACGGAGCTACGAAGTAGCTGCATGTTAGCTACGACGAGTGTAGTCGTTGTAGCAGCGCTACAATATAATGGTGTTTATTGTGTTCGTTTTTGATTTACTGTGTGTTAAATTAAGTTACAATAGACTTTGATTTTTGATTCAAATACTATATTTGTATGAATATGTGTAGTGATCGGAGATCGCGAGATGATAAAATGTCACATTCTCTATTGTATTTAATTTATCTAATGGACATAACGTCACTGGAGTGTCTTCCATTAGTTTCAAATAACGTACATTCAAGACGCTATTGAAAGTCTCGTGGAGGAGAAAGAAGGGGGGGGGGGAGGAGTGGTGAAAGGGGGTAGTTTTCTTGGTTTATTTTTGAAGATAGGTATTATTGTGGGCTGGTATCTCCTTTCTTCTTTTTATTTATAAAACGCTAACAAGATGACTCACATTGCTCATTCCATCTGATGGTAAGCGGTAGTGAGATCCACATATGAGGTCGACGGGCACAATATACTATATCTAAGAAAGAGCGGAATCCCCTGGTACAGGCAATTTCATGCTTAAAAGGGGGCTCCAACAATTTATGTACAATTTATGTTCAGAAAACCAATAAACAATTTTTATTTTTTTTTTTTTTTTTTATTAATAGACCATATCGAGCCTGTCGCATTCACCCTAAAGGCCAGCTCGAATGCCGTTTCACGCCCCGCCTGAAGAGCCCGGAATCATACGAGGGAGGAAAAACATGAGCTGGAAGGGCATTCCACGCCTTAATGACACGGGGCAGAAAAGAGGAACTAAACCTCTTAGTCCGAGCCACCAGCGCCTGCATTGTATGTGGATGGCAGCGCTGTCCAGCAAGTGTCGTGGGTACTCTTGTGTAGTGGTGTAAATACATACATAAAATCACGCCTTTTTCCCAGAGGGTTGGGCAGAGATCACTTCCTGCCATGTGCTACGGTCCTGGCACACCACTTTCGCTTCATCCACATTCATCAACCTCTTCATGCACGCTCGTCGATTACGGGTACTTTTGATTTGACCTTTCTTTAGGTGTATTCTTGTGGGTATTTTCCTTCCTGTATGTATCGACATCCCTCCCGGCCCTCCCTCGGCCTCCAGGCTTGTTTGCACGCCGGCCGTGCAGACGAGCGGCCCCATTACGCAGCGCTAATGGACGCCCGACTGGACAACCATGAATTTTAATGAGGCCGCTCAAAGAGTTCGTCTGCCAAGTGCGAATTCGTCGAAGTTGCCCGGATAGCTTTGTTTGATGGAATTATTCGCTTAATACTCGTTTATAATTAATCGTGTTATTTCACGAGATTAGCGAATTTTGTTGCTAAATTATGTACGGGTAAGTTAGCAGTGTTTCTTTGGTATTTTGGTAGACGTAACAAAGTCGGGTAGCATTCAATCATCATGGACCTTTCTGTCCTTTGTGGGGAAATAAAGAAAAGTTTTGTGAATTTTTTGTAGGTTATTTTTTGTTTATTTATTATGAAACAAATATAACTGCTCATTGCGTCATTAGAATTTAAATAACATAATAACTTAATGAAAGAAGCTAATAAATATTATTCAATACAACAAATTCATTCATCGTTTTATACTTATGTAAATTTCCTTCATAATTAAAAGGAAATAAAAGACAAATAAAAAAATAAAATTGTTTTGTAAAAAAATGTGAGCCTTTATTAATACTTTCTCTTTGAGATCTACATCGTTGATGAATAGTGTAAATTATAAATAGGCGACGATTTTAAGGAGTGGCCGTAGCTCCAACTATTATCTTTTATTTCTGAATGCGAAAGTTCCATTTTTCGCAATGTCACTTTCACACACAGATTTTTTCTACAAAAAAGGAAAACTAAATTAGAAAATACATGTTTATCAAATCAAGTTACTATCAAAGACATTGCTAATACATTATTTTAAAAAATGCTAATGTAGAGTTTAAAAGTAATTATAATTATAAATGAAATATACTTCCAGTCCGAATATTATCAATTAATGCGTTGGAAGTGAAACATTTGAATTAGTAATTAAAATAGTTAATCAGAATCCGTTTAGCTAGTAATTGTACTGTTTCTAGATTTAACTGCCACATAGTCTTTGGCCTATTGGTAGCAAGCGCTGCGTAAGGTCCAAGAGGTCCCCGGTTCAAGTTCGGGGTCGGGCAAAATTTGTGTGAGCTTGTCTGTAAAAAAAAATTACTCAGACCGGATTTAGGAAGTTGGCGGTTGCACGTCCGTGCCCCGGAAAATATTTTGTTTTTTCTTGAAATAACTAGCATGATTCGATAGTACTACTCTCGTTGTGCTACGGGAAAACAGCCTCTAAAATTTCACGATGTATACCTACAGTACTACCCAAATCAGATATACTTCAAGTCTTATAGACAAAGGTTCGGTGTCGCGGCAATTTGTTTGGTTAATTAGGCCGGTGCGCTGTTGATTTGCGAATCAGCGCCTGAGAGCGCGGTCAAGTGCTGTGTACGCTCCATAATCTAAATTGGTGTTTGTGTTTAGGGATGTGAATGGTATCGATGTATCGAATAGCGAGTGAACGAGATTAGTGTTGGGTAACAAATCAAGGAGTCAACTTGACAAACGAATCATTATCAGCACATATACGTCCGCGCTGCTGGGGCACGGGCCGAGGGTAGGCACGTGCCCCCGCAGCTCAAATAGGGCGATAAGGGCTTAGTCAACTACGCTGGTTAAGTGCAGGTTGGTCGATTACACAACCTTAGTATTCCTTCATAGGTGGGCAGGTTTCCTCACGATGTTTTCCTTCAAAATTTTGAAAACACTGTGGTACGTGGCGGGGTTTGAATTGGCGAGCATCGACGCTTTTAAACAAAACGAATATTTACGTAAAAAATGGTAAACTGAAAATGTCCGGGATATTTATCATGTTCTTTTGTTTTAATAACGTTTTTACTTACGTAAAAAACCTCCCGCCTGTAGCTAAAATAGAACTACTCGTACAAACTTATCATTATAAATTGCATATGTCTTAAGTTATATAGTTACATAGTTTATACTTAAATAAGTTTTTGACACTTTTTAGAATGATGACAAGTACATAACACCAACAAAACTGTATTAAAGTACACTTTAGTTGAAATATTGTTCAATTTTAGGATTATCCGTAGCCATGTCATCAAAATGTATTTTGTTCTCAAGCTTACCTAACCAATTAAAATCTTTAAAGATTACTAAAACTATCAATGTAGAAATCGAATAACGAAAGTATCGATGACCAATTAGTACCCATCACTAGATAAACCAACAATGTGCTTCTGCATAGATGGATATTATTTATCCAGTGTATGCGTCGCTTGTTCCCGCTCCACCCAAAATATCCACAATATCCACATAAGCAACATAAGTTATTGTTAATTCACTCCCAATCAGTGCGTCGCTGTTGTGTAATTCATTATGCAAATACATCGGCTCATGAAACGCCGAAGGCAAATTATAGTTGCCTTGTCATTTCGTGTAATAATCCATGGAACCATGAGGTTTTCGCCTTTCAGAAACCGGTTGGATTGTATTGTAATAATAGTTTCTTTATTGTGCCTTGTAGCAAAGTTAATAGTAGATAATAATACCTACTATCGGTTTCATGAAGTAATAATAAAGCTGTATGTTGTGACAAAGAGCTGCTAAAAGTAGAATAATGATCCTTTATGTGTTTCAAGGCTTCTTCAGTATCAAACGTATCTTGTTATTAAAAAGTTATTGAAAATATTAGACTTAGACTGGCTCGGTGGAACAGTGGTTAGTGACTCAGGTTCAAAACCTACCTATCTTGGAACCCAAGAGTCGTCGGTTCGATTCCCACTCGGGACAAATATTTGTGTGACGAACATCGGTGTTTGTTCCGTGTCTGGGTGTATTATTAAATAAATTTAAGTTTATTTGTGTATCCACTGTTGATCCTGATTTCTGTGACACAAGTGCTTAAGCTACTTACCACGGGATCAGATCAATGTATGTGATGTTGTGTAATATTATATATTAATATTTAAGTTAATTGAGTAATTAAGAGTTATCGAATTGGACCTTCACTACCTACGGTATACCTACTACAGTGCAATAAAAGTACCCAAAAGTGCCCAAAGAACATTTTAAAACTTAAAAAATACATTTCAAATGCCAATTAGGATGGAAAATCTGGTGCAAAGTTTAAGTAAACGCGGAAAACCTGCGTTGCTGGCCCGGGGCTCCTCCTTCGTCCTAAAACAATATTGTTGGATGGGGGACCCTCTTCAGCGAGCCGATTGTGTTGGCTCCCACGGTAGACGGCCCGATATCGATAGATGAGTTGTCAACGCAGTCTTGGCCCGGTTGCGTTTCTAACCGCTACTTATTCCAAGCTTCGCAGTGATGGCCTAATTGTGTTTCTAACCGCTACTATCATACCTACTCCAAAATGATTCGAAAAAGCCCTGTCATTATTATGTCAACAACATTTATAAACATGAGATTTTTTTTGACTTATATTTCAACGTCCATAATTGACAAAGATGTGTAAGGCGTCCGACCGATTTCGGTCATGGCGGTCGATCTCAAATGAGATCAGCCAAGTGCGTAGGACATATTAAAGTGCACAAGTGTGCGCGCTAACACATGTGCACTCTCTGTTCCCTTACTCTCAGTGTTCGGTGAGATGGCAATCCCGCATGACCGATAAGAGATGTAATACAATATTTAAAATATATACTTACAGCGTTCCAGCATCTAGAGGGCAACGGATTATTTTTGCGCTTCAAGCACCGTAAGTGTGACATTACTGTTCCAACTGCACGCTTTTATTGCCATTTTTAACATTCAAAATGCCTTCTCCTAGCAAAGCTTCAACGGTTAACCGTTGCGGCGGATGTCAAACGATAATAAAGGGGCGACAGCTTCTAAAGTGCTGTGTATGCTCCCAATGTTATGATCTCCAATGTGCCAACGTATCGGAAATGAGATATTATAACACTATGAATAAATCCGTATGGAAATGCCCACAGTGCAAAAATAAAGAACCAAAACGGGACAATACCGATACCCCATTGCGTAACAGATATGACGTCATTACAACCGCAGCCGGTGCGTCGTATGATGAAAATGTAACAGTACGCGCTCAAAGCAACTCTCGGCAACAGTTGTCCCCACAATGTTCCCCTGAAAAGGTAGACATGGGGCAGATGATGGCTCATATAAAAAACATCCTTGAGGAGTTGCAAGCGGTCCAATCAGAAATGCAGGAATACAGACAAACAGTAACGCGTTTAACCGCCGAAATTGCCAATTGCAATGAGCGTATAGACAATCTCTCTGCGAGAGTTGTTTATCTGGAACAGAATCCCCCTTCAGCTACAAGCCTCACAGAAAGTATTGAAGAAATTAAAAATGAATTGAATGACAGAGAGCAGGACCTGATTTCAAGCGACGTAGAAATTACTGGCATCCCCGAAGAGAAAAATGAAAATACAATGCACTTAGTGATGACAGTGGCAAATAAGCTGGGAATATCGATTGATGAGCGCGACGTAGTGAGCGCCGACCGAGCAGGATGGCTCCGAGCCCAGGAGAGCGACGCGGCGCCCAGTCGGCCGCGTCCGATCGTCGTGCGCCTAGCGCGCCGTTCATTAAAGGAATGCATACTGAAGGCAGCGCGCGTGCGTCGCAACCTTAATACTGAAGATTTGGGCTCCATGAACAATAATAGGCCATTCTATGTCAATGAAAGGTTAACAAGACGAAACCGCAAAATATTCTTCATGGCCCGTGAAGCAGCAGCTCGTGAACACTGGAAGTTCGTTTGGACCCGGGACGGGAAAATCTACACGCGCCGAGAATCTGGAACTTCTCGTCATCGTCTGAAGTCGGAAAAAGACTTGTTTAAGGTTTTTGGAGAAGGCTCAGTTAGATCATAGTAAATTTCAAGCTAACGCATCAATCTCTGTTCATGATTTATTTGTTTTTCTTATCATTTGTGCGAACAAATTCTTTCATACACAATACACATACACTCCACATGCTCAATCACACATACATCCTCATTCAGATTTCAAAGGCATGTTTATAATATTTTATTATTACTCAATTTATCAAAGTTTGAAAAATGGTAATTAACCACAAAAATAAAGGTTTGACACTAGGGCTATTAAATGCACGATCACTTAATACAGGGCAGGATGAATTGTTGGTATCTTTTTTAAGCCACCAACCTGACATTTTAGCAATTAATGAAACTTGGCTGGGCAGTGATCAAGACTCGCTTGCGCCAATTATACCATTTTATAGATTCATACATAGAGCTCGCAAACACAAAAGAGGAGGCGGAGTGGGCTTTTATGTGAGGGAAGATATTGGTGCTCGTGTTCGTCAACACCCAGCTTCGAATCTGGAACAACTTTGGCTAGATGTCAGGTTCTCCGGTTTTTCAATGATTATCGGCACTGCGTACCGACCCGAAGCTGTTTCAGTTCATGACACTCTTGACTCTTTAAGTGAATCTATGAGTTGTATGATGACATGTGATTATTTATGTATATTAGGAGACTTAAACATAAATCTACTAAATCAGAACTCAGTGAATAGTAGAGATTTGTTAGCTTTTTGTCATCAACAAGGGTTGGAACAGATAGTTACTGAAGCAACTAGGGTGACCAACGATTCTGAAACACTAATTGACATCGTTATGACCAATTTCGCATCAAGTTGTAAAAAGGTAACTGTAGTACACAACAGAAGTCTAAGTGATCACGGGTTAGTGTTGGTCGATATGCATGTAAAGAAGCCAAAATTTCCCAAACAATTTAAATTATCACGCTCTTTACGGAATATCAATGTGGATATATTTGAAACCGATCTAAAGTCTGTTCCCTGGAAATTAATACTAGACATGGAAAGTGTGGACTTGATGGTTGAGCGCTTTAATACATATTTATTAGATCTCATCGATAGACATGCTCCAAAGAAAAAAATATGTATTAAGGCGCCCGCGAAACCTTGGATTACAGATATGGTCAAGTTTATGATCGGATTAAGAAATGAAGCTTTGTCTAAATATCAAAAGGAAAAGACAGATAGTTCTCAAGCTTATTACAAAAACCTTAAAAATCTCGTAACGGCTACCATTGAACGGGAAAAGAAGGCATATTTTAATACTTTTGTAAATAATAACCTGAACAAGCCAAAGGAACTTTGGGGTCATATTCAGAGTACAATAGCGCATAATAACTCCTGCAATAAACTACCGAAAGCTATTAATGACCCAGACGCAATAAATGAATATTTTCTTAAACTACCGGGCAATACAAATAAAGATCCCATCTCCATATTGAATAGCAATGTATGCAATGTAAACAGTAACTTTCAATTTACACCCACAACTGAATCGGAAGTCTATAAAATTATATGCAACATTAAAACAAATGCTACGGGACATGATGATATAAATATTGATATCATTAAACTAACCTTGGAGTTCACATTACCTATAATAGTAGCAATAGTAAATAAATCAATTATCACGAATACCTTCCCAAACTGTTGGAAAACAGCTTTGATCAAACCTATTCCTAAGAAAAATTCCCCTAAAGAAATGAAAGACCTCCGGCCAGTATCAATTTTACCTACGCTATCTAAGGTGCTCGAAAGGGTGTTGCTGAAACAAATAGAAGATTACATCCAAAAAGAAAATATCTTACCGTTGTACCAGTCGGGATTCCGAAGAGGCTATAGTACTGAAAGCGCTCTGCTAGAGGTTACAGGCAATATCACTGAGGCTTCTGATATGGGCTTAAGTAGTGTGCTGATTTTGTTGGATTACTCTCGGGCCTTTGATTGTTTGCATCCTGACATTCTTCTAGAAAAATTAGCTCAGTATGGATTCTCGAGTAATACCTGTCAATGGTTCAAATCGTTTTTAAGTAACCGAAAGCAGATCGTTGTAACGGAGAGTGAGGATGGTTCCAGGAAATATTCGCACGTAGGGAACCCTACCCGGGGCGTTCCTCAAGGTTCAATACTCAGTCCCTTGCTCTTCACAATATACACCGCAGACCTCCCGAAATACTTAAAAACTTGTAAATATCATCTATATGCAGACGACACACAATTATATCACTCTTTTGACCCTACAAACACAGTCGAGGCAGTACAAAAAATCAACCTTGATCTTGAAAGCATATTAAACTGGTCGTTAAGACATTCGCTAGTAATGAATCCAGCAAAGTCAAAGCTACTTATCCTCGGCACTAAGCGACAAATAGATAAAGTCAAGGAATGTAATATTTCGATAAAAATTGATGGTTGCGACATAGAGCAGGTAACAAATGCACGCAACTTAGGATTGGTTATTGATGGTGAGCAGAAATTCGAGCATCATGTCAATGAAAAGGTAAGATGCGCATATCATAAACTTAAAATGCTCTATAAAATTAGGTCATACGTTAGGGAAGAACTAAGAATACTTCTAGTGGACACGTTGGTGTTATCGCCTTTCAATTACGCTGATAATATCTATGGGCCAAGAATAACTGACAAAATGGAGAGATGTATTCAGCGGGTGCAGAACGCATGTATTAGGTTCTGCTTCTCAGTACCTAAACGTGCTCATGTAACTCCGCTTATGAATAAGAAGAGCATCCTAAACATGAGAGCCAGACGAGAGCTACATTATGCCTGTTTAGTTCAGAGAGTGATCTTAACGAAAAGCCCAGATTACCTATTTCAGCAACTCTCTTGGAAGAAAGATCGGATCGGTCGTAATCTTCGTTCAGTGTCGTTGGGCTTACTTTCATTGCCAATCCATAGGTCGACTCGTTTCCGGGGTTGTTTCAAGTTTAGAGCAGCAAAAATCTGGAATGACCTCCCACCGCCATTACGAAAGAGCATAACTAATCATACTTTTAAGTTAAAATACAAGATGGCGTTGTTGAAAAGACAACTTGAGACAGGAAACTTGAAGCATTCCAACACTATAAATCTAGCCTTTAAATTATTCCCTTAACACGGCTCTCACTCACAAACATGCTCACTCATACACACAAACACAAACAGACACACACACACATACACACTCACTCACTCACTCAAACACAGACATTATACATACATAGATTAGTTCGTACGAAATATCCATTGCGCATGATTTAATTTCTAGTGTACTATGTTAACTCAAATAGGAATGTCAGCCTAAAACTAGTACCTTATGCTCTCAATGTAGATCTTAGAGGGCAGGGGAGGAGCTGAAAACCAGCGCCGACCGGGACACGCGCCCGCGGAGGCATCAGCTGATCTCCTTCCCTTTGTCTGACCTGTTATTGTAAGCTATGTCTCCATTCTACCATGTTGTATTATTAATTAGACAATAAATTTTCTTTCTTTCTTTCTTTCTTTCTTTCTTCTTTCTTATTGAGAACCTCCTCCTTTTCGTCGGTTGAATATACATACACATATGATAAAATTCGATGTTTCCCAGACTAAATGTACTAAGTCAAACTAAGTTTTTCAGGCTTAAAGCAATAATTTTCAAGTTTAAGCTTGACAATTTATAATAAGTAAATCCACTTAATACTATATTATAATAAGATTTGCTCATTACACATCTGTTGTATATATAATTTGAGGCGCTGGATTTCTAGCACAGTGTCTTCCCGCGGAAATGGAAATATTCATAGCAACCCTGCTTCAAGGCAAGCCTGCTATTAAATATTTATCGTTCTTATGCTAATGCCCAACTACGAGTTAGTATGTATGGTATATTTCCCCTTAGCGAGCCGGGGAACCTTCGTAACGTAGGTTGATGTTGGGCTAGTAATAGTCATAATAATTCACCGTTTATACTTTTGTCAGATATTAACAACTCCGCAATAGCAATGGATTACTGCGTAGGGCAGTTATTTATGGTACGTAGTGGTGTTACAACTACATTGGTGTAGATTTTATACTTAGACATAAATAGGTGACCTCACTCCACCTGATGGTAATCTGTGAGGTTGAAATATGAGATCGAAGGGCAAAATATAACCTATTGGGCTTGTTGCCATCATCTAAAGGCTTGCCTAGACGTACCCTCCTAGGAGAAATCGCAAACGCCAAAAGACCTATTGGTAGACCCATGTTACGTTGGAAAGACTGCACAAAGCGCGACATGAACACCTTTCACATTCCGACAGCCAGTTGGGAGGAACTCGCCTCGGATCGTTTGAGTTGGCGTGGAACGATAAGGGAAGGCGTCAAAAAGCACGACGAAGTCTGGTTACACAAACTTGCAGTGAAACGTGTCAACCGTCACTTCAGAAACCCGAACCCTAGCAGCGCTCAGTTCTCCTGCTGCAAATGCGGACGTAAGATCCAGTCTCGCATCGGCTTGTACAGCCACGAGCGCAGCTACCTTGATAGACCGCGAGATGCTACATAAATCATCTATTTAGATGTAAAGGCCTGTATATAAAGGCTTGCGTAAAAGCCGTATCACAATACCCAGTCCAAAAAACCCTTCTCCTCAGGATCGTATGATTATTATTGTTATTATCTTTTTTACAGTAACACTTAAGTATTTTCGAGGTACATTTGTAAGGAGATAAGTAGCGCTACCACATTGCTAACACAGCGATTACCACCGCTACACAAAATCGCCGCGTTCAAGTAATCTGGGGTATAAAATAACTGTTCTGAATAGATAATGTTCTTTTACACACAGTTTTACGATGTGCACCTCGCCGCGATGGAACAATGGATTAGTAATAAAAGGATAAGTACCGACAATGATAATGGTTTGGATTTGGCGCGGTGTTTGTTTAAGAGGAGCTGCTGGAAAAAGGAATGTTATTTTTTTTATCTTGTTCGATTTTTAGGGCCATAATATATAGGCTTCAAACATCATCACTGCGACTGGTTATTTTATATTAGCTCGCTTATACCACTGAAGCAATGAGACTTGACTGGCTCGGTGGAACAGTGGTTAGTGACCCATGCTGGCGGTTCCAAGAGTTGTGGGTTCGATTTCCTCTCGGAACAAATATTTGTGTGATAAACACGGTAAGTATGTATTTATAAATATACATGTATACCGTATATTAGTCTCTGACGCCCATAGTTCAAGCCCTGCTTAGTTTAGGGTCAGATGACCGTGTGTTATTTATTTAGTCACAGTCGGTGTTCTGATGTATGTAGTATGATATGAATGGGTGAATGTAGACAAGATAGAATAAAATTACGGCGACTAATTTTATTAAAAGGAGATAGCAGGGAGCTAATAAAGGTAACTGACAATTGGGTAAGTTTATATTTATCTATAACCATCATATCTCAACTTGTAATATCTCAATAAATACTTACTCCACAATAAGCGATTTGCATCAAGATCTAACGATTCCAGTCTTATCTGAGCTATGTTAATAAGCCTTAACGTATGGATCCCCAGCACTGTCGCATCGTTATGTCTAACGCAATAGAGTCCACATTGCAATGCACAAATCTCAAAGCACATTATCCAGCCATATTGCGTCGGACCGTTATCCGAGGAGCTCGTTTATCCACTAATCCAATTACAGCAACAATACTTCTGTAGGCCTTTGTTTCGAGTTATTTAAGCTAATTATACGCAGCGAATGATGCAGGATAATAATAATGTACATTTAATTCCTAGCGGTATATCTGAGTACAAGTCATTATCATCATCACCGGGCACCGGCCTAGCCTAAACTAGGATGATAAGGCCTTAGTCAACCACACTGGCCAAGTGCGGGTGGGTTTACTACACAACCTAAGAATTCCTTCGTAGGTGTGCCGGATTACAGGCGATGTTTTTCTTCACCGTTAAAGCGTCAAATAATCGTACATATGAATTTCAAATTTGAAAAACATATTGGTACGTGGCGGTTTGAACTGGCGACCTCGCGCATGGCAAGCAGCGACCTTAATCACTCGGCCATCGAGGCTTTTTTATCGATCGAGTACAAATATTTGTGTGAAAATAGACAGGCACGTCTATTGATAGATTTAGAATAATTTATGTACGTTATAATTTTTTCAATGGCAGATAAGTATGTGGTTATGAAATTGATATCAGTTGTTACAAATATCCCATTACGGTAAATTGGAAATAAGCCACTATTATATTACAAGCTTTTTTACACGTAACTTCGTAGCGACCATAATATTTCTTTATTTTTTTATTTTTAAAACTAAGCACAAATGACTTGCTAGTTTTAAACAAGATTTAGTTGTAATATCACAGATATATTATCTACCTAAAAATAAAAGTTAAACTTAGAATACAGCTCTGCTACATTCAATCAAACGTGACCTAGACCAGAAAACATTTCCCTTCCCGGTAATTCTGTCGGTGACCTAGATTTCTAAAAGGGTTGGAGTCGTCGCGTGACCTTTCTATTCCGGAATTCATCTATCAAGAACTTTAATCAAGCTAGCAATTGAATTTTGGCGTGTGCGGGATGTAGGTTAAACAATCCAATTATGTGACCGGTTCCGGTTTATGACGCAAATTGAGTGGGTTATCTCTGAACATCTTGGTTATACGTTGTGGCATTTCAACCTGTAAGCTTGGAAGGTTTGGTGATTTTATAATTTTCGTCTCTATTTTTGAGCAACTATATGGTTACTAGATAATTAAACGTCATTACTCGTAAGTTAAAATATATCAGACTAAAATACATTGACATTATTAAGACAAATACAGACTGATAAGTGCGTGATATGTGATCGGTGTTTACAAATGAACCTACTTAAAAATAAAAGTAATACAGCCAGGCTCCGCTCTACCATATACCTACTTAAATATTAAATAACACAAAGGTTAGGTGATTGGGAACTGATGCATGTTTCATCCGTATTGGAAATTAATATATCTGTAAAATATCAAATTTAGGGGATACCAGTCACAACTATCTGTCCGGTGGTTGGTGAACGGTATACGGGTAAACGACCCCGGCTCCTCGAGCTACTATCGACTCAGTCCAAATCATCCGAGGCGATAGTATCCTTCCTCCCCTTTTACTTCCCCCGTCATATATCCTCGCTACTCGTGGGAACGCAATGACCTTGTTAAAACAATGCACAAGGCAGAATGGCGGCGACGTGGTCCACAACCCGTCACGTCACTTTTCCCACAGAGGTGAAAAGTGGATCGCTGGAAGTGATCTCTGCCTACCCCTCTGGGAAAAGGCGTGATTTTTTGTATGTATGTATGTATAAAATGCACACACAGATAAATATATGAAACACAGACGACAATAAGCATTTTTTCGCCGACCCGTCGTTGCAGCAGAAGTCTTGGCAGCTCGTGGGTGATAAGGGCACGTCCGCAGTGTTTCCAATTCTGCTGATAAAAGCAGAGAAAAACATGAGGAGTGTAAAATCTGGCGCGATGGCTGTCCGCCAGCCGCGAACGGGACTCCAAGATTTTAAGACTGAGGATAATATTTAAAAAAATATATATTACAAGTAAAATATTAAAAAAATATAAAAAAGAGTTATACTACGACTAGTGAAATCAGAAATCATCTAGGTTATAAATTAGACGAGGCACAACAGATTTACACGTTTAACTATAAAATCTAAAGATCCAGACAATTTAAGTTTACAATCATCATCATCATCATCAGCCCACCCCAAGTTTACAATACTATATACAATTAGCATGATTTATACATCTTTAGGTACGTTTGAGTACATGCAATATACATGGCTATACATTGTATGTACAATTGCAATAACTGCTTATTATGATATAGTAGAATAGGCTGCAAACATGACGCACGCACGCGGTGACTCTCGCGACACGGTAGAATTGCTAAACCTTACTTTCGATTTGCAGCCTTAATCACAAACAACAAAACAAAATTTTGTAGATTTGAAAAAGTTTTTTTTTTCAATGAAATTATTAAGTTCTATCAATACTAATACGCAGTTATTGAAAACTCGTGGTCACCCCAGCAGTGCAATACGGCAGGAAGAGTGACTTCACATTTAAACGTTTTGGCACGGCCGCCATCTTGATGCAGGTCCGAGCATTACACTCACTTAGCGTCTCCGTGGCATTCACTCCACTAAGTAGCTTAACGAAGCTTAAACTTAAACAAAGTAGAGTGCAGTAACTTGTCGCAAAACTGGCCAGTCATATTTATTATGGACATTACAAGAAACAATCGTTGTTTTTAATATTTTTACTTTGACTAAAATATGATTATTTGGTCAAGTAAGTCATTCGATTGCAGAAGCCACGGTGAGTCAATCAATTACATATAACTAGTATTGATTTAAACTACTATTTCTTTACAAAACTTACTATCTGATTATATTTTAAAGCTTATAATTTACAAAATTAAATCCCAAAGAAATTATGTTCATTCCCTACCATGGAATCATGTTTTCCCTCCGTTCTACAATACAGGTCTATTCAGGCGGGGTGTGAATCGACATGCAGTTCAATGCGAAGGTGACAGGCTCAATAGACGATATCGACCTCATATGTGGACGTGAGGTCCAGGCCGCTTACCATCAGGTGGAGTGAGGTCCTCTTAATATCCAATATAAAAAAAAATTGTAAGCGTTTAGCAAACAAATGCAGCTGTTTTTGATTTATTGCATGTCACAAGGCAGACACTACGTCAGCAAGATGACTATCAAACTCCATTACCATTACGTCACGTCTTGTGAATCTTCACAGCGCGATTTGCTCGGCGTCGGCTCCGTCACCAGTGACGTCAGGATTCGTGACAAATGACGCAAAAACTTCTGACGGAGCGTCACCGCATGCCTCAATGTAACAAACGACAGATTTATTTGAGCGAACCTCTTTTGCTACGTGTTAATCTTTGAGGACATGTCGAGGATGAGTTACTTTGGTGTTCCCGAACACCAAAGTTTAAATCATTTCGCGGTGCGGTTACTTAATTAAAACAGATGATTAATGAGGAGATAGAATATGATATTATCATTATGTCAACTGTATTCTATCAGAACTTGATTCGCTCATAAAAATATAGGTAAACAATACAGCATCTTTTTCATTATAATATCTTTTTGTAAACCCACTGATCTCTACCTAAAGTCGCGAGAATTTCACGTCTTTATTTCTCGATCGGTGAAGTGCTCCAAATTGCTTCAAGGGTCTCTTAGAGACTCGAACGTAACGTACGTACTCGTGAGTGAAGTCACGCGAAACAATACAACTTAATGAATATCCTGTTACGTCGGCTACAAAGAAACACAAAGACATTTTGCGCTGTTGAGTGTGTTGGCTACAGCGATCGTTCATTATCCGGCGGATATCGCCGGACAAAGGGCTCATTTACGTGTTAATTCCATGTCCGCTACTTCCCCACTCTCAATTACCATCGTTGAATAGGCGCGCGTATTATGGCACCCGTTTAGGCAACATAACGCTGGAGTGTTGGCTTTCAAAGTTAGGTTGTGGAAACTTTAGTTTGGTATGCTAAAGTGCGGAGTCCAAAATGATACTTGGTTTAATTAAAGCCAAAAGAGGAATTACGCGTAGGTATTTGAAAGCAAAAAGAGATATAGGTTAGGTAGAGGGTGGTACCTACATATTATTATGTTACAAAATATGACTTCTTTATCAGAATTTTCACATCACCATTCCGTCGCAAAATCAGAAGTTGTTTCAGCCTAGATATACCGATTCGCAACTATTTTCCGAAGACCCTCGCAATGAAGCCAGTATATTCTTTTATTTGTTCCTTTATTTATTCAAATTGGGCCAAGAAGGGGTGTTTACGATTGGCAATCGGGGAAAGAATAATAAGTGTGACGCCTACTCATGTTAGGTTAGCGGTAAACAATCCTATCAGAGCCATACAGCTTTCGCGGCTACGGGTCGCGCGGGGATGAACGATACAATTGTGCTCCCCTGTATTGTCTTGTTATTTACAACCGAGATAGGCCTCATTAATAATATTTGTTTGTATGGCCTCTCTTGTGGTGCATCCACGTAGAAGGTACTTTGCGGGAGAGTTTGTAATATAAAAACATTAGATAACGGAAATGTTTTCGTTGCTCGTGTAATGTTTGTTTACATAGTCAAAAAATTAACGCCTCTACTACTACTTGAATAACGCCCTGGCTTAGGGCATATTTAAAACAAAATCAAAATAAAAAATCAGTTAGAACCCAGTAGAGACATACATTTTGTATGACATGTTAATTGGTGTGCCAGGACCGTAGCACACGGCAGGAAGTGATCTCTGCCTACCCCTCTGGGAAAAGGGCGTGATTTTATGTATGTATGTATGTTAATATTTAAACTGTCAATGTCCCTTTAAACAATAACATTGAATACAATTCAGAGTAAAATCTGATATCAATTGCACAATCTTCCAAAGCCCGCCTCGAGTATTTGGTTACGTGAAACGAATATGTCGTGTGGAGCGTTTGTCACGCGATCCGCCGTGACAGCCGAGAGTCAGCGGCGTTATGACTTCCTCCAGGTCGGGACGCTCGAGTTGTGATAAACGACGACGAGTAGAGATAACTCGCTTGTCGTAATAATCGTTACAATTTTCGGACGGATTCCAGTAACTTTCTTAGGTACAAGTTATTTGTGAAATAATTGGATTGTCTTATCGCATTGTAAGTAATAGTAAGTAGGTATATTACGTACAATTAAAAAAAATATGAAAATTCCATTTCATAATTTCCAATTATGATCAGCAAGCTGAAGTGGCAGTGGGCTGGCCACATCAGTCGGTTAGACGAGTTCTAGAGTGGAGACCGCGTCTCAGCAAACGTAGTGTAGGACGCCCTCAGGCCAGGTGGAGTGACGATCTGCGCGGGACGGCTGGTAGGAGCTGGATGCGAGTTGCCGAAGAAAGACAGAAGTGGCGTTCATTGTTGGAGGCTCATGTCCAGCAGTGGGCAGGGATAGGCTGATGATGATGATGATAATTCCACATTTGTTTTTTTCTGTATTATACTCATAACGAATGACTTGGTATGTTCATCATAATGATGTGGCAAATATATACGTAATAAAATTCTAGTTACAAGTGATTGTACAAGGACCTTCATTACGTGGTCACCTTGTATCAGTAATTACTAATGTAATAAAATATACTTTCGCTCAATGTCTTTTCTAAGTAAATACGTTATTAAGAAACTAATATTTATACGTGATCGTATCAACGTCAATAATATCAGTGGACTTAGTTAAGTCTACTAATACAGAGAATCAAATCTCAAGAAAAATCGGTGGGAAAACAAGAAAAAATAAACCGAGACAGGCGAAGTTTATTTGTTATTATTGGGATGATCATAAGCGGAGACTGTTTGGGAGTTGTTATTGTGGATTTAGCTTCCAAGAAACGTTTTCGGCCTATAAATATTTGTCAGGCAGATTCGGCGCGACGGCCGCGGCCCGCGTGACGCGCCAGCTGCTCGCCGCGTGACAAACGATGTCACGCAAAAACTCGACGAGGGGCACTTCGGTGTCGGAATACTCCATTAGGAATAAATTAAATTTCTGTATCCACTTATTTGTTTTGGGAACGGACGTAAATACAATTTGCTATTGATACAGTCTGAGTTTGTTCTAGGAATGCTTTTAGTATTCTTATCGTTGATTAGTAGAGGAACATCACTCTTTTTGCTACATTCCATGTTATGTATGATCCTGTCCTAGATTTATAGACAACCTTAAAATTATTTTATTGTCATCTAATTTGAAATCATCAACATCATTCTCCTGCCCATGTCCCACGTCTTTTGAAATAACTAGTTCCATTTATTATGGGTCACGACATGTTAATTTTATTTTGTTTTTTCTCGAAAAACTACTTATATGGAATCGTGCTTCAAACAGTGACAGAAAGGCAACCCTACAATAAGTACCTAACGAGACAATTTGAAGGCCATTGTCTCGATAAAACAGTGCGTGCTTAATTCCACCGGTGTCAAGGTCGTAAACAATGGCCCTGCGGTCGCGCGCCGCACCGCTCGCGGCGTGACAGTGGGTGAAGTGCGAACGATTAGTTGCGTGATACGTTTTATTGGTTCCCGGGCTACTTTTGAGTACTAATTTGTAGGAACTTTATGTTAAATATTTGTCTTTATGGGTCTACACGCGTTATTAGGAGTAGCATATTACATAGCTACTTACTGCCCGACGTTTCGACTGGGTTACACCAATCGTGGTCGCGAGCGACCACGATTGGTGTGTACGCGTGTAGACCCATAAAGACAAATATTTAGTGTAATGGAACGCGATAGTCTAAAATAGTTGGAAAAGTTCCGTGTTTGTGGTAAGGGCCGTGTGGGAATCTTGGTGGTGTGGCGGTTATTTTCATACAAACTACGTCCCATGTTGTTCCGCCATTAAACATTAAAACTGTTCATAAATGTGTGTCAACTATGTAACATAATCACATACGTTTGGTATCGAGAAAAAGTAACGAAATTATTCATTCTCTTGTCCACATTTCCTTAAAAAATCTAGAGACAGTCTCATGATTGCCTGGTAATCGTCGAATCTCATATTTCATCCGATATTTAGCCAATCACATCTGGCGCCATAATCGGCTGCCGTTTTCATCGGGCCATTCGCGACTCCGTATAAGTTGTTCCGTTATTTATTGCGGATCGGAGCGGTGAAATAGCAACGCCCGGCCGGTTCGCGTAAACGCGTAATTTGCGTTTATTACGGCGTCTGCCGGTCCGCGGCGTAACTTAACTTAACAGGGTACATATTGGTGTGTAAATGTGCAGCCATCAAAGGCTGTTTCCTACGTTGTTACAAGGAGTTAAGGTCGTTTGACTCACTTTTACTATAAGTGTAAATAATGAGGCAGATAATAATATATTTAGGACTTCTTTTTTTCTAACTGACTTACGATGATGGCTTGGAGTAGGCTCGTCATCATCACCGGACTTGCGAGGGAGCGGATGGCTCTCACCGTAAATTATAAATGATGTGTGAAAAGTCTTGGATTGCATCTTACAGTATTCCCATAAAATGTGATATTTAAACAAAATTGATGTTGTGTGAATCAAATCGTTTCGGAGAATCGTATTCAATTTTCCGATTCCATATTCTATTTGTCGAGTATGTTGATTCGGTAATCCGTGGCCGGACGAACGTTCGATTTGAAAATTGCTTTCCACTTTTCATCGCCATCCGCCGGAGAATTGATGACGTATGACCGGGGCCGGCAATCTTCCCGGGCGGCGAAGGGGTTTTTAATGTCTTCTGTAAACAAAACAGGCCGAATACCAATTCCGTTTTTATCGGTTTTGCAAATTGAAACATAAACGGAATGCGTGTTTGTTTTTTTTAGGTTGGGAAGCGGGCAGGTTGTGCAGCCGATATCCGATAAATCAAATGATTTTATATATTTTTTTGAAGAGCTCTTGTAGGTATGTCTTTTCACGGCTTATGGAATGAAACCAGGAGTTAGATTACTAAATATTATAAAACAAGATGTGTAAAGGTGGTTAAGGAGCAATTTGGTTTGGCTGGCTTGGAGTCAATGAAAAGAACGTGTGATCTGTTGCAAGTTTATTGACGACTGAGAAATATATTTTAAATACGTCTTTAAATATGAGTGGTGATGCTATGGCGGCGGCCTATAGGTACATACTACACGTACATCTTTAGCTAGCGTTATAGATATTATAAATAGACAAATTTGCTTACAACATACCGCCCACCAAAAGGACTGAAGGCCCTTTTAAATACACATATAATGTAAATAACACTTATACACTGAATAATGACTTAAATATACTCACAAATCAAAATAAGCGCATTATATAACAATCGCATAAGTAACAGATAGGATAAATACAAATCAGACTGAATGATTCACATGCACTTCTTGTATATCACTTTAGTTCATCAAACTGAATTAACTATCATGCACATCACTTAAATCATATCACATCACTTTATTTAGATAGGTAATGCACAAAGCTTAGTCACAGTTCTCTTTGTAACTGAACCGCCAATCTTCACGCTGTAGACTCTGGTGTAGCCATCAGGTCCTGGATGTTTATCTGTGATACTCCCCTAATGACCATTTGCCAGGTGGTAAATTATCTGTTTTTATAAGTACAATGTCACCAATTTTGAATTCATCCACTTTCTTAAGCCATTTAGGACGCTGCTGCAGTCTCGACAAATACTCATCCTGCCATCGCCGCCAGAAGTCATTGAGAAGTTTCTGTGTGTGTTGCCAGCGCGTTAAGGTATGTATTTTAACATCTTTCATTTCAGGTGACGGTACAACAATTGGTGATTCTCCAATTAAGAAATGACCTGGGGTAAGTGGATCTAAATTTTCTGGATCAGTGTCATCTACAGGGCATATAGGACGTGAATTCAAGCAAGACTCGACTTGGCAGAGCACCGTGGACATTTCCTCGTAAGTAAGATAGGATGTTATTATTCTTTTCAAGTGGTACTTGATGGATTTGACGCCCGCTTCCCACAGACCCCCAAAGGTCGGACTAAAAGCGGGAATAAAATGCCACTGTGTGCCATCGGTCGCTAAAGTTGTTGTTATTTCTCCTTTGAACTGTAAATCTGCTTCCTTCCAGGCTTCATGTAATTCTCTATTCGCACCCACAAAGTTTCTGCCCTGATCGCTCCATATATGACTACATCTTCCTCGTCTCGCTACAAAACGTCTGAAAGCGCCTATGAAGGCCTCTGACGTGAGGTCACTTACTAGCTCAATATGTATGGCTTTAGTTGACATACATATGAAAATAGCTACATAGGCTTTTCTTGTTTTGTTTCCTCTGCCCTTTGATGTTAATATTTGGAAAGGGCCAGCAAAATCTACTCCACTATGTAGAAAAGGTCTAGTAGGGTTTACTCTCGAATGTGGAAGGTCTCCCATTATTTGTGATTTGACAGTAGCATTATGTTTAGCGCATGTAAGACATCTGTGTATATATCTTTTCACCATCGATTTAGCCCTGATTATCCAATATTTGGAGCGTAAGTAGCATAACATTAATTGTATCCCTCCTTGTAATGTCTTATCGTGAGCGTCTGAAATAATCAGTGGCGTTGAGTGCATTTTATTTCCTAGAATGATGGGGTGCTTTCTATCATTTTGGTATCATGGCGTGTCTGGAGCCCACCGCCCACCCTAACAATATTTTCCTCATCTAAGAATGGATTGAGCGCACGCAGAGGACTTCTTTTTCTTACTTGTTTATTTACTTTTAATCTATCTATATCTTCATTAAATTCTTCTCGTTGAGCCAAACGAATACAAATCTTTAAAGAAATTTCTAATTCATCCGTTGCAAATTCATCCCCTGTGCTAGTTAACCCCTTATAGTTCAAAAAATCTTCTGCAATATGTGATAACCCTTTTTAATTCAGATAAGCTTTGCAAATTTTCAAATTGCGAAGTTAACAATTTTTCTTTCTCTGCGTCTTCTGTAATAAGGTAAGTGTTTATTTTTATTATTTTTCATTTCTATTTCTGTTGTTATATTGATATGTTTACTAAACTTTATTTCCTTTTCAGATAACCAATTCGGTCCCTTCCACCACAAGTTACAGTCTTTCAGATCAGAAAGCAACATGCCTCGTGAGGCCACGTCAGCTGGATTATCTTGCGACTGTACGTGGTGCCAGTGTTTGTTGTTTAAGTTTTCTACAATTTCTACAACTCTGTTTGCAACAAATGGTTTCCATCTATTAGGTTCTCCACTAAGCCATGCAATTACTATTTCAGAGTCGGTCCATGCGTGCATCTGAGACGTAGGTATTCTCATTGCTTGGCCTGCTTGTTTCATGAGTTTCGATAAAAGCAGAGCACCACAAAGCTCAAGGCGTGGCAGAGAAATGGTTTTAATTGGTGCTACTCTTGTTCTTGTAGCAATTAGTTTGACTTCAACTTCTTCAACTTCACGCTCGCAGAGCCCGACCGAAGCAGACGTGTTATTGGTTATTTTGTCATAAAATCATTGGAAATTAAACTTTATCACAAGTGACATAAGGTTTAAAACTGTTTTCTTTATAATTCAAGTTACAAAGTGCAAGTAATAAGCCGAACTCTGTCGTGAAGCCACAGTGTAGCAGTAGCGCCAGTAAAATGTTGCGGTCACCAGACAAGCTGTATGGTTCTGACCCTAATATCAGCATATCCGACACTGGTAACATCAACGTCAGGAAGCGTAGACACGACGATGAGTTTAGTCAAGCTTTCAAAGCGTTTACCCAGGAAATTACCTCTTCTCTTACTAGCTGGAAGGTAGATATACAGAGTGAAATGACCCAAATTAAAGAAGACCTGAACACCGTTCTCAAGACTGATCTTGGAAATATTAATCATTCATTATCTGATATGAAAAATGAAATAAATGGCATTCGCCAGGAATATAAGGAAATAAAAAAATCAGTATATGCCCTGGATATTAAATACAGTGAGACGCTAAATAAAATATCAGATCTCGAAGACTCGGTGAAATTTACTTCCGAAAAATATGATGATTTGGATAAAAAAATTCCCATACTTGACTCTGCGGTCAAAAATATTGGAAACATGGAAGCCAAAGTTGCCACCTTAATAAATGATAACAATCTGTTGCGTCTGGAACTTAATATGAATAATCAACGAAATCTCCTATTGAATCTAGAAATAGTTGGAGTTACTGAAATTAAGGGTGAAAACCTAACCGATATACTTATATCAATCGGAAAACTGGCTTCTGTTACCGTCGGCCCCGAGGACATATTGGAAATTAATCGAGTTACACCTAAAGTCAAGCTGCAGGGCCGGCCAAGGAATATTATCGCTCATTTAAAATCTCGTCTATTGAAGGACAACATTATAGCTGGTAGCAGAAAGATACGTCTGACCACTAAAGATATTGGTGTTCCTGGTAATGTCAAACCCTTTTACATTAACGAGCATCTAACTCCGTATAACAAACAGCTACTAAAGAAATGCCGAGAAGCAGCCAAGATTAAACAATTTCAATACGTATGGTCAAAAAATGGAAGGATTTTCATAAGGAAGAACGATACTTCACCTGCACTTCAAGTGAAGCAAGAATGCGATATCTCCAAGATAATATAATGACTTACTTAGCGACGGGTAGTACTGTCTTCAAATTGTGTTCTCAATATTTCTGTTACTTACCGTATATTGTTATGGTGATTGTGGTCGTCGGACACTTAATCTCAGTAATGTTCCTACTTGGTCTTGACTACACTGTGGCAGTTGCCAGGTACGTAGTATGGAATGCGATATCACTCATTATCCTAGTAAACATCGCACGGCTGATTACGGTGCGTCTTGCTGATCCGAACATTTGCCTACTTATTTCTATTAATATAATATTTTTACACCTTACTATTATATTTTATTTATATAAACTTATTTTTATACTCTCAGTAGTCACATTTTGCGTAATGTTATCGGATGCAATAAATATATATATATATGTATTTATTTATTTTGTCATATCTATTTTATCATTTTTTATCAATCATAATATAATATTCTTAAAACATATTCATCGTAAAAATAATAAAAACGAGCGTTTTTCTATGATTCGTTATTAAAACACCATCTCGCACACTTATTTAGTGGTTGTATCATGTTCACAAACGATGTCTGTCGACGCGTAGCATTCTACGAAAATATTTCGTTTTACCCGCCTTTGGATTACATTTTGTTGTTAATTAATGTAGCTCCCATCTATAATTGTGGTATTATATGCAACATTATCGGTTATCTTCGTTCATTAGTACAAATTAATATTCGCATGTTTTCATGTTATTGTTTTGTTAACTATGTGTATGTTGTTAATCATAACAAGATATTTTTATAATAGGATAAATCAAATGCTCACTTCTTTTAATATTTTAATGTGCCTTATAAACACTTGGTTTAAATATTATTGGCGGCATCCCTTCAAATATGGCTAATCCCAAATTGTTGAACGTTTACTACCAAAACGTACGGGGTCTCAAAACGAAATGTTTGGAGTTGCGGCACAGTATTTTACTTAACGATTATGACGTAATAGTCATTGTAGAATCATGGCTGAACAGTAGTGTTCTCGATGGCGAGCTATGCGATACTAATAGGTACACAGTGTTTCGCGCCGACCGCGACCTGGTCGCCTGCGGCAAGAAGGACGGCGGCGGGCTGGCGGTGCTGGTGCGGCGCTCGTTGGGCGCGGAGGCGCGCGCGCTGCCCGCCGCCGCCCCCGCCGCCGCCGCCGCCGAGCTGCTGTGGGTCACGCTGCCCGCGCGCAGTATCGGGGCCACTAACCATCTACATTTTTGTGTCGCTTACGTCCCTCCGGAACCACAAACCATTCCGTTTCATCTAAACGTCATCTCTCAAACATTTAAATGCATAAAGGCACTACACTTATGCGACAATTTTATTTTGATAGGTGATTTTAACCTTCCTAGCTTATCATGGCATACTGACGGTTATACACCTCTAAAAAAAGGTACGGTGGAAGTTCAGGATGCATCTATTAATTTTGTCGAGGATCTGACACTTTTGGAATTACAGCAGTACAACTACTTTAAAAATCATGCAAATAATACGTTGGATCTCGCATTCTCTAGTTTACCTTTACAATTAACCGCTTGTACTGTACCTCTTGTAAAACATGATCGTGCACACCCATCCTTTTGTTTTAATGTTTTGGATCTGGCTGCCACTCCTTTACGCGAAGCTACCTCGCCTACTTATAACTTTAGAAGAGCCGATTTCGATAATATTAACGCGTATATTAGTGAACAAGACTGGGATGCCCTTCTGAATGATGGTCCTCTAGATGAGGCGGTCGACAGATTCTACTCCGTTATAAATGACAGTATCAAACTGTATGTTCCTTATGGCAGAAAATCTGGAAATCGTACTTATCCTAACTGGTACTCTTCTTCTTTGATCAGAATAATTAAGGAAAAGTCAAAAGCGCATGCCCGATGGAAAAAATACGGTAATCTTTTAGACTATGACGAGTTCTCCCTGTTGAGGTCTAGAGAACGTCGCGTTCAATCTGAATGTTTTCATAACTTCATAAAGTGTTGCGAGTAACATAAAAGTAAATGTAAAATCTTTCTGGTCTTATGTCAAAGCCCAACGTGGTGGCTCAGCTTATCCTCAGTGCCTACGCCTAAACGGCGTAGAATATAAGGATGGGAAAGATATCTGTGACGCATTTGGATCTTTTTTTCAAAGCGTATTTGGAATACCATGTACAAATTATACACCTTCAAGGCAACGTCAGTCGGTAAGTGATGTCATATCAAGTGTACAAACTACATTCGATGCCGTTGAAAAACTATTGAAAAGTTTGGACATTAATAAATGCGCAGGTAGTGACGGTGTGCCTCCTCTATTTTGGTCTCGGTGTGTTAATTCGGTCGTAATCCCTCTGACAAAGCTATATAATCGTTCACTTTGTGAGGGTATTTTTCCAGCACGATGGAAATCTGCTCATATTGTACCGGTTTTCAAGAAAGGTTCACGGATGGAAATAACGAATTATAGAGGCATATCAATTCTTAATACCGTCGCTAAATTGTTGGAGCAAATTGTATATGCCCAAATATATCCGATACTAGCCAAAGCAATACCATCCCAACAACATGGTTTTTTAAAAGCCAGGTCAACCACTACGAATTTAGCTTGTTTCTCTAGCTATGTTCTTGAGAATATGGATGGGGGTGGGCAGGTTGATGTGATCTACACTGATTTCGAGAAAGCATTCGATCGTGTAGATCACATAATTTTGCTTCATAAGTTGCAAAATCTGGGAATACACGGAGACTTGCTAAGATGGACCCAGTCTTATCTTTTGAATCGTTCACAAGCGGTAGTGATTGGTGGATATCGATCTGACTTTATAACAATACCCTCTGGCGTTCCACAAGGTTCCCATCTAGGACCATTACTTTACAACGCGTATCTTTATGATATTGGATCGTGCCTCAGTAACACCAACTTTCTTATGTACGCAGATGACACCAAAATTTATTGTAAAATTAATTCCAATAATGATTGTGTATTAATGCAAATAGATCTAGACAGTCTTTTTAACTACTACAGTCAAAATATGATCACCGTCAATACAAATAAATGCGAATGTATAACTTTCACACGCAAAAGGAAACCTATTTGCTTCAATTACATGTTTGATAATACTCCTATTGCTAGAACGCAGAAAGTGAAAGATCTAGGCGTATTCTTAGATTGTAAAATGTTGCTCAGCGATCACATCGACTACGTAGCTAACAGAGCATACAAAAATCTGGGTTTTGTTTTGCGCATCTGTAAGCCTTTTACTGATAAATATGTTATTAAGCTTGTGTATTTCGCTTACGTTAGGAGTATACTTGAGTACGCGTGCTCAATTTGGTGTCCTCAGTATAATATATACAAAGATCGGCTTGAAAAAATCCAAAAAATATTTATTAACCACCTTAACTATCGTGATCGTGTTGCTCATGATACTTATGAGTTAAGTTGCAAAGAACATGGGTTACTTCCTCTTGAGCACAGAAGAATCTCACTTGACATGACTTTGCTTTTCGATATTGTTAATAACCATATAGATTGCCCTGACTTGGTTTCTAAAGTTATGTACAATACTCCAAAGTATCGTACACGGCACACATATTTATTCAACCATCCGGTACGTCATACTAATTACTCGACAAATGCAGTCATGCTTCGTTTAGCACGCACATACAATGATTTATTTAGTGACATTGATTTGTTTTTATCAAAAGATGCAAACTAAAAAGAGATGTGTTTGACATTCTTAAAGAACGCATATATTAGGTCATATATATAACGTACATAATAATAATTATTAGCTCGTTTGTTTAATATTAATAACTATATTGTATATATTTATTTCTTTATTATTCACAAATATATATATTACTTACAAGATGCAAGTATTGCAAGAATTTCATATACAATTATTATTATTTATTTATTTTTTCTAAAATTTCCCCTTTTCTACCTAATGGGTTGGCAATTTGTTCGAATCTGAAGTAAAAGATCTTGACGACTACTAATCGCTTTTATAATTTTGTCTAAATTTCATATTTTATATCCAATAACATAATGTAAATTTTTTTTTAAGGAAAGCCTGTTATTGGCCTTATTATATTATGTAACATTTCATGGTTTATTGTTTGCATAGACGCTGTTGGTTTTCGCAATAAATAAATAAATAAATAAATAAACTCCACCATTTAGATTTACCACCCTTATGTATACGACAGCTGCATATGCACGCATTGAGGCATCGCTAAAGCCATGGAGCTGAATGTTTTCTTTGTAATTACAGGTCGTGCCAAGCCATCTTTCTATCTTGATACTGTCAATGTTCATGAAGTCTGATCTTATTAGTTTCCACTCTTCTTCTAATTGATTACTGATACTATCATCCCACGATACATTTTCAAGCCACAACTTCTGTACCAATACTTTAGCCATAACAGTGCTAGGTGCTATCCAACCAAGTGGATCGAAAAGTTTTTGTACATCTGATAAAATAGTACGTTTAGTAATGACTTTAGCTATCAGTGGTAAAGTGATATTGAATTGAATATGATCAGTGCCTAGGTTCCAGGTGATTCCTAAGGCCTTTATCGTACCATCAAGATTCAAGTCGACATGTGCGCTAGCTGACCTCTTATCTTTATCTATTGACTTCATGAATTGAACATCATTAGAAGACCATTTGGTAAGTTCAAAACCACCCCTTTGTAATATTTCAGATACTTCTTTCGCCAGGGATATCGCAGATTCAGTGCAGTCTGTTCCAGAGAAGATCATCCATAAAAAAATCTTCCTTGATGGCTTGAACTGCCTTTGGTGAGTATTCATGTCCTTCATCAACGGCTAATTGGTGGAGGGTTTTTACAGCTAGATAAGGAGCAGAAGCTGTTCCGAATGTTACTCTCAGCAGACGATATTCTTCTATATTAACGGACCCATTAGCTCTCCAAAGAAACCTCTGATAATCTGCGTCATTTTTTGACACGAAGATCTGAAGATACATCTTTTATATCAGCTACAAAGGAAACACGTTTCATTCGCCATCTCATTAGAAGATTTCTTAGGTCTTCTTGTAACTGTGGACCCACTAGCAACTCTTCATTCAGCGAAATGTTGTTTGAGCCTTTTGATGAGGCATCAAATACTACACGTGTGCGCGTCGTTTCTTTGTCCTTGCGAATGACAGCGTGATGAGGTAAGTACACTGATTGTTTTATATCTCTTTCTATTTCAGGTACCCTTTCTGCATATCCTTTGTCAATATATTCCTGTATAGCTTTACTGTATTCTTCCTTGAGGTTAGGTAATTTCTTGAATTTTCTTTCTAGTTGTAAAAATCTTTGTCTTGCTATTTCTTTTGTGTTTCCATTAGGTGTCTGTGGTTTGTCTGTTTTAAACGGTAACTGTACAATATATCTTCCGCTTTCATTCCTTTTAGTTGTCTTCTTGTAGATGTCTTCGCACAATTGTTCTTCTTTAGTCAAATGTCTTTTAGTATCTGTGTCTATTTCCCATAAAGATTTCAGCATGTCTTCTACATCGACTTGATGATGCATTACCATATACGTATCTTCCTTTGATTTTATATTTACATCTCCAAAAAGTATCCAACCCAGGCTGGTCTTCTGAGCGGTAGGTGTGCCTGGTGGACCTTTGATTAAGTGTTGTTGTATAATTTGATTATATTCTTTTACCCCTAAGAGAAGATCTATAGACCCTGGCATGAAAAATGTTGGATCAGCCAGATTGAGTCCCTTGATGTGGGGCCATGATTGTTGAGTGATTGCTTTGGCAGGAATCTTTGTGGTCAGTTGTTTAGACATCACATAGGCTTGCGTAGGTAGACTATAATTTCGGTCCCACTGTGATCTTATGGTTATCTGAACCACATGCTTGATCTCTGTTCTTGTCGATCCCACCCCTACAACGGTACCATTAGCTGGTTGCCGTTTGAGCTTCAAAAGTTGAGCCGCCTTCTCGCTGATAAATGTTGGCTTGGGAACCTGGATCTATTAGCGCTCGAAGTGGAATGATATGTCCTTGCTCGCTTACTACTTCCACTTTCGCTGTCGCTAGTAGGGCTATGTTTGGTCTTGCACTGGCTGCTGACGCTACCATTGTACTAACTTGCAGTTCTTGATCTTCTACTACATGTGATGAAGCCAGCGGTTGTGAAGAGCTTGATGATGCCGCTGGTTCTATAACTTTGTTGACATGTAGCAGAGAATGATGGCGCCTATTACATATTCGACAGGACCCCGTTGACTTGCATTTATATACCGAGTGCCCTGGCGCAAGACAGTTGAAACATAAATGTTTCGTTTTTACATACTCGCTTCTTTCAGGTGGTTCCATCTTGGTGAATTCCCTTGCAATGACATAATGTATGGTTATCCTTGCACATAACACAAACCTTTTCCATGGTTGGCGTGGCAATGTACGCTTGATACGACGAACGTTCCTTGGTTGGCTCTCTACGAACATCAGTGCGTGTACTAGTTGTAATTAATTCTAATGTGCGAAATTTAGATTCTATAAACTTTTTTAAATCACTCCAAGTAGGTAAATCATGAGACTCATCTTTATATGCATACTCTTCCCAACTTCTATGTGTCTCTGAGTCCAACTT
Organism: Maruca vitrata; assembly: GCA_039566165.1. Taxonomy (NCBI): domain Eukaryota; kingdom Metazoa; phylum Arthropoda; class Insecta; order Lepidoptera; family Crambidae; genus Maruca; species Maruca vitrata. The sequence goes on from CM076929.1 coordinate 14,556,094, forward strand.
CTGCACGAGAAGGAAAATAATTACTGGATCCCAAGAGCTTATAGTAATGCCGAGATTTTCTAAATTATTTAGGCATTCGGTTGTTGTGTCTAGAAGGCATTTAAGTTGAACAGCTGATTGAGTATTCATTTTTCTTTGATTGAACAATCTTTTCATAGAGTGATTTAAAATTAATCGTTTATTTCCATACCTTTCTGATAAAACTTCCCACGCGTGAGCATAATTCCTTGACGTAACTTGAATAGGTTTCAGTAACGCTTGAGCTTCCCCGAAATACTCGCCTTCAAATAATGAAGTTTTTGTACATCAGCTAATGCGTTGTTATTGTGCACCAACGATGTAAATATGTCCTTGAACGCGGGCCATTCTTCGTAACTGCCGCTGAATATAGGTAGTTGTATTCGAGGTAGGTGTACTCCGCCAGGCTGTGTGTTGGTTGTGATGGTTGTGTTCGCACTTGACTCCATAACCGATGACTCCGTCTGTGATGTAATTAAATCCCTTAGATCTCCTTGAAGGCTGCTATAAATCTCTTCGTAGGTATAAAACTCGTCATTTTGAAAATATGGCAAGTTTACCCGCACTTCTTTGGGCATAAGCTTCACTGTTTCTTGATGCGTGTTTTTGAATGTCTCCCAATAGCTATCTATAACCTTTAATCGCGCTTCTATGTATCCCTTGGTTAATCTGGCCTTGGGACATTTCTTGAAATTAATTTGCGATTTGCGCAATAAATTGGCCGATTCTTCTAACACGGCCAATAACTGCTCATGAGAAGCCATATTTTAATATAACTGTTCAATATCTACACTTTAATTCACTAATAATCACAGCGAAATCACAATCCAAATAGTCAATTTACGCACAAAGTTAAATTTCATAAACATTAGCAGTAGGCATAGGCAAGATCGTCCTTATCGCTTGTGGAATGCAGTCCCTATTGTTCTCGCGGCTCGATCGCGGCCGCTCCGTCCTGTCTAATCCGGCTCGTTTTCGACCATATGTAAAGGTGGTTAAGGAGCAATTTGGTTTGGCTGGCTTGGAGTCAATGAAAAGAACGTGTGATCTGTTGCAAGTTTATTGACGACTGAGAAATATATTTTAAATACGTCTTTAAATATGAGTGGTGATGCTATGGCGGCGGCCTATAGGTACATACTACACGTACATCTTTAGCTAGCGTTATAGATATTATAAATAGACAAATTTGCTTACAACAAGATGCATAGTGCAGTAATCCTTTAAATAGTGCAGCAGTTTATGTTTGCAATAAACAAGCTGTATAATATAAAATGTTGTAAAAAGTAAACAGTACAAATACATTTTACTTTGCCTTTGTGTCTTCACCCACGATGCACCCGTTGCATAGTTGCATAGAGCTACGACAAAGCATGTCGTGTATCGTAGCGGATGCTACGACCCGCGCTACGATATATTAGTGTGCTAGGTGAACTTGGCGTAGCGTAAATCGTAGTCGATTTGAACTATGGGCAATTTTGTAGCACAGTATTATGACTTTATGTTTTCAACGTAGGAAGTCGCATGTAATAATTTTGATTTATTTAATTACAGTTTAGTATTTGTCTGACTTATAACAAACATTGCAAATGTTTTGTTATAAAACTCAATAAAAAATATTAAATTTAAATAGAAAGTTGCTTAAGGGCCTGTCTGTAAAAATGACTCTATTTTTGTAGACGTCCTAATAAATTACATCTAATAATTTTGATATTAGAAGTAGGTTCCAATAATTACTAGAAGGTCTCTAGTTACTAGAAGACGAGAATTTCTAATTAAAATCTGAGCAAGATAGTTTGAAGTCCTTAATTTGAAGCATCATTAAGCGGAGTCCATATTATTGTAATTTAATAACGAAAATAAACTAGTTAAGAAATTTGATAGTTATATTGGTTTTCGTTGATGTCAGGTCAAGGTTTGTACTCGTAAAATATAAGTACAAGACTAATAACATAATTGCCTAATGGCAACCACGGCTGAATCTGAAAAGCTAATTAATGTAATCTTATATCAGTCCTACACAGTTATCCACAAACATTGCCTGTACCTCTGGCTTGACAAATCGTTCGCGAGGACAAATGAACGGCGGCGACTAATGGACCGCCCCGGCCCAGACCGCCCGCACAACTGGGCTGGAGGCTAATATAAGATTTAAGGGTTTGGAGTTACATTCGAATTATTAATAATACTACTTGCTATGTAGCTACAATGGGCCGGCCGCGTAGCACGAAGATTGGACGGTCGTTGGGGCAGAAAGATCTTTGTGTGGAGGCCACTTACTGGAAAGCGCAGTGTGAGACGGCCACCTATTAGATGGGTCGACGACTAGGTGCAAATTGCTAGGTTTTGTTTGATGCAGGTGGCCGTAGACCGGCCATGCTGAAACGTTTTCGGCAGTGAGCAGCAATAGGCTGAGATGATGATGATGACTGCTGTACATATGTGACTTTAAGTACAGTAGCAAATCTTTACCGAGTCGACCAAAAAGTATTAGGGCTGTACCATCCTTTTTCCGTCCCAGCGTTTCGACTGTAAAAGTCAAAATCGCAAGTTTTTATTGCTAACTAAGTGTAGTACATACATACAGAAACAAACAGGTCTTACAAGCATTGTTGAGGAAAACTAGAAACAATTGTGTCTGCTAGACCAAGCGTGAAATTTCTTGTTAACGACTTGTAACACTGTGAAATTATTTAAATTCTTAGAAATTGTTTCTTATTTATCTTGAAAACGGATCCAAGAACATAATTGTACTATTCCCGGGTAAACTTCAGCTAAAGGTGCAGTAAGTGGATCGCTGGAAGTGATTGATCTCTGCCTACCCCTCTGGGAAAAAGGCGTGATTTTATGTACTACCGGCAACGCTGGCGGTAGTACACTTTTCAAATAGATTTCTTTAAACGCCAATAGCCCCGCCCACTGGCCAATAGAAGAGCACTTAAAGAAAATCTGTCAAAATCCAAGCAAAAACGTTCCAATAGTAGGAGAGCTAGCAAGAATTTTTTGGTAGGTATTTGAGGCAAGCTGAAAACTTATCCTGAACCTCTCCTATTATATCCCAGCACGACACTGCAGACCTGGCTGGTGAGTAGCGGGGCTAAAGCAAACCCCCAAAAATATTTTTCATCTTTTTATTTATAACTAAAAAATAAGACTCACGTTGTAAGACAAATTATTTCGATGGAACTTCTACCTGTCAGGTGAACTGACAAAGTATATTTTTTTGGATTATAAATTATATTTTAAAATAAGAAAAATTGGGGGTTTGGTTTAGCCCCGGTACTCAGCCAGGTCTGCGGTTTTGTGTTGAGTTATAATATTAAAGGTATAGGACAAGTTTTCAGCTTGCCTCATATACCTACCGAAAAATTCTTGCAGGCTCTCGGACCACAATTTGGGTGGGGCTTGCTTTGACAGACGTATAAGCGCCAAGCGATTTTCACCTTATAGGTGGTCGACCGCCAAATACTCCGATAGTATGTATGTAAAGGTGCAGTAACCATTTCCCTTTTCAAAAAAGTCTTTATATATATTGCTTCTGCAGTCCAGCTGAAGGTTCATCGAAGTCCCGTCGACTCTGGTCCCACGGGTCGTGTAGCCCCAATCAATCTCTCCGGCGATACATCGCCCAAATTCCCCTTGTCCCCTCCCCCCTGAAGCCGATCCCTCGGGGCGATAATCTCGACCCTATGAATCTGACTTAGTATGTGTGGTTAAGTACGGCTTTCAACACGTCGAGATGTTTATAGGTATATCCGTTAACTTGGACAACTTGCAGCTAAATCTTCTACTATTATTCTAAACATATTATATAGAGACCCAACGTTTCGAGCTCTTTACAGCGCTCGTGGTCACGGGCAAGACTGAAGATTTATGTCCATTGACTACTGTTTCTCTAAACATTGTCTTTTTGAAAATAATGAAATTATTTAAATCATTTTTTCAATACAAAATGTCGTTGTATAGTTTTTTCAGTTAAAGTTAGCAACATCTAAATCATCTAAAACGCGATGTTGTAACACCTGTACAAATTAAAAAATTTAAATTCCTTACCAAAGAGGAGAAAATCGTGATTAAAGTGGCCACTATGAAAAACGTCAATTTCATATGTTAAGAACTTAATATTTTTAGTCACAATATTCTACAACTGAGTTCACACAGCCCCGCATGAAGTCTGTAATAAACACCATTTCACCACCTAACATTAAAATGTTCTGTATTCCACAAAGTTATTATTAACAAACATCGTATGGATGTGCTTTTATTTGTAACGGGAAATTCTTAATCATCGTCAATATCATTATTAATCTTAGCGGCTTTTGTTCATACATTATCCGTTTTCTTTGTCACAAAGGAGGGGCCGGCACGTGTTTAATTACGGTAACAAGTCGGTCTCATAGGGCCTCCATGTGTCTGCTTCAAATAAGGATAAAAGGAATTATGGTCTTTTTATGAGAAAATAATCAAAATAAGTATACTTTACTTATATACAATTATACATTAAATTGTATATACACTTTTAAATTGACAATGTAGACTCTGTCGTAAAGACTTCGATTTATTGTCTACTAAAGATAGCTGGAAAAGTCTAAATGTTTATTGTTTATAGTATTTCTGAGGAGAAGAGGCTATTTTAGGATCCAAAGGTGACTTTGGAAAAATGTAGTATATCCGGAACATTTACCATGGATTACTTTTTTGGCAATTGCCCGATATTTGGACACTGTTTTTAATCAATACAGTTAACCCATAACCGTGGCAGCAGGTGGATTTTAAAGTGTAAAACTAATACGAGTAGACTAGTACTAGTTTTTCATAAAAAGTATACCTATCAGCTACAAAAAGTATAATTCCACCGCCACAACTATTAACAGACTTGCATTCAACGACAGATGTCTCTGTGATATTGGACTGGCTCAGTGGAACAGAGGTTAGTGACCCTGGCTGGCGGTTCCAAGAGTCGTGTGTTCGATTCCCAGTCGGAACAAATGTTTGTGTGATCAAAATCGGTGTTTGTTTCGTGTCTGGGTGTGATTATCTATTTAAGTTTGTATTTATAAATATATATGTATGTTTCAAATCAGTCTGTGACACCTATAGTACAAGCTCTGCTTAGTTTGGGGTCAAATGACCGTGTGTGGAAATGCCCCAGATATTTGTTATTTAGTATTATATTTTTTGCGAATCAAATAGCATGCTCCGTGCAACTTAATTAATATGGAAATAGAGACCTCTGCCAGGGCGACAGTGGGTTCCAACGATACGGGATGCATGCGAGATTGTTTTATGCTAACGCTTTCCAAATGTTTATTTTATTAAGAGCTTAACTTGGTCAAAGTATTTAAATGTTTTGTAGCAGTACATATGTCGGACGATGGAGAAGATATTACACTGCTTTGTTCAGTTTGTAGTCTGTAAAAAAAATAAAGCCTTTCGGGGCGTTAGGTTAATTCTTTATTTTCTGTTTGTTTTCATTTCAAGCTTTATAAAAGGAGTTTTTTTTTAAACTCCTTTATAAAAGGAGTTTTTGTTTTTAGTCTAACATAAATATAATATATATATACCTTCCCTTTTCACGTATATTTCGATCAACGAACGATGTTCAAGGTTAAAAACCCTTTATTAAGAGTCGGACGTAACAGTAATTAAACGATATTAGCAGAAGTTTTCGAAAGGGAACTCGTTTGTCGACGAAAACAAAGGTTGGAAATATTATTTTCCCGCATTCCGTGCGGTCGCAAACCGTCGCCCGCAGCAATGCTTTGTGTCTCAGAGCGGCTAGGCCGGCCCTCCACCAGCAGCGGGGAAGCGATGACTAGAGGCATTAGGATACCTACAGTGGATTCCTACAACAGCGTCCATGGCCGAGTGGTTAAGGTCGCTGCCATGCGAGCGGTCGCCAGTTTAGACCCCGCCACGCACCACTGTGTTTTCCAAAATTGTAATTCATATTACGATTATTCGACGCTTTAAGGAAAATATCGCGAGGAAACCCGCACGCCTACGAATAAATTCTTAGGTTGTGTAGTCAACCAACCCGTACTTGGCCAGGATGGTTGACTTAGGCCTTATCGCTCTAATTTAGGGTAGGCCCGGGCCTCAGCAGTGGGGAGGTATATGGGCTGAGGATGACTTACAATAGTTATAGCGCCAGGCTGGCTCTTTATCGGCCCCGAGGAAGCGACAAAATATCTGCCATGACATACAATATACGTACTTGTATATCTTGCTGTAAACGCAAAAGGTGGCCCGGACCAAGAGCTTAAGTTGTTTCTGCCCCGTGCCTTTAAATAATGAAACCCCGGACTCTTCAAGCATGGTGTGAAACGGCATCTACGAAGGCTCTAAAGGCCTTGGAGGACGACGTGAGGACGATATGGTCAATAGGTATATTGTGCGTCACGGCGACTTACGATCGTTGGGGTAAGGTCATCCTGAATAAAACGTATAAAATTCAAAGAATACTACACATAATATTATAATTAAACTAATTATTTTGAAAATTCAATTGCTCCACTGTTGACCGGGGATTTGAACACTCGTCCTTCCAGGAACGAAACCAACAAAATATTAAAACAGCTAGTCCAAGCTTTGGCATTTTAAACTTTTTAAATAATACAAAATTGTTTTAAACCTGCAATGTTTGTAAGTCTATGGCCTGATCGCTTTGTTACATTAATGCGCGATTTGAATGCTTTGAAGTATGAAAATGCATTACGTAATGACGTAAAAGAGTGGGTGAAATAGTACAGCTACGGTAAGAATCTATCGACAGAATGCTGAAGTAGCTTGCACTATCAAATGCCTGCAACTGACAACTCCGTATCTGTTTTCTGTTATGCAATAAAGAATCTATCTTTGTACATGTCTTTGCAGAACCAGTCGAAGGTATGTTTAAAAAACTGGTCAAGTGCGAGTTGGGCTCCTGCACGGGTTCCATACCAAAATTGTCACGTCTTTTATATGGGAGCAGACCTCAAGTATTAATTTAGTTTATAGAATTTATTTTTAGCGGCAACAGAAATACATGATTTGTATAATAATCAAATGTTTAGCTAGCCCGGTACTTGAGTGACAAAGTGACACACGGACAGTGATGCCTTAATTAATAATAATAAATGTTACACAAAATCACATACATTGATTTGATCCCGAGGTAAGTAGCTTCAGCACTTGTGTTACCGATATCTGAACCAGCAGTGGATAAAAAAAAGATAAAAAAAAAAAATTATTACAACAACAAGGCAAGATACACAAAATATAATATTAACTAAAACATACAACAAAAAATAGCCTAAAATTGTTGGCAGACTTTACAATGGGTATATACTGTGGCACCAACACTAGAAAGCATCTGTATCGCTGGTGTAAATATATAGCTGGATACACAAATATACTTAAATTGATCCCATGATAAGTAGCTTAAGCACTTGTGTTACAGATATCATCATAATCAACAGTAAATACACAAATATACTTAAATATATTTAATAACACACCCACACACGGAACAAACACCGATGTTCGTCACTCAAAATTGTCCTCAGTGGAAATCGAACCCACGACTCTTGGAACCACGAACGAACGACTCACTAACCACTGTTCCACCGAGCCAGTCGCTCTATAAAATCTTATTTGTAGTTGTTACCTCTGCTCGCCTCTCATTGGTTGTGGGCCGAGTGCCTAATAATAAAATGTCATTTCTACTTCACTCGACTTGCACATTTTAATTGCACCGAGGTGCACTCCGCTGCGGTCACCTGCTGTCTTGTTTCCGTTTTAATTATGTTTTTATTACGCTTTATGATACGGCAAGACTTTTGTGAGTTTTTGTTCGGCCGTGGTTTAATTTTTAGTGGACGTTTATGTTCGTATTCAAATTGAAAATTAGTTGGTATGGTGGTTAGTGTTAATGTGAAAATGTTAAGTAACTAAAATGTTGATGATAAGTTAAATACTAATGATAAAGTTGTGATAAATGTTGTTCAGGTGGGAGACATTTTGTCGACCGGTTGCTGTTACCACCATACAGTTGCGTAAAACCCGCCAAGTGACTCTGACCTCTCTCGGTCAGGTCGCGTTCCGGGATCAGCACTGTACGAACCGGAGCCAGGGGGGACCATTATTGCGGCAAGGGCTGGACCAGTCTTAGCGGCGGTATTGTGCGGGTGGAGCAGGTCAGCCCGCCGGCCAGGGAGACCCGTAGAAACAAAAGAAATTATTTTATAGCAACTGGATATTGATAGATATAAATAGGCGACTTTAACATTTTAAGTTAATTGTTTTGTACGTAGTATGTCAACTACAGAATGTTTGTTTTAAACCCACGCATTTACGACTATTTTAGAACCTTATTTATAAATTCTGATACAATATAAGATGTCCACTCCAGTGTATTAGTGTCTCTGAATTCGAATTACCAATTTGGTCTGGCAAATCTGCGGTGCCTCCTACGCACCAAAATGTTATTTTAACAGCTAAACAATTTAAAAGAACAAAATACGTTGGCAATAACTTGTTAAATCTTTTACGATTTAACAAGTTATTGCCAACGTTTCATGTGAATTCAGTGAATTCTTGAAATAATTAAGAATATGAAGTTTTCTTCTTTTAGAGAATTTTTTTAGAGTTAAAGCTCGCATTAGCTGTTTAAATATTTTGAAAAAAGGAAAAAATTCAATTGTTCCACATTTACCCGGGGATTTGAATACCCTTCCGGGAATCGCGCCCAGACGTGCGTCACCTTACACCAAATAATAGCTGTTGAAGCCGTCGATTTTTGTTAACCACAAGTTTAAATATTTGGGAAGACAGAAAAAGTATCAACCGTTTCGCCTCAGCTCGGAGATTCAAACCCACGCCCTTCTGAAAATCGCGTTTAATCGTGCATTTCAACACATTAAGCCAGCAGTTATTCCAGCTACTCAGAATCTATTTTGTTTGTAAAAACTGTCTAGTTTAGTAAGTCTAGTCTAGGCTGTATAACTTACGTAGACTATCTAATAAAGTAGCTGATAATGTTGAAGTGTTCTGATACACACAGCAAAGTTTATTTCGTATCAAAGCCACGGATACACGGGCATACCTCACAATTTCACACGTCATAACCCAGCCGTACCGCGGAACATCCGCGCCGCCGCCGCCGCCGCCACTCGGCAAGGCCCCAATCTTAGAACTTTTTCATACACTCCTATTGTCGGGTGCGTAAATAAAATTCTTTTCCGCCATTGTGCGTCGGCAAATTGCTTGTCAAACACGCGATGCTAAATCAGTTGCACCAATCAGTCCCGCCACACGAAACGTAAATTACATTTTTTGCCTCAAAAATGGGGAAGTCGTAACTTTGTACGTGTATTAAATAATAATAACGTTATAAATAGATTTCGGTCACGAATGGCAACTTCGACGTACAATATATGAAGGTGTGTTTAGTAGGCTTGAATACATAATAGGCGTGACGACTGGGTCAAAATCTTATTATTCTATTTAGTCCGTAAGTTAGTTTATACAAAAATATGGGACACATATTTTTTTGTTTTTCAATTGATTTAAAAATGACAAAATTATAGCTTATCAAACTTCTGGAGTGGGGGCTTGTGACGTCACAGTTACGCAAAAATTGTACCATAACGTGACGCCATACGAAACTTCTAAGCACTATATCTTCATAATTTCTTGTTTGTGAAACAAAATTAAAAATACGAGTATAATATTTTTAAATCATCTGAATAACGGACTAATTATATTTTTTTAGTTTACAGATGAATGATGTTATGCCCAAACAAAAATTAAAATATTGTTGGTAGGTACACATTTTCCGGTTTATATTCCCTTTCATGTGATCAATACATGTTCTTTTTGTTCGTTTTCGTTTGTCCTTGTAATATTTCTGTAGTACTGTAAGTACTTACGGCCTGATACAATGAAAGAATATAATAGCATTTAAAAGACTAGCAACAGTAGCGACCCGCTCTCTCTTCGCTTCGGGTATGAGTTTGACAAAAGTTCCCTAATATTTTCTATCAAGAAATAAAACCAAAGTTACTCAGGGTACGTTCCCCCTGAGTAACTTGGGCTTTATCAACTTGGCTTTACTTAGACTTTAATTTCCAATGATGTTACAGTCGCTACATCCGTTTTTGAGTTCATATTCATTACAAACAAACAGACAAAAATATATATCTTTCCTCTTTACAATATAAGTGTAAATATGAATCACACAGAACCAAAATCACATTACGGACGCGGTGTCTCTAAGTGCCTGTTCACACCTAGCGATTTTTTGGCAATTTCATGGCGAGGCGATATCGCCGCGATAAAACAATCGCCGCGCGCTGCGATATCGCGGCGGTTACGCCTCAACCAACCTACCCGCTTAACGCATGCGCCGCATTCTACAGCGCAGGTTCGTTCATGTTGAAAATATGAACTGCGAGCTTGCGGCGAAATCGCGGCGTGCACGCTGCGAGCTCGCGGCAAAATGGCGGCGTTATCGCCTCGCCGTCAAATCGTCCAAAAATCGCTAGGTGTGAACACGCTGTAATGCCCTCACGGTTTGGCAGCCAGTGACCAGAAAAAAGGCCTAGTAAGGGGTAGTAGTCCCAAACGAAGGTCTGACCAAATAACGGAGGAATTAAAAGTACCTGTCAGAGACGCACTGCACCAGGCCACAGGTCTGTTCTATCGTATTAGGTTAAGTAAGCCTGTAAAGATGGTTAAGATTTTGTTAATAAATAAATAAATAAATAAACTTTCAGAAGAACACAAAAACTGTGCTGTTCACCAACCTGTAGAACGAATGCTACACATAATGATCTTGTCTTTCGTATGTGTGGAGCCTACAACCATATTAGTAAGGACTTGGATATATTCTCATTTTCTCATTTATCTTACTTGAAAATATGTAAATCCTAATTAAATGATGTTATTTATGTAGTGTATCTTTTATTTCTCTTTGATTGCTCCTTTTATGCCTCCTCAATCATGTTTATTTTTACAAACTTTTTATACCGTACAATGCCATTGCCGTGTTCAGCAATGATCGTGGCGCACATTTAACTGTTTTCATATCTTAGTTTTAAAATAAGTTTTTGTGGATTTGTGCTATTTTGCTGTACGATTGAAGAGAGAGAGAATATTAGTGGACACATTACGGACGCGGTGTCCCTAACGCCCTCACGGTTCGGCAGAGTGCCTTTTGTGACGCGTCCCGTGACGTCATCAGCTATTCCGGGAGCGCCGAGAGCAGTCCGGGTATGCGTTCATTTGGGAGGAATGCCCGGGCATGGACGAACTAGGAGACTCTTATGATGATATAGTCACTGTTGAATTAAAAGAAAAAGAGCTGAAGCGGAAATTTTGAAATAAACAAAGGTTACACAAAGATAGAGACATAAAAAAATCCTGAAACAAGAAAGTCGTCATTCAAGACGAAACACTTTGGTACGTGGCGGGGTTTGGACTGGCGACCTCTCGCATGGCAACGACCTTAACCACAGGGCCATCGACGATGATTCATCATCATCAGCCCATATACCCACTGCTGGGGCACGGGCCTACCCTAAATTAGGGCGATAACGCCTTAGTCAACCACGCTGGCCCAGTGCAGGTTAGTTGACTACGCAATCTAAGAATTTCTTCGCACTCACCGTTAAAGCGTGAAAAAAATCGTACATATGAATCCCAAATTTGAAAAACACAGTGGTACGTGGCGGGGTTTGAACTGGCGAACTCTTGCATGGCAAGCGACGACCTTAACCACATGCCGTCGACGCTTTTGTAACATGATTAGTTTAAGTAAATAGAGGGATTCCACAATGAAGGTTGTTCAACTCGCAGCCATCTTCATACTACACTACCCTAGTCTTGTAGCCTGCGACGGACAGACAGATCGACTCACCGGCGGCACCCCGGGATCGTCGTAAACACAGGTGATGCGCACGTGAATTGGTTTCCAATAGGAGGAGGCACAATGTAGGAGGGACAGTGAGGCGGTGGAATAGTTGCTATGATTGAACAGTACGAGGGATCTTCTTGGCCTTTGGATTGCCAATCGAAAATGCTTAAAAACTAAGATCTTGACACACGTCTGTCATTAGGGTTTGTTCTAGTCTATAGGGCTGAAAAAGATCTGTGATCCGGCGTCCTAATTGTTAATACCACGAATACTCTATGTTTCTCAAATTTTAAAATCAACGGTTACAATTAATATATGGTGGATTGGACATGGCATTCTCTAGACATGGCGTAAATGTAGGGTAACAGAGCTGGAAAAATGCCACGGGCCCCTGATCTATGAGGGGGCCCGGTCTAAGAGGCCACATGCTTAGAAATAGAAACTCCTTATCATAAGACTAAAAATGAAGGCGGGGGTCTGGTGCTCTAAAATACAGGCATTTTACTTGTCCAGCCTAGACTCCAGTCTCCCGCAAACACTCAATGCAATGAAATAAATTTATTTATTATTTATTTTTATTAATATGTCCTTTAAGAATAACAAAGTTTCCTCACGCTCGCCCCCGTTCCCTGTGGCCGTCCAGCGTCCCGCAGCCATTTGTCTCGCATGTCCAGGTGTTGTTGTCGGATAAGACTTTACGGTTTCCGCGGAACTTCTGCGCAGTTTGTTTTTAAAGTTTACTGGCGGAAGACGGAATTCGAATAATACCCGTAGGTACGTTTAATGTTTGCCGAACGAAGAATGGGTGGAAAACAATTTTCGAGACATCGATAACTTTTATTTCTCTTTTGTGACGGGTTTTCGTGGAAGGATACGGTTTGTGAAGATTGTTTTTCCAACATGTGATGTTTATTTTCTGAATCTTGCTCGGTTATGGTTATTCGTTACTGCTTTTGGTTTTATTATTCGGGACTGACTTGGTTTTTGTTCGGGGATCTAAAAATAACACTCTAGCGAGTTATTTACATATTAACAGCCTATCTTGTTGGTGTGAGGCGGCCAATGGTGTATCAGGTATGTTATTATCTGAGTGATCGTGGCACAATCTGCTATCGAATTTTTTTTCCCTATTTTTTTCGGCAAAACTCCCTTGGAACACTTTTGCCGAAAAATATAGATACGATAGTCGATTGTCTTGATGCTTTCTTTTCACCTCCCCTCGTGGAGAAAAAACGTTTTTTCAAGCGTGTAGTAGTATTGTATGTACTTGGAGATGAGAATGTGTTGTATGTGTTACCTTGTAACATACATAGCTATGAGTGTGTAGTATGTGGAGGTGGGCCGGCAGCGAAACTTTTCCCGCGCCCGACTGTCACATTGTTCCCCGGCCGTGTGAACTTAGGCCTAGCTAGTGATGTTCCAGGAAACAACATTATGTTTTATGATGTTTATACACGAATTGCGACACCAGACAATGAAGTTGATAAATTTCTAATTTGATGTTGCTGGCTGGCTTGACTGGCTCGGTGGAACAGTGGTTAGTGACCCAGGTTTACTACCTACGGTTCCAAGAGTCGTGGGTTCGATTCCCACTCGGGACAAATATTTGTGTGACGAACATCGGTGTTTGTTCCGTGTCTGGGTGTATTATTAAATATATTTAAGTATATTTGTGTATCCACTGTTGATTCTGATACCCGTAACACAAGTGCTTAAGCTACTTACCACGGGATCAGATCAATGTATGTGATGTCGTGAAATATTTCAATATTTCAATTTCATACTTCAATGTTCGTAATATTGATAAGGATATGACAAGGATCGGTCGTTGGAAAAGTATTATGTTTTTTATTCTTATTGTAAAAACTATGTAGCCTGATTTGGACACAAAACGTATACAAGCCTTTTATTGACGTGGTGAAATGCTTTGCGCACCTTCATCAGGAGAAGGGTGCTCTCCCGTGGTGTGTCGGCCTCCCCGGTGACTGGCCAGAAGATGTTAAATGCCAGTCGCTGCTCCTGGGCGGAGTGCAACGCTCAGGGGGTATACCGACTAAAACACCCCGAAATACCTCATCGCCTTGGCGGCGTCACGGTTCATGGAACAACTACCACGACGCCACTGGTGAACCTCCAAAGAGCTCTTCTCAAGCTCTGAAGGAGGCGTGGGAGCAACCCGGTAAACGGGGTTTGGTTTAGCCCCGGTACTCAGCCAGGTCTGCGGGTTTGTGTTGGGATATAATAGGAGAAGTACAGGACAAGTTTTCAGCTTGCTTCAAATATCTACCCAAAAATTCATGCCAGCTCTTTGACCACAATGGGGCGGGGCTTGTTCTGACAGACGCGTAAGCGCCAAGCGATTTTCACCTTATAGGTGGTCGACCGCCAGCGTTGCTGATAGTACAGGTAAGAATCAAAACCATTACCCCTTAAAGTATGTAAATATATGTTTATATGATACATAATATTTGAAGTACCTGCTTGGCTTTGTAAAAGTCCACGAGGCGCGAATTATTAAGCACCTATTCATCATATCTCGCCTAACATCATTTATCCACATATGGTCCCATCACTAGGGCAAACGCCTCCATTCTTCGTACTTGCTCTTTGAAAGTTTCACTTAACAAATGAGTTAGTACCCCTCCCCCTGTCGCTACGGCGCGGCAATTAATGCCCTCTCGCGATCACTCGTTCGGTTCCCGGCGAGCCTCTAATGAACCCAATAACTCACAAGTAGGTTTTGTGTGAGCCTTAGGCGAGATACTCTGTTTATTAAGTGACACCGTTTTTGATGTTGCGTTATCTTAATGGATGTAGGTGCTTGTGTATTCGTTTTGTAGAAATAACAAGGTTATTTTGAGCAGCGGCAAATGTTGAACATGTTATGATGTTTCTGATAATACTTGTATTGTCGTAAGAATACAAAATTGTCTGTCAACATAATGATGCTGCGTACTTATACTACAAAACCTTCTATGTACATTAAAATAATACTACCTACCAACTTAGCGGAGCTGAAAAAGAGTTGAAAAGATTTCAGTTCGAGATCATTATTCTTGAACTGCGTGAAATCGTTTCATAACCTTCTTTCAAGTAGGTACAACGAGTCTGGTTTCGGTGTGGAAGTTGTTAATACTCCGCTCAAACTTGGATTCCCGAGCATGGAATTAATAACTAAGTTTTGCGTCAGACTTCCAGCCCAGTTGTGCTGATCTCGAACAAAGAGCCCGAATGTCGTTAGGTCATATCTAAGCGCGTCCTTTAGCAAGATTAGTAATTGATTGGAATTGGAATTCGAAAGTTGGAGTTGCGTAAAGGGAGGCACATATAGTACGACTTAAAATTTTAATTGCGGCCGTCCGCGACTTCGTCCGCTTAGAATAGCAACTTTTGGAAGCAATGATTTATTAAAGCGCGTGAAATTTCTTTACGCTGCGTTATGATCTCTATGTACGTACATTAAAAAGGTACTTTTTTTCTTGTTCAATCAATGCCCTAGCCAGTTGAGCTATGTGGTAGAATGCTGGTAGCTTGGAGCTACAAAATAATTTTACTTTTTAAAAGTGTTTTAGTTATTTTGCTTACAAGCAGATAATACTTTTGATTTTAATTTGTTCATTGGTTTCATCAGGTTTGTTTCCAAAAAATTTAATATAACTCTTCGACATATTGCAAGGTCTGTACACGGTTTTATTTCATACATGTAGTTGTGGGATTATCGGCAGAGGAAGCGGGGCAGCGATGGAAATAAAAAACAACCTTTTCGCAATCTTCAGTTCTATTTCTCTAATTAATTAAAATATTTACAGCACAACCGTCCTAGCGTCGTTCGTCTTCTTTTTCATCCCCGCCATAATTCTTTCTTCCCTCTCGCACACACTACTTATTCTCTTTACTCTTCGCACATCATTCTTACATTCGTTCCTTTCACACTTCACTCATCATTCACCATTCCTACATACATATTAAGTAGGTACGCTTACCCTTGTTAAATTAGCTATATGTTAGTGAAAGTCCCGTCAAAAATGATCCAATCGTTTCGGAGACTAGCGGAAACATACAGAGAGACAAACAGCCAATTTATTTCCGTAAGTGTTTTTGTTATTCGTGATCGATACAGATTCCTACCCATTTAGTAAATGCTCGATAGTTTGGTATTACAAACAGACACTTAAATTTTATTTTGTTGTATATAGATTTGAATATTTTAATTACTTTAGTTTGTTATAAAGAAATTTTAGTAATTGCAAATAATGGTTAGTAATTGATTTTAGATATGAATAATGATTAAATGTTATTAAAAGCTATACTTAGGTAAATATTAGAAAAAAAGAAATTTTTGTTATAATATTTGTGGGAACAGATATGTTATCATCTACGAAAATTTCATGCCAGCGCGGTACATAGTTTGAAATACAATTTCGTTACAGGCAGAGAGCTTAGCAACAGGGTTCAATGTTTCGTTCGGAACACTAAAACACAGACAATTAATTAATTAATTTATTTAAATTAAGGTACGATCAGCAACGCTGGCGGTCGACCACCTATAAGGTGAAAATCGCTTGGCGCTTACGCGTCTGTCAGAGCAAGCCCCGCCCAAATTGTGGTCCGAGAGCCTGCAAGAATTTTTCGGTAGGTATATGAGGCAAGCTGAAAACTTGTCCTTTACCTTTAATATTATAAACCAACACAAAACCGCAGACCTGGCTGAGTAGCGGGGCCAAACCAAACCCCCAATTTAGTTTATTTAAAAATATATTTTATAATCCAAAAAAATATATTTTGTCAGCTCACCTGACAGGTAGAAGTTCCATCGAAATGATTTGTCTTAGTGAGTCTTATTTTTTAGTTATAAATAAAAAGATGAAAAATATTTTTGGGGGTTTGCTTTAGCCCCGCTACTCACCAGCCAGGTCTGCAGTTTCGTACTGGGATATAATAGGAGAGGTACAGGATAAGTTTTCAGCTGTGTCAATCACTTCTATCATATTGTATCACGAGCTGGGGTGGTTCTTCAAAGACCACTATGATACAAATTGAAAGGGCCCAAAGATCGGTATTAAAAGTAATGCTATTTAAACCTTTTAGATACTCCACAGAAGCACTACACCGCGACTGCAGGGTTTTAACAGTTCGGCAACTTTTCGTCTTAAAGGCGTCTATTCTCTCCCACAAATCAGTAATACAATCTGATAACTATTGTCAGATGTTGACAAGAAGGAATTTCTACCTTCCAATGCGAACAGTACATTCCTCCTTTGCAAAACGCTTGCCTCCATATGTTCACACTTTTATTTATAATAAGATCCTCAAGTTTTGTGACATTAAGCATTGTTCAGTTCTTGAAGCTAAGGTCTGTATTTCAAAATGGCCCCAAACTCTCACCTATGATATTACAGAAAACCTTTTTAAAACACTGTCATAGCTATATTTACCTATATATTATATAATAATATATATCCTATTTATTATTTTGATTTATTATATTTATCTTATCTTTATCTAGCTTGCCTCAAATACCTACCAAAAAATTCTTGCTAGCTCTCCTACTATTGGAACGTTTTTGCTTGGATTTTGACAGATTTTCTTCAAGTGCTCTTCTATTGGCCAGTGGGCGGGGCTAATGGCGTTTAAAGAAATCTGTTTGAAAAGTGTACTACCGCCAAAATTTCCGGTTGTACACTGACAGATTTCTATCAAAACATGACAACTAAGTTACAAACTAAAGTTGGACTGGACAGAAATCCACAAATAGTGTACACAGCATGAATAATTATTTACTATTATAATTAAATTAACCTTACCTTTAAATTAGTATAAGTTTACAATGTAGTCTATTCGGGTCCCATTTTACCCTTCTGGGCAAAAACCTGTGTACAAGCTCCTTTTTTTTTCCCAACTGACTTACGATGATGGCTTGGAGTAGCCTTGTCATCATCACCGGATTTGCGGGGGAGCGGATGGCTCTCACCCCTAGTGTACAAGCTACGTAGCAACGGATCGTACCGTGTAGGCGCCCTTAAGGTTCCCGTAACACGTGTGATCGAAGGCCCCGTGCGTGCCGCGTGACAAGGGTCCGCTCGCGCTGCTATGTCAACTATCTTAACAACTTCTTATTCCGCACGATGAACTTCCGGGTCCGAGGAATTTGGTGCTCGAATATGGATGATCTGACCACGAGTTTCGAATTATGGCGCTAGATACATTCCTAGGATGCACCATCATTTTTAAATTGCCTTATTTTTGAAATAAAACTAATTTTACGGGTTACTATATAGATAACACAGGGGACAGTCAGGGGATACCAGTCACAACTATCTGTCCGGTGATTAGTGAACGGTATACGGGTAAGCGACCCCGGCTCCTCGAGCTACTATCGACTCAGTCCAAATCATCCGAGGCGATAGTATCCTTCCTCCCCTTTTCCTTCTCCCGTCATATATCCTTGCTACTCGTGGGAACGCAATGACCTTGTTAAAACAATGCACAAGGCAGAATGGCGGCGACGTGGTCCACAACCCGTCACGTCACGTTTCCCACAAGGGTGAAAAGTGGATCGCTGGTAGTGATCTCTGCCTACCCCTCTGGGAAAAAGGCGTGATTTTATGTATGTATGTATACAGGGTGTAACAGGGGGGGTGGATCATCGTAAGTCAATCGATGGGGGACTTCAATACCTATCGATATAACCCCTATGTATGTTCAGCGATTTTCAATAGTTTTGTTCCGATTTG
Organism: Maruca vitrata; assembly: GCA_039566165.1. NCBI lineage: Eukaryota > Metazoa > Arthropoda > Insecta > Lepidoptera > Crambidae > Maruca > Maruca vitrata. Next base: position 14,574,742 of record CM076929.1, read on the forward strand.
AGTCATAACCCTATCATATTGGAGTAAAAAAATAATTATTCACAAAAGTTTTACGAATCGAATTGTGTCTACCAACTTTCAAAGCCTCCAGTGAAAAAAAAGTGCCTGCGTTTTTTTCTAGAACTCATTTTGAAAACTACCTACATTCATGGATAATATACCCTGAAAATTTCATACCGCTACTGCCAGAGCATCAAAACGAAAAATGAACGCGAATGGCACAGGTGCCATAAATCAGTGTTTTTATTTATTTATAATAGGTACGCAGACAGATTACAGTCGGATACATGTTAACTTAAATCTTAATAAATGAAATATGCTAGACAGTAAACCATAGATTGCATACACAACATGTTTCAGTATGGTTACGAAAAAGAACTTATTATTAAATAAACTTACAAATACAATATATTAGTTTTAAGGTGCATAACACAAAAAAAAAGACCAAAAATCAAATAGATATCACTAAAAAAAATATATATATATATATATATATAAATACATTATAATATGTACATGTAAAACAGAAACAATTAGAGGCATACATTTCATCATGATTAATTTTTATCCTGTGGGTTGAGTGAGTGAAGAGGACATGTCCGTCATAATTACATTTGAAATAGTTTTTTTAAAACGTAGAAAATTTGCGTTGAAAATGTCTAAGTCTACGTATCCACCATATTGTTGAACCATGTCGTTATATTCGCGGCACATTCTCACCAACGGATTGTAAAAGGAATTGTTTTTTTATTGTTGTTTTTGTAAAAGGAATTGTTTTTTTGTATTTTTCATGTAAAACTTTAATTAAAAAAATAAATCGATATGTTTCAGCAAATTTATGCTATGTTAGTAACATTAGTAGCAGTAATTTTACAAAATCGCAAATTAAAGGGGTGAAAATCAAACTAAGAAAATTTACATAATTTTTGCTAATTATTTTTTTTTACAGTAAGTGTTCATATTGGGCACCATTATTGGCTATGCATACATACGAGTACTACACCTTTTTACAAAGCTTTTTCGGATGTTGCAAAATACTACTACTACATTTTGCCTTGTCACGACTTGGGCCCCTGAAATTTTTTACAAAAAAGAAGCATTCCACAACCTCCAAAAAAGCTTTTTAAGAAGGTCTAAGCTATGCATAGCCAATAATAATGCCCATTATGAACACTTTCAATAAAAAAAATAATTAACAAAAATTATGTAAATTTTCTTTGTTTGATTTTCACCCCTTCAATTTGCAATTCTGTAAAATTACTGCTACTAATGTTACTAACATAGCATAAATTTGCTGAAACATATCGATTTATTTTTTTAATTAAAGTTTTACATGAAAAATAAAAACACTGATTTATGGCACCTGTGCCATTCGCGTTCATTTTTCGTTTTGATGCTCTGGCAGTAGCGGTATGAAATTTTCAGGGTATATTATCCATGAATGTAGGTAGTTTTCAAAATGAGTTCTAGAAAAAAACGCAGGCACTTTTTTTTCACTGGAGGCTTTGAAAGTTGGTAGACACAATTCGATTCGTAAAACTTTTGTGAAGAATTATTTTTTTACTCCAATATGATAGGGTTATGACTCAAATCGGTATCGTAATTATAAAGAACCACTATTGAACTACTTCTAGAAAAAAAATCATGCAAGCAGGTCCAGTAGTTAAGCTACAGTGAAGACTTTTATACTGTATTCCGGCTTCTTACAAAAATTTCACAAAAATCTCAATAACTTTGGAACTATTGAAAATCGCTGAACATACATGGGGGTTATATCGATAGGTATTGAAGTCCCCGATCGATTGACTTACGATGATCCACCCCTCCTGTTACACCCTGTATAGATAACTTGCGTGTATTGTTATTCTCAACATATTATAATATGTGCTGCTCACTTGGTTGATCTCGAATGAGATCGACTGCCATGGCCGATATCGGACGCCTTATATGTATTCTTGCTGGGTTCATGTTGCGACGCACATCGATGCCAAGGATGCTGAGGAGGCCATCCTATATTGGTTGTGGATACCAATATAGGATGGCCACCATGATCCGCTTTTTACAGCTCTTTTTCCTGACATACCATGATGGCTTGGAGAAGCCTTGTCATCATCGCCGGACTTCCGGGGCAGCGGATGGCTCTCACCCCTAATATCATCACTGGACTTGCGGGGGAGCGGATGGCTCTCATTACCTTTTCACTTTGTACATTCGCTCTCATACTAAAGTTGTAAATACACACGTGTGTACTACATAAACTGAATACACACAACCTTATTGTCCCAGATGAGCACCAATTATGTACCTGTTATTTGCACCTTTACTACCTATCTTAAGAGTACATAGGTTCGCGTGATTTGTCCTCAGTCACTTAGGTCGATAAGGCTCCAGCGCTGACGAGGGTCCGCCAACGTGACTCTCCAATGACTATCCGTGTAATATGTTGCGTGCTATTTTCAGATATTTATGGTGAAGATCTAGATATTGTGTAGATACGATCGGACGCGTGACGTGTGATGAGGGTCACTCGTGATAGTTTAGGATTCTTACATCCGGAATATTGATTGATATTCTATTAAAATAAATTAAAAGTCATTGTAAGCAATGATGTTTTTATTAGAACAAAATGTATTCTTCCACTTTTATTTTAAAATGCTGGTAGTTAGAATTACTATAATGACTTAGAATTTTCTGTTAATTTACCTGTTTTTTTTTAGATTGATTAATACGCTGCGTCTTTGTCAAAAGAGATTACATATGTAGATGTGAATAAAACGAACATAATTATGTTTATGATTATTATTTGTTGTTATAGAGTAAGAATTTCAACGGTGTAATTCCAACAATGTTTAAAAAAAGTAATGTGATTGGAGTAATTATCGCAATTTTAGCAAAAAAACAAACAGTTAACTTTTCATAAAGTTTAAATCTATTCGCCACTAAAAAATTGGCACAAGATTTTTGTACTTACAGTCGTGTGGAGTCATTGCGTTGCAAGGACTTCAGCATATTGAGGCTGTCATAACATAAATTACTGAGCCAATCCCACTGACACACATTTTTTATGCGCCCGGGTTTCGTATGAACATCACATTGGAAATAGAAACAGACATTTATTTTTACTTACTAAATATTAGTCTTTATCGCCGCCCGTCTTCGTCTGCCACAGCGGTTGTGAATCAGCGGTTGTAAGACGGGCGACGCCAGTTCGCTCACGACCACGATTGGTGTAACCCAGTCGAAACGTCGGGCAGTAAGTAGCTATGTAATTTGCTTCTCCTAATAACGTGTATAGACCCATAAAGACTAATATTTAGTGTAATGGAACGCGAAAGTCTAAAATATTTTTACTTGATCTTACTTCTTAATAAAACACATTTTTCCTTACTCTTACGTACTTAAGTAACGTACAGTAGGGTACTTAAGTAAAACCAACGACGTAAATATGCAAAACAATAACCAACCATTATAACTCATTCAACAAACAGCTCTTGAATGAGAAGTAGCTACTCTATAGTAGTAAATACTTATTCATATTACTCTACTCAATGGGCATCTGAAGTATTAACACTATTTCTACCTTAAAATAAAACATTAGTGGGTGAATAAGTAGATTATGGAAGCGTGAACGAGCTTTTAGGTAGCCGAGGTAATTTAAGTTCGAAATTAGATGATCTAAGTTTCTAATATAATGCCAGAGTTCAAGAGTATTATCAAATGTAATGTACTACATTTTCCCCAAAAATCTTTTCGGATGGAAACTCGTAATAACCTCATTTATAAGCACTAGCCCTATTTCAAGCCACTTTGGGTTCTGTACCTGCTGTTCGGGAAAATAGAACCCTTGTATCATTTCTGGCTCGGTGGAACAGTAGTTAATGACAAAGGCTCACTACCTACGGTTCTAAGAGTTGTGGGTTCGATTCCCACTGGGGACAAATATTTGTGTGACGAACATCAGTGTTTGTCCCGTGTCTGGGTCATCATCAACATCATCATCAGCCCATTCCTATCCACTGCTGGATATTGGCCTCTCCAAATGCACGCCACTTCTCTCTATCCTCGGCCACTCGCATCCAGCTCCTACCAGCCGTCCTGTCTGGGTGTGCTATCAAATATATTTAAGTATATTTGTGCACCCACCATTCTGATATCCGTAATAAAAGTGCTTAAACTACTACCACGGAATCAGATCAATGTATGCGATGTTGTGTAATATATTTATTTATTATTTGTATACTCGATACAGCGCCTAACAGTGATAAATAAACCCAGGGTATTATGCGTACGAAATTTATTTTGTTTCTATAGAATATAGTTTACGGAGACAGTTAAAAGGTTTTTGATTATCAGATGTTTCCTTTATGGAAAATAATATTAGTTTACAGGCCTTTTGGGGTAAATACGGGCCCAAAACAAGTTTGGGTTCTCGCTACCTCAGTAGTGATGGTGTTCAAAAAGGTTTTGTTCTTCGTATTGTCTTATAAATGTCAGTAATATCAGGCCAGCAATGTTTTTGTATTCGAATTCTAGTTTTGATATTTTGAATCAAACTGTTAGTTTTAGTTTATGACAATAGATGGAACTATCCATTTTTACATCGCGCAAGCGTTTTGTTTTCTCCGTCCTATATGTATAGCCGAGAGGCATGTCCAAAATGTTCGCACTTCAATAAAACTCAGGTCTCTATACAACCTGTTTTATTCAGTAGATTTGGGCCCATAGGAGTTTTTACAGATGGTTTGACCAAATAATATGACCCTCTTTTTTTATTAAGGACTGGTTACTAAAGTTTACTGTATTTTAGTTTAAGGAATAGTTAATATTAGGCTAATGACGCACTATAATCTATTTCGAGTTTTGAATTGTGGTTGGGTCAGGTGGCATGATTTTCAAACGAATACTTGTTAGGTGAACCTTTTATTAGGCGTGAATTATGTGAACATCAACCTATCTCATAACTGCAAAATAAGATTTTATAATTTTCAATAAGGGTCACGAGAAGACCCATCTATACATATATTATGAAGTAGAGGATTTGCGCTTTTGGTGGTAAGTTTGAAATGAATAAACTCGAAAACCACTGTGCCGATTTCAATAGTTCTATCACCATTGGAAAGCCACACCCTGAGAGACATAGACTACATTTAAGATTTTAGACTTTCGGGTTCCATTACACTAAATATTAGTCTTTATGGGTCTACACGCGACATTAGGAGTAGCAATTACATAGCTATATCTGTTAGATATAGCTATGTGCTATGATAATCGCGTATAGACCCATAAAGACTAATATTAAAAAAATATTTATATTAAAGACTAATATTTAATAAAGATTAATACCAATGCGAGACTCCACGCCTTGTCTCGTTGTTGCCGCAGCAGTGGTCTCCTCTTTCATGTCCCCCTTTCCCTCTCATATCGATGTTCCGGGAGGGAGGGGTGAAACGGCTTTCAGCGTGAGTGCGACAGGCTCAATATGGTATATTGTGCCTGTCGACCTCATATTTGGATCGCACTACCGCTTACCATCAGGTGGAGTGAGGTCATCATGTTAGCTCATTATAAAAAAAAAAAAATTCATTGACTAAATTACTTGCTAGAAAAGATTAGCGAACCAAAGTGTGTAGAGTGTCATACTCTCCTCTAGTGTACTGTGATGCTAGTGAGCACCTCTCCACGCCTCATATCGTGTGACTAAGCACGTGGATTAGCATTTTAATTGGTTGTTGTCACCCCCCCCCCTCCCTTCTTACCACACGTCCCCCTATGGAGGGGATAAGTATTGTTTAACTTTGGATGGTCTAAAAACGGATATGAGGCACGTATGCGAAAACGAGCGTGAATTTCGTCAACTTAATTGCATAATGTAGACAAAAACCTTCATATGTATGTTAGAACATGTATTTTTACCGTTAGAGAACTGAAAGTGTCCGGGATATTTACTATGTTGTTTTGTTTTATGAGCGCCCGATATTTCGGCACTGTTGCGAGCGCAATAATCACGGGTGAAATCACCCGTGATTATTGCGCATGCACGTCACTTAATTTTTTACAAATTTAAATTCAAATCATTTATTGCTTATCATGGTGGGTTACAGGTAGTAAAATTAGAGTTAAATACATCACGGTGTTAGGGTGTAGTAATTTGAGTTTTTATTATTTTTATTTTATTGAAGTTTTTATACGACTCATTTGGCTTCATGAACCTGGTCGTTAACCTTGTTAAGCTTAATTTATGTGATGTGAGCTTAATATGAGACTTTTAACAGGTTACTACAGCATTGCGGTTTATTGCATTCTGTTACCAAATAACGGCATAATATTTTAAAATATTATTTTAATTTAATTAAAATTGGTAGTGTTCGCATAAATAATAGACGATACAAAATGGCATACTAATAGAGCTGCGCATTCAGTCATTTGCTGAAACATCATTTAAAATAATCATATAATATTTTTCAATTAACTCGGTTGATTAATTAATAAAATTAAGTACATAACTGCTTAAATTATTTGAAAGGTTAAGGTAAGGTTAATTCAAAGTTAACTGAATAACTATGACGACGAATGATTAAAAATGTTTTTGTTTAGTTATTTTCTCATGTAAGTGATTTATGTTAATCTTAATGAGAAATAAATGTCTTAAACCTTAACTATGAAGTCTGTCGAACATGAAAAAAGTTAAACTAGTAACAACTTATGATGCATGTATATATGTAGTATAGTTATAAGTAGTAACTTATGACAAATGTGGTTAGTAGAGTATAGAGGGTCTCACTTAGTGCAAAACTGTACTGAATCATGTTGGCTGCAGTTATCTGCCCTTTTTCCCCTTATTATATACTAATGACCCGCCCTCGCTTCGCTTGGGGTATATTATGAAACCTTCCACTTAAATCCCTCTATATGTTAAAAAACTGCATCATAATCCATCGTGTAGTTTTAAAGATTAAGCATACATAGGGACATTTGAAATAAAAATAAAAATAATTTTACGGATTAAACTCGCGTGTATTGGTATTCTAAACATTATTTAGAGATCCGACGTTTCGAGCTCTTTACAGCGCTCGTGGTCACGGTTAGACGGTTAAGACGGTGTCTTAACCGTCTAACCGTAACGTAAAATTAGTTTTATTTCAAATGTGTAGTGCTCGCGCAAATAAAAATAGACAATACTACATAGGGACAGACAGACGCGGCAAGCTACTGTACTTTATACTATGTAGTGATAGTCCAATTATTAAAAAAAACTACAGTGCTTAACCTAGCAATCCGATGTACTTGAAATAACAGAGTTCCACGAAGTTGCATATAATCTTTAAATACCTAAAATCGCATTGAAATCTTCCTCCTTTTTTGAAGTCGACTGAAAAAGGAATAAAAGGAATCCGAATGTTTCAATCAGTGATCTGCGAACGTGCCAAGAGATAACAGCTGGAGTTTCATCGGCCCCGCGCTTCGGTGCGCGGGCGGCCTGCCACGGCTCTTGCATGGATAGATAGATCTATTTGAACTAAAAAAAAAAATAAGCTGCTGTAAAAATCGGTCTTAAAGCTTTTTTGTTAAATTTGAAATTCCTGGCCTAAAACATGTGTGAAAGAATTAATCGTAGCGGAGTACGAGTGTATTTGTTTAGTGGGTATTTCGAAATATTGAATTTCGTGAAATTCTATTCAATACAACTTAACTCTCCTTCGTTCCGATACGAGTGTTAACTAAGTTGAGTTTTATCTTTAATGGACATTGGACAAGTAAATGCAATGCCAATTTTGTTTTCATTGTACTTTTTTTTACCTCTGAAATAGGTGTTAAATATAATTCTAGCCCTTCTTATTACACAGTATACATTAGAAAAAGAACTAGGAATAGTGATCATTACATTTTAATGTTCCATACTTTAAGACTATATCTCGATTCGGTACCAGTTTAAATACAGGGCTTACACCAGTAAGTATTATACAAGATCTACAATGTCTCTGTTCAAAGTTACACATTAAGTAAAAGCCTTTTATCGCGCAAGAAATTTCTAATTAAATTCTAGGCGAAACTTTGGGAAAAAGCTACGAAAACAAGAAAATACACATGTTTTACATCCAGTAGTTCTTAAACTCGTAGTCTTAAAGGTTAAAGGTTGCTACAGTGTTTACCTTTAGTCAGGACGGGGCAAACGAAAACCAATTAATTTAACTTATACATGGCTTATTCATTAAGTTGGTCTGTCTGCAAACTTCAGTACGGAGGCTATTCTTAAACTTTGACGGCTGCTGGCCTACACGAAATAATCTTATAGGTATAGGTTGCTGAGCTAATTGGCGAATAGAAAGTATTTTCTATCCGATATTCAGTTTATCTCGTTCTATCTTCCATTTTATATTGTGTATGACCATTGTTTTCCAAATAATTCGATGTATCTTGAGTTAGTTGGCCTTTTAGTTAACTACTTACCAGTATGAAATATTGTTAACAATGAAATTCCAAATTAATTCACCTAATTTTAGTTTTCATCATCATCAGCCCATATACCTCCCCTCTGCTGGGACACAGGCCTACCCTAAATTAGGGCGGTAACGTCTTTGTCAACCACGCTGGCCGAGTGCGGGTTGGTTGACTACACGACCGAGGACAGACACGAGGAAATCTGCACTCCTACGAAGTATTTCTTCGTAGGTGTGCAGGTTTTCTCACGATGTTTTCCTTCACCTTTAAAGCGTCGAAAAAAGTACATATGAATTTCAAATTTGTACGTGGCGGGGTTTGAAGTGGCGACTTCTCCATAGCAAGCAACGAATTTAACCACTCGGCCATCGACGAAATAAAGCCATCCCATAAATGCTTGTCAAAGCAAAACATTTCTTACACTTGTAGGATTAAATGTTATTAGTTAACATGTATTCGCTCGAAGATATACGGTTTAAGAACTTTATTATTTCTCATTAAGAATTTATATAACAATTCACTTACTGAGAAAACATAAACAATTAATACAACATATTACAAGCAAAGTAGCGAGCGTATCTATACAATGCTACGACAAATAAAAAAATAAAAATAAATGTGGGGTAGAAGTCGCAAAACATTGCGACGATTGCTGTTGCTAATCCGTCTATATATTGTTTGATCAGTAGCCTCAAAACATAACCTTTTGACCCAAGAAAATCTGAATCTGTAAAAGTGCAGTGCTGTGCCGGGACACATGAGCGCATAAAGCTTCGCGTGTCCGGAAAGCAACCAGAGCTCCGGCCCCAGCAAAACCTTTATTAGAGGGCGGATTAGCTTCTAGTTACGAAGATTGCACTCACTGAGGACATGTATGAAAAGACCCGCACAAAAATGAGCCACGGTGTGAGATATCCACTCTAGGGTCTCACGTGCATGAAGTAGATCATATGGGATCGGAGCTATTTGCTTGGCTAGCTTTAAGTGCCATCGACTAGGTTTTTAAGGGACATGTTGAAAAAATAAAGCACTGGAAAACCAAGCTTGGTTTACTCCAAGACACAAAAATATGACAATGCCACAAAATCATATAAAGCTTGTTCGAAATAGCAGTTTCTTGGTTTCATATAAAGGTTGAAAATATAACAAACGCAGCAGAATACTAAAACAGCTCTATTCATTTCAAGAGTTTTTTCAGAGATGACGCAGATAATGGTACGAAACCATCGGTTGATGCAAACCACATAAAATCCAGCAACCAATTAACTATAGGTACCTTCGTAAACTTCGAGCTTAGTTGCAACTGAATATTGAAAAATTTCCACGGAAACGGGAGTTACCGGGAAAAAAATTTTCTAAATAAAAATCTAAATCACGTAAGATGGATTTGCAGTCAAAAGTTACTATTCCACGCAGACGAAGTTGCGGGAACAGCTAGTATATAATATCTTCGTATCCACAAAAATAATCCGAACCGGTAAAAGTATCCGGGACACACGAGCCTTTCGCCGGGACGCGCCAGAGCCGGCCGCCCGCCCTCCTGGGCGGATTAGCCTCTAGTTACAAAGATTGCACCCGCTGAGGATACGTATTAGGAATAGCTCCACAGTGTAATCGGGAACGGTGTGAGATCTGCCAGGAAGCGGAAAATATTTTGGTATATTTTTAAGCTATTGCATAGCTTTTATCGCGGGCTTCGAGCGCGGCGACCGAACCAAGAAATTCCGTAACGAAAAAAACCTCACAATCGCCTAACGTCGTTTCAGTTCGGTAGACTTCGGCACGGTGTTTGTGTGCGTGCGGTTAGACGTATTGTACGACTCTACGAAACTCGCACGAATCGAGACGAGCTGCTCCGAAATCGGACGATGCTATGCAATAGCTATACCGCGGCAGGTTATTATGAGCAATATACTATGCAATAGCTATAAATTATGAGGTTCTCATGTACTAACGCAAAATGGGTCAATCTCTCATCGGTCATGTCGGATTGCCGTCTCACCAGATTACGAGTGTGCACTTGTGTTTGCGCGCACACTTGTGCACTATAATATGTCCTGCGCACTTGGCTGATCTCAATTGAGATCGGCCGCCATGGCTGAAATCGGTCGGACGCCTTATAATAGGTAAATATCATAATGTATGTTTTTATAGCCTTGAACAAAATTTACCATGAGTAGGCAGATATCACTTCCTACCATCTTGGCACACAACTTTCGCTTCCTACCATGAGAGCCATTACTTTTTTTATAGGCGTAAGTAAAACTTTGAATATAATTAAACCATAGAAAAATAAAAGAAAGAAATATTACATTCGAGTTTAATTTCAACATAGGTATTCTTATGAATCTGTGGCGTAAAACTGAGAACAAAACGCGTCTGAGTTTAAGTGGTTACCAAAAGAACTGTCGCCAAGAGTAAACTGGTTTCGACCGCCTTTGTTTGAAATTACTATTCTAGAGAATTATTTAGCTGGAACACTTTTTTATTTTCGATGTCTAGAGATATCTCTAAAAAAGTCTTCTTACTAAAGTCTGCCGCGGTATAGCTATTGCATAGCATCGTCCGATTTTGGAGCAGCTCGTCTCGATTCGTGCGAGTTTCGTAGAGTCGTACAATACGTCTAACCGCACGCACACAAACACCGTGCCGAAGTCTACCGAACTGAAACGACGTTAGACGATTGTGAGGTTATTTTTCGTTACGGAATTTCTTGGTTCGGTCGCCGCGCTCAAAGCCCGCGATAAAAGCTATGCAATAGCTTAAAAGACTGTAATAATAACGTTTCCTCACTGTATCTATCTGAGTGGCTGTGTCACAATAGCAGCTAGTTATGGCGGCAACGGGCGCGGCGTGCGTGCCCGCCCCGTACGAGGCTTTGCAGAACGTTTTATTTCCTTTGCCGTATCGTTTGATTTCCACTTCGCCCGTGCGAATATAAACTTTTGTTTTTTTTTTTTTGCTAAGTAGCGACCAAGGGTTTGTGCAATAACATAAATAAATAGGCAGCTATATGAATGAACCTACCTACGTTCATTTTTAGGGTTCCGTAGCCAAAATGGCAAAAACGGAACCCTTATAGTTTCGTCATGTCCGTCTGTCCGTCTGTCCGTCTGTCCGTCTGTCCGTCTGTCACAGCCGATTTACTCGGAAACTATAAGTACTACAGTGATGAAATTTGATGGGAATATGTGTTGTATGAACCGCTACAAAAATATGACACTAAATAGTAAAAAAAAGAATTGGTGGGGCCCCCATACATGTAACTGAGGGATGAAATTTTTTTCGATGTACATACCCGTGTGGGGTATCAATGGAAAGGTCTTTTAAAATGATATAAAGTTTTCTAAAAAACATTTTTCTTAAAGTGAACAGTTTTTGAGATATCAGCTCTCAAAGTCGTAAAAAGTATGTCCCCCCCCCTCTATTTTTATAACTACGGGGTATAAAATTCTAAAAAAAATAGAGGTGATGCATGCTAATTAACTCTTTCAACGATTTTTGGTTTGATCAAAGTATCTCTTATAGTTTTTGAGATAGGTTGATTTTTATTATATTTGCTGCTACGGAACCCTTTGTGCGCGAGCCCGACTCGCACTTGGCCGGTTTTTAAGCTATTGCATAGCTTTTATCGCGGGCTTTGAGCGCGGCGACCGAACCGTATGACGTATTGTACGACTCTACGAAACTCGCACGAATCAAAACGAGCTGCTCCGAAATCAGACGATGCTATGCAATAGCTTTACCGCGGCAGTCTCCGAGTGCCACACGTCTTCTTTTATTTATTTAGCTTGGCCGGAGTTATTTATGTGAATCAGCCTTAGAAACCTGAAAATGTTCGGGGTATTTACCATGTTGGTGTGTTTTAATGAGCTTCCGATGTTTCGGCATTGTTGAAAGCGATGTGATCACGGATGAACTGTAGAACGGTAGGTCTACGAGCAGACATATCGGTCTACCCTCTTTCTAAGTCTTTCTAATCTACCCTCTTTCTAAGTCTTTTGACAAGATTGGTCGTTTATTTCAAGTATGGATAACTTGGAACTGGTCGTAACAAAGTTTTATGACATTATAACTCAACTTATTGAAAAATTCGTCCCAAAAGCCTATATATCATGTTAACTTGATATATGTAATGCATTCAATGACTTCTTTCAAAAGAACTTCAAGCTACCTACATCTCACTTTCCTGTTGCATCGAACCGCGATTCATTATCTGATAGAAGCATAAATATTATAGAAATTACCCCATCATATATATATAAATTATTAAAAAATCTCGACATTAGAAAAGGTGCAGGTAGTGACCACATCCCTCCTTCCTTCTTTTATTTCTGTTCTAAGTCTATAGCGGTCCCGATAGCTTTGGTCTTCAATAGATGTCTTCAAATTGGTTATTTCCCTAGTGTCTGGAAAACTGCTCACATTGTCCCTATCCATAAGAAGGGCAGTAGAAGCCAAGTACAGAACTATCGTCCAATTTCTATCCTGAATGTGCTTAGTAAATTGTTTGAACGTGTTGTACATAACCATTTGTATCCTGTTGTTTCGCCGCTCATACCACCAGAACAGCACGGTTTCCTTAAAAAAAGATCGACCAATACTAATTTAGCCTTATTCACTGATGATGTTTTGAATGGTATGGATGGTGCTTCTCAGGTGGACGTTATATACACCGACTTTGAAAAGGCATTTGATAGAGTAGATCATGTCATACTTCTCAGAAAGCTCGGGGAACTAGGAATAAAGGGATGTCTTCTCAGATGGTTTGAGTCGTATTTGCAAAATAGAAGTCAAGCGGTGGTGATCGGTGGATACCGTTCCAACTATGTCACAATATTATCAGGTGTGCCACAGGGGTCTATCCTTGGGCCATTGTTATACACCTGTTACCTGTATGACATCACGAAATGTCTAAAGTATGCTAAATTCTTAATGTATGCTGATGACACAAAGATTTATAAGAAGATTGAAACTGTTCGGGACTGCTCTGACTTACAAGACGATTTGAATAGATTGAGTGAATACTATGCAATGAATAGAATTGATATCAATGTTAATAAATGCTATTGCGTATCCTTCACCCGTAAATTAAAGCCACTAAAATTTGATTATAGCATAAATAGTTCGTTTTTGCAGAAAACGAAACAGATCAGAGATTTGGGTGTCTTGATGGATTCTAAGTTAACTTTTTCAGATCATATAGAAAATATAGTAACTAAAGCATTTAAGGCCCTAGGATTTGTTTTGCGGGTAAGCAAACCTTTTACGGATTTGCATTGTTTGAAAATATTGTATAACACATATGTTAGGAGCGTTCTAGAATACTGTAGTACTATCTGGAATCCACAGTATATGGTACACATACAAAATATTGAAAAAATACAGTGCAAATTCGTGAAACATTTAAATTTTCGTAATTATCGTGCGCACTCTGACTATGCTGATTCGTGTGCCTTTTATCACCTGTTAACGCTTGAAGATAGACGTTGTCTTCTCGACATGACCTTTCTACATAAAATATGCAATAGTGAAATAGACAGCACGGCTCTAGTATCCAGGACATTATCCCTAAAAGCACCCTCAACCCGAACCAGACACACTACGAGTTTTAATTGTAAACTAGTGCACAGTAATTATGCTCAGAATTCTGTTATACGTCGTCTCCAGAAAATGTATAATGATAAGTTTAATTCATCAGATTTATTCTGTACTTCATTAAAATCTTTTAAAAAAGTTATTGGCAACACATTATCCAGATAAACTCTTCCTATTTTAATATTTATATTTGTAATAATTTGTTTTTTCCCTTGGTATTTGTGTATCTATTGATTATTGGTTTATCTATTTATTAATATATATATATATATATATATATATATATATATATATATATATATATATATATATATATATATATATATATATATATATATATATATATATATATATATATAACTATCTGTTATTTTTGTACTAATGTGGTTTACATGTATGTAATGTGGTGTTAACCTATGTATTTATATGCATATTTTTAATACCAATTTATTTACTTGTTGCGAGCATCATGTGTCCGATCGTCTCTCTTGTCATTTGTTATGAAACACTAATGTATTTAAAATCCGTTATTAGCTGTAAGTTTAGAATTAAGATTTCCTGTAAGTTTAATTAATAAGAGCTGTGGATTTTGTAAAATAAATAAATAAATAAATAAATTATTACGCACGACATCACTACCATCGTTCACAACAACACAACATTGACACTATCCCGAATAATTTCAGCTTTATAATGTGTGTGACCATGACAGTTTAAAATTATATATTGACCTCCTCCTTCCTTCACCGTTAAAGCGTCGAATGATGGTACATATGAATTTCAAATTTGAAAAACACATTGGTACCTGGCGGGGTTTATTCTGGCGACCTCTCGCATGGCAAGCAACGACCTTAACCACTCGGCCATCGACGCTTTTTACTCTCTCATTTATTTTACCATTCATAATAACTGCATTCACCTGCGCCGCCGTTTGACCGCGAATAATAAATTTCATATTCATCAAACCCATCACGGTAAATGCTTCGTCGATCAAATCCAATAATACTCACCAAATTGAAACGAAATCATAATTTATGGCTTAATCGGAATCGGTGTAGCATAGGGCCTCCAGGTGGGATGTTTAACTATTGCAAAATCTAGTATTATCATAAAATTCAATATAATTATATTCGTATAAATATTTGACATCATAATATTCGATAAATTGGTCTAAAAGCCAAAATACACCGTTAAATTTTAGTGGTTGTTTTCCCGTGGCAGAACGATTTGCCTTTAGTAATACTATCGAATCATGCAAATTATTCCTAGAAAAAAAAAAATTTTTTTTTCAAATTTTCAAAACATTAATTTTCCGACTCGAAAACGAGAGAAGCTATCGTCGTTTTTTCAAATGTTACGTAATCAGGTACTGCTTGTCGTATAAAATCGATGCTTAAAGCTAAAGAAGCTCTACGTCCTAAGTAATAACGCGGTTAGAACGTCGAAAGTACGTTTCACGTCTAAAGTTAAGTTTCGGTTATATCTTTCATAAAACCGGCATATATTGATTTAAAAAAAATTGCTGCACAAATCTATTGTGCTACTAAGATAGAATCATTTTGCTGCGGGAAAACCACAACTCAAATTTTACGGTGTATGTGATTAAATCTTTCTATAAACACACTTATGAAAACAGTTTTAAATAGAATTTTAAGCTGATAAGAGAATGGATGTTTGTTTCTTTTGTTTAACAAAAACACGCCATGTTGTTACGATTATTTTTGTTGTTAGAATTACGATATTGTTTATAAACCCACCCAACGTTCTTAGAGCCCTTTTGCACTTACAATTTGTTAGGTATTACTACAATAACAAATCAAATTGCAATTGCTGTCACTTACAACTCTACAACATCACCCGTATATATTACTACTGAAAGTTTACGACCTGTCACCGGATATATAATAAATGGCTGACCATTTGTCTTGTTGACCTACTGCCCCAAAGTTAGTAGTAGTTATGTTCAAAGCATCAATTATTATTTTTTTGGTCCTGTCCTGTCCGCTTGATTTAGTGCTTCATGGTCACTTCAGCTGCAAACCAATCATTCAACCGGAACTAATGAAATGTATTCATCCTCGTTTGCGAGAATTAATAGTTCGAATATCAATATTAGACGCTGGGTTTATTTTTGCAGTGAAATGGGCGTTAATTGGCCCATTTGGCGAGAACCGGTGGTCCTTATGGGGTAAAGAATAAGGGCGATTATCTGCGAATTATTTTCGAAGTTCCGTACCCCGACGGGGCAGAACTGGCGATTAAGCGTTTTTAAAGTGGCTTAATTATTCAGCGGGACCGGACTTCGTGTGTTGGAAAAATCTAGATTTTTTTCAGCATTATCAAGAGCTGAAATTTTATTGCCACATGAAAAATTCATATAATAACTGGGTTGGAAAGAATAACAACGGATATACGAGTTCGAGGAAATAAGCCACTTAACTTCAGATAAAATTCAGACTTGGTCGGTGAAAAAAATGTGTCTTGTGATACTTATACTCGTAGATAAAGTTATCATCGTATACTTTGAAGGAATAGTGATATTATCATCTCGATCTTATAATTTCGCCATTTCACAGTTTCGTTATACACCGTGAAATTTTAGTGGGTGTTTTCCCGTGGCAGAACGGTTTGCCTTAAGTAATACTATCAAATCATGCAAATTATTCATGAAAAAAAAAATTTTTTTTTTCAAATTTTCAAAATAATAATTTTCCAACTCGAAAACGAGAGAAGCTATCGTTCTTTTATAAGATGTGACGTAATCAGGTACTGTTTGCCGTATGAAATCGATGCTTAAAGCTAAAGAAGCTCGACGCCCAAGTCATAAAGCGGTTCGAACGTACTTTCGAGTTTCGGTTAAACCTTTCGTAAAATCTAAAATCGGTTCTGTTGACAGCTCGTCACTTTTCGTATTTCGTCACTTTAGTTAATACGTCTCATTGATTATGACGTCTCTCGGCTTAACTAGACAACATCTCTTACATGTCTCATGCTGTATTTCGTCACTTTCCCGATTCGTCCGACGAGCATGTATAATCAAGTATAATATTATTAACCATTTTTTTCGTTTATTCGTATTAGTTCCATTGATTGGTCGCATGATGGTACTACTGTGATGGTTAACCATTTAACATAATTCGCATGAGGGTAAAAACTTTGAATTATTTAATGAGTATTTTTCAAATACGCACTTGGATTTGACTTAGTGTTGTTATTTACTCACTCAACTCACTCGAGGGTTGGCAGGATTAATAGGCGGATTAATATAAAGAAACCAGGCCTTTACTATTTTATTTCTATAATTAAAAGAGTTTTTCTCAGTGAAATCAATCGTGCTGCATTATTATATACAAGACTAAAGTGCGTAGTAGTGATTTGGCCGAATGCGTAAAAAAAAATGTTTTATTTATTATAAAAGAAACCAAAGAAGAGGAAAGCAGTAGACATTTTTGAATAGGCTTCAAAGGTAAAGAGACTCGTTGATCGATGAAACAATTTTATTTTCGTGATTTTAGTAATAAAATATATATTGGATATAGTTTAAAATAAAATATTAATAATCTAGATTTTTTCTTTTAAGCCTGCTTGTACAATGTCGGACGAATCGGGAAAGTGACGAAATACAGCATGAGACATGTAAGAGATGTTGTCTAGTTAAGCCGAGAGACGTCATAATCAATGAGACGTATTAACTAAACTGACGAAATACGAAAAGTGACGAGCTGTCGGCATTTATTGATTTAAACAAAAAAGAACTGCACAAATCTATTGTGCTACCAAGATAGAATCATTTTACTGCGGGAAAACAACCACTAAAATTTCACGGTGTATAACTCGAAAAAACGTTACCAAGCACCGTCCTCTCTCCCCAACTCCAACTACGATCGCCCACCGAATCCTTCCTTCCTTCCGCCCATAACGGCTGAAGTACACTCGCTCACAAAAAAGGCCATGCATTCCCCGTCGAGAGTACATAAGGGCGATAAATACCCCGTCCGGTCTAGCCATTCCTCAGCGGTGTGCCGATGGCCGGGAATGGTACCCGGATACCCGGATGCTGGATGCTTGGTAACGGCCGCTGTAAAGCTGAGTTTAGTGCTTACGAGTAGTGGAGACAGGCTGTAAAGTATTGGAATATGATGTACAAGGGCTGTTCTGTATAGTTTAAGCACATGTTGCGGATATCAGAGGGGATAGACAGACTTAAAAGGCTGAGTGTATATGTTACGGTAAAAGTGGATAGAGTGGTTATTATGTATAATTACCGGTAACTATGCATAATTACTAGTGTTCGTGGTAAAGGTGGTGAAAACTATCGAATTAATCACATTTACCGGTAATTATATAAAATTACCATACCTTTTGTTTAAATGTGGTAAATAATAAAATAAAACTAACTTGAAACAATGGTTTTGTTAGTGACCCAGGCTGGCGATTCCAAGAGTCGTGGGTTCGATTCCCACTCGGGACAAATATTTGTGTGATGAATATCGGTGTTTGTTCCGTGTCTAGGTGTGATTATATAGTAAAGTATGTATTTATAAATAACTTGTATTTATAAAGATAGATGATTGAAATTTGGCATGCAGGTACCCTAATAGACTTAAAGCTTACTTGCGACGCGATATTGCAAAATTCCTAAGGGATCGGGAGTTACTGGGAAAAAACTTTTGTTTGTAAAATTCTGTAGTCCACGCGAACGAAGTCACGGGCACAGCTAGTTATAAAATAAACCAGTCAAGTAGGTATCTAGAAACTAAACTTCATGTTTGGTTTTTAAAAAAATATTATCTTATAAAAATAAAGTTAAATAAAATTACCAAATTGGCAGGGAATTTTCAGTGGAACTCTTAAAATTCTTTCTCGTCAATATATTTTTGCCGGTTTGAGATTTGTGACATGTGGAATTGCAGAGTACTTGTGATATTTATCAGCAATGTCAACATTTACCACAGTCGAGCGAGAGTTTTATGTAATTACCGGTAAATTTGAATAATTCACTACATTTACCATGTGCGTCGGGAATTATCTATATTTACCGGTGATTATAGATAATTACCGATTGCTCACATTGACCCTAACATATAGACAATGTGCTTGAAAATTTTGCAAAATATCTACTTTACGTAATGTTCTTAAACCTGTAGTTAAGGTTTATATTACGCAAGAATTAATAAATGAAACTACTAATAATACAGTGTTTTTCTTGTTGGCTATCTTAATAATAAATAAGTAAATAAATATCCTTAAGTAACATTGTCTATTGCTCTAAAAAACCTATCTATTTTTTTTCTGCGTTTAAATCAAAGTCAAAGCCAAAATTACTTTATTTTTATAGGTATTAACAATGAACTTATAAACCGTCGTTAATATCTAATAGATAAGTGATTCTACCAAAGTATTGAGACACTTAACTTTGTTTTGTTATGTTATTGACAGATTTTTTTTTAATATAGGCAAGATTTATTTTCTTCATTGTCCTAACAAGCGAAATTAACATTAGACAAGACTAGATAAACACAATCGTTCAGTGCCTGTCAAATTTCGAAGGACCAATAAAAAATCGCAGGTTCCGTGTAACAGCAGTTCGCTGACTGGTTGTGTCTGGATGTATTTGATTCGTTGGAGAATGTATGTCGTCGGTCCACGTCACGATATATCGGGCTCGTCGCGCGGTGCTATTTACGACAGCGACAAATGTATGGAAGGTAGGGCTGTACTGAATTAATAATAATAATAATAATAATAATAATAATAATTTATTTCAGATAAGGTATCCATATTTTGTTAGTAACATTGTAACCTTAAATCTAATGTTAGTAGCGTACAGAAAGACAATAAATAAAATAAACAAACAATGGGACAGACAGGCTCACCCGTTCGCTGGCGGGAAGCATGTCTACTTGACAGCGTGTAGCCGTATCCAGCGACCCACCATCGGGGAGTCCCACCTGTCCGCCCACACGCCCAGGATGGTGTTGGGGCTGTCACGAGTGCGGCGCAGCATCGAGGCGCAGCGTTTGCGCATGATGGCGGCAAAGCCATCAGTGCGCGCCTCAGCAAACATGCCGGAGGCGCTACAGTATCGCGGCAGCCCCACCAGCACCCTGAACGCGTTGTTGTACTGGACACGCAGGTCCTCGTATGCCCTCCGCGTATAGTTCACCCATAGGCTGCACGTGTAAAAAGATTGGCAGTATGCTTTGAAAAGCGTTATCTTAACTTGTTTAGTACATCGTGCAAACCTGCGGGCCAACATATTGCATCGGAATTAAGACAGGAATTAATATTTTAAAAGCGCCTTACTCTATATCTCAAATAGCTGTTTCACGCGGTTTCACCCGCGTCCCGAGGGAACTGCTTCCCGTACCGGGATAAAATATAGCCTATGTTACTTCTGAATAATGCAGCTTTCTAATGGTGTGAAAATTATTGCAATCGGTCCAGTAGTTTTTGAGTTTATTCATTACAAACATACAAAAATACAAATATTTCCTCTTTATAATATTAGTGTAGATAGTGTAGACTAGTGTAGATGATCGAAGCATCATAAAGCTGGACAAGGAACCATCGTACAACTTTCTCTAAAAGAAAATCTTGGGGATCGGTAGTGCCCCCACCAAGTCGAGCGCATAGTAAACATTGCCTCAACAGCAATACATTCTTTATACATTAGTAGGTACAGGCAATACATGTAGCACCTCATTTTCTACCCTGTGTAACCTTAAAGGCCAAGTCACACAACAATAACTATAATAATGAAGAAATCGTTGTAAGAAACCTTGGACTTGGCACGACTTTGTCTAGATTGAGTTAATTTTTAGAGATAAGCATGCACCGAGACTTGGCTAGTTTTTGCAGAATGTTTTTGGTGAAATGTTGTTTACACATTTAAAGTTATATATGATCACTTTAATGGTATCTTCATCTCGCCTGATCTATGATCTAGTTTACGCGTTTATAAATAAGTATAGAAAAAATTATCTGACCCTAAACTAAGCAGAGCTTTTACGATGGACTTCAGAGACTGATGTACATACAAAGATATAATTACAACATCAATGCCACATAATAACATAATCACTGGATGATGGATATCCATGACACAAATATTTATCCCGAGTGGGAATCGAACCCACGACTCATGGAACCGACAGGGTCACTAACCACTGTACCAGCGAGCCAGTCAATGCCAATTAGGAGTCACTTACGTGTAGACCCATAAGGACTAATAATGTGAGTCAACTGTGAACCCTACTGTCATTTAACGGAGCGCGCGGGCCATGCGTTTCCCGCGGGCGCGCGCAGATTACACGAAACGCTATATCCTGGGCCGACATGACCGAACCGTCACTATTGGTCCAGGAAGCTGCAATAACCCCCAATATATTGGTCACTGACGGTCATGCTACGTGAACATTAAGCCAAATAATAATGCGAC
Organism: Maruca vitrata; assembly: GCA_039566165.1. Taxonomy (NCBI): domain Eukaryota; kingdom Metazoa; phylum Arthropoda; class Insecta; order Lepidoptera; family Crambidae; genus Maruca; species Maruca vitrata. The sequence goes on from CM076929.1 coordinate 14,596,220, forward strand.
CACAATGAGGGTTGACGCGAATGGGAACTTCACTAGATGGAAGTACGTAAGCGTGAGATCCACCTGCAGCATGATTGGTGAATATTGTTTAATGTCACGTCATAAATAACCAACAATCAAGCTGCAGGTATACCTCTCGCCAACGTATTGCCATCTAGTGAATTTCTCATGCTCGTTAATCCTAATTGATTTGAAGCGTATCTCAACATCTCTCAAAGTTGCTCGATACATTAAGGTATGTTTTAAGCACATGCCATAAAATTGTACGCATGTGATTTGTATTTCAAGTGCGTAAATGTTAGTTCAAGTTCTCACCAATCAAGTATATGCTCCTTAAAAATCGCCTGCTTGTTACATAGAAATAATTGTAATAATGCGGACTGTGTAAAATATTACACCACACCAGGTAAATGTGGTCAGTCTATCAATACACCTCTAGAACTTTATTTATCTATACTTATAATAAATCTGTAGAGAGGTCAATTCTGAACATTAAATACATTTTCAAAATAACAATCAGGGGATTAGAAATCGATACTGATGCCAAAAATGCAGTCAGTAAACTTTTTATCTGTCTGTCTGTCTGTCTGTATGTTCCTTATAGAAACAAAAACTACTCTACGGACTTTAACGAAACTTGGTACAATTATTCTTCATACTCCTGGGCAGGTTATAGGATACTTTTTATCACGCTACAAACAATAGGAGCAGGGAAATGTTGGGAAAAATAATAATAATAATAATAATAATAATAATTTATTTCCAAAAAGTTTTACAGGCATATTAAATTACATTTCCGGGCCCCCACACTAGGCTAGGCCTGTCCTGTGGGGGCAGAAAACATTAGCATAGGAGATTATACAGTGGCAATTAATAACAATGTAAAAGGAGATTGGAGTTTTGCTTATGTAAGAATATATTGTGCATGTGATTTGTGAAGTGTGAGGAAGCGTGGCGCATGATTAGTGTCCGGGTTATTTATATATTTTTAAAATGTTCTCCGTCTCTTCATAGGAGAGCCCCATGAGTATCTTGGTTAGAGAAGCTTTAACTTCACGAACAGTTTTATGTTTTAATTGGAATTTGTTAACTAGTTTATTGTATAGATGAGGAAAGAGGTATGATTTAAAACGAAGTGCAAAAGAGGTTTTGGATGGGAGGACAGGGATTTTAAAAACTCTTTTCCTTAAAAGGAACTGATATTCATCAGAAACGGGAGAAGTTACACCGTTTTTTAAGCTTCCGTCGCGTGTGCAGCCATAATGATTAAAGTCACAAATAAAACACAAAATGTATGATGGAAATTAATATTCCACATATTATTCTCTATAAAATATCCCGCAACAGTTTATGTCCAACTTTTATGGTTGACTCACAATAACACGTGTATATTAAAAATGCTGCCTTATTTACTACTATTTACTAGCTGTGCCAGCGCCCACGTGGAGTCTGGGCGCTGGCACAGCTAGTAAATAAATTACTTCCAAACTTTTTCAATTGGCTGTTACTAAGCGCGCCTAGAGCTAAGCGGTTAGTAACAAAGCCCTAAATTACTGGGAAGGGAAAGGGAAACCACACAATTACATTAAATGCTGTGTTCAGTTAAAAGCGCCTGGGTGATTATTTAAATAATCTGGTTCAGTAAACTCCTTTGTTCTGCCCTTAGAGATTTAACACATACATCATATTATAAAGCTGATGAGTTTGTTTGCTTGTTTGAACGCGCTAATCTCAGGAACTACCGGTTTGAATTAAAAAATATATTTTTGTGTTATGCCATTTATCGAGGAAGGCTTTAGGCTATATAACATCACTCTGCGACCAATCGGAGCAAATAAACAATGAAAAATGTGTAAAGAACGGGGGGAAACGAAGTCTCTGGCACAGCTAGTAAGTAAGTACTTACATAAAATTACAATCGATGAAATCAGTAGGACAATAATACATATTATACAACAATACAAGAAATCAACTAGGTGGCAAGACGTAAATATGAGGTGCTGCATGATTGGTGATAATTGATATGTCTGTCAAAGTCACGTCTAAAATAACTAATCATGCTGCAGTTGGACCTCACGTCTACGTATTGCTATCCAGTGAATTTCTCATACGCAAAAACCCCCATTGATTGTGAAATCTCTCTACTCTACATCTATCGATGGCTGATATCCTATTGCCTGCTTACACCATAAAAGCTTTTTTAGGGTTCCGTACCTAAAAGGTAAAAACGGGAATCTATTACCAAGCCTCAGCCGTCCGTCTGTCCGTCCGTCCGTATGTCTGTCTCCAAGATGTATCTTATAAACCAAGTCCAAAAAATTTCATCTTTCTAACTATCAGTTAGAATTTTTTACTAATGATGTATTTCCATTGCCGCTATAATAAAAATACTTAACATTAAAAAAGGTAAAATATATGGGGGGGGGGGGGGGCGGTCCCCAGATAGTATAAGATCCCGCTGCAAAATCACTACGTTCATACTGTGGTTAATGATACTACATTTTTTCCATATTTACATGAATAGGAGAATATACTTACAAGAAGCTGCCAATCGAAAAGTGCCCGCAAGTAATTTTATTTAATATAATGTTAATTAATTTTTGGAAAAAAATTTCGTTCACTTATTTGCTTGATGAAATATCATCCATTTCAAAGCAGTGAACGTAAAAAGTAGGGAAACCTATGGTTGCCGCTGCCCTTTTGGCCGCAACCTCATCGCAGCCAGGTATGAACAGGTATAACTTTGTAATACTTTTTCGTTCATGACGTATATTGATAATTTTAATATGAAATGAAAGCTTATTTTTTTCTAAGTATGATATTATGAGGTTGCCTTTGGAAAAGTGACCGCAAATAGGAACCAGAACCATTAACCTCCCATCGTGAAAATAAGTACAATTAGGTATATAACCAAAATAATACATCATGCATTTAAGGGTTATATACTTCAATACTTTTAGGCAGGATGGAGATTATTTCTGATCATCTGTATGAATGTTCGGCCTGCTGTATTCGCAAATGCACTAAGACATTGGTATTTTCATTCTGTCTAAGTACCAGGTATTTTCACGTTAAGTTGGACACGTAACTGTGATATAAATATGGATCATTAAACGACCAGTTCCTACTGCAGTTCATATCTCTCGTTGACGCCTGCGTAATAGCTTTGAACACGAATACAGCTGGCATTCGCCATCCTTGTTTAGCAAGCAACGTTGTGCGCTCACTGTCATTCACTTTTTTTTTATTTTAGCATTTTTAAAAGCTGGCAACTCCTATTTGCGGTCACTTTTCCAAAGGCAACCTCATAATATCATACTTAGAAAAAAATAAGCTTTCATTTCATATTAAAATTATCAATATACGTCATGAACGAAAAAGTATTACAAAGTTATACCTGTTCATACCTGGCTGCGATGAGGTTGCGGCCAAAAAGGCAGCGGCAAACATAGTTTTCCCTACTTTTTACGTTCACTGCTTTGAAATGGATGATATTTCATCAAGCAAATAAGTGAACGAAATTTTTTTCCAAAAATTAATTAACATTATATTAAATAAAATTACTTGCGGGCACTTTTCGATTGGCAGCTTCTTGTATGTATATTCTCCTATTCATGTAAATATGGAAAAAATGTAGTATCATTAACCACAGTATGAACGTAGTGATTTTGCAGCGGGATCTTATACTAAGACAATAAACGTGTTTTTTCGTGTATTTTGCTCAATATTAATAACAGTAACAAGTAGACGCTTAAAATTTTCACAGAATATTTACTTACATATTACCTCAAAAAATTAAAAATCAAAGGATGTCTTACCTTCGATACAACAAACGTTTAAAAAAAATTTTAAGCAATATTTACTCGGTGTTAATAAATACATACAACAAACGTGATTTTCTATTACAGATGATAGTGCCTTCGAGCGCGAGTCCGACTCGCACTTGACCGGTTTTTCAGAGGACGTTTAGGGGAAGGCAATTCGTCTACGCAAAGCGGGTATACGAAGCTCGGGGCAGGCGCGGGCTGCATTATTCATGGTGAATGCGATCGGCTCCCTAATGCCACTCATATTGTCGCTTCCCGTAAGGTTACTCGACAGAGCGATTTGTATATTTTGCCACCTACGAGAGAGAGTACACTTGAGGCGGTAGAAGCTGTGAAATACTCTAGGAGGTAGAGCCATGGTAGAGGCAATAAGATGGGGTTAGGATGTTAACAGTTGAGAATAACAGGGATTTCATGTTTGTTTGTAAGCGACTGGCTTCCTTGTTGCTTATATAATAACAAATTTAATACAGTGTACTTGAAACATTGATTACTTTGCATCTCATTGGAATCAAAATTAATTTTCAGCTTAGTTACTTAGAAGTCGTGTTTATTTTAGGACAGTTTTATTGCCCTAGTCTTGTAAATAGACAAAAGCTTTCAAACTGATCACTTTAAATTTCAGCAGGCCTTCAGGGTGAGTGCGACAGGCTCAATACGATCTATTGTGCCTGTCGACCTCATATTTGGATCTCGTTACCGCTTACCATCAGGTGGAGTGAGGTCATCTTGTTAGCCTTTTATAAAAAAAAAATTCAAAAGATCACATTAATGATCCCGCCTGGTCGGAGACTTGAACCATCGGTATTTAGATATCGCGTCTACTGCTCTAACCAACTGAGCTACCCAGGTATTGCGTCATCAATGCATCTGGCCATATTTGATTCTGGGTAGCACGTTCAAAGTCAATAAACGGCACCAATATATTTTTGGCACAACCGTCAGTTTTATACAGGTAAAAATCAGCAGTAACCTACATAAAAATGAAATCGGAGCGTCGTTCTGTTTGCGGACGCGGCGCCGCGTATGAACCGACCTCGTGGTGTGTAAACCGGCCCGCTCCGCAAATACGCGCTTTGCTTGCAAATGATGTCAACGCTCGGTGCATATTTTAATACTGACGGCTCTACGTGAGAGCCGCTGTGACGGAGAACAAGAAAATGTGAAGATAAGCGCTCTAGATCTTATCTTTGAGTATCTTCAATGGGTTCGTGTAATACGCAGCTGTCGGAGCTTTTGAAATAAAGGCATAAAACAGAATAAGAATACATCATGAGTTGTTTTAACAAATATTACTACAAGTGCAAGAAATTCTTAGGTTGTGTAGTCCCGCGTGGTTCACTAAGGCCTTATCGCCCTTGTTTAGGGTAGGGTCGTGCCCCAGTAATGGGGACGTATATGGGCTGATGATGATGATAATGATGTTCACTACAAGTGCTTTAGTAGTAACATATTATCCATAGGTTGATCGAATATGTCTAAGCTTTTAAACTGTCATGGTTACACACATTAGAAAACAAAACAACATGGTAAATATCCCGAACAGTTACAGTTTTCTAATGTCTAAGCTTTAATATGAAAGGCATATAACATAATAAAAAGACATATTTTAAGTACTCACATCTCATCCAATATACGAATTGTGTAATTTGATTTAAAATGTTTATAACAAAAAATCTACTAAATAGAAAATAATCTTTACAAATAAATGAAAAGGCTGGCGGTTCCAAGAGTCGTGGGTTCGATTCCCACTCGGGACAAATATTTGTGTGATCAACATTGGTGTTTGCTCCGTGTCTGGGTGTGATTATGTATTTAAATAACTATCTAGAGGATAGAAGTAGGTGGCGAGCATTTTGGGAGGCCAGTGTCCAGCAGTGGACGGGAGTGGGCTGATGATGATGATGATTTAATACCTCCCAAATAACAGAACATCGTTAAAGCTACTATCGTCCCCGTTAATTTCAAGCAATCGGGAGCATTCGGGACGCAAACACGTCTTGCATGGGAATGACTTCGCCGCCTCATATTTATCGTGCTGATGGCATATTGGCATATCGTCGTATGCGTACAAATTGAGTATGTACGCACCGCTTACAGCTCGCATAATATAATATGAAAAATTATGGTATATGTGCTGTTTTTGCCTATTTACGTTATTCTTCATGACTGGCGTGGCTATGCCTGTTTCGGTAAATGTATTTTTATTCTCTAGTTTGACGTTTTGAGAAATCAAAATCAAAATGTCTTTATTTATAAAGGCAATTTACATGCACTTATAAATCGTCACATTAGTAATAATAAGATTCTACCACCGGTTCGGAACGCCGATTCTACCGAGAAGACTCCGGCAAGAAACTCAATAGTCGCTCTTTTTAAACATATCATCATGTTTTACATTATAAATGAGCCAAGTCATACAGTCTGGGTGTGCCATAGCAAAAAGTACCATATACTATTTTTACTACTATTAAAAATATCGATGATTAAAATCAAAAGAAAGAGAGCCAAGATAACAATGTTCAGAATACCATAACAAAATCCAACCTGCGTGACAAAGCTTACATAGGATAGAATTTTAATAATTACAGCCATTGTCTAAACTAGAATCCATAATTCGGCGGAGTAGTTTGACAGATAGAGTGTTACCATGTGTTAGAAAAAATAAATAGTGATGAGGTTAATGGTAATATTAATTATCGACAGAATTATCCGGTCTAAGAATAAATCGCCGGTTATCTAACAACACCGCTCAATTTATTTTAATCAAATTAAAAAGAGAGTGAAAAATGTCTGCATAATTTTATTTGTCTGCATTATTAGAGGTATTGTATAAACATGTTGGAGTTTAAGCCCTGATTAACTGAAAAACAAAACAATACCTACCTATAATATGCTACATGAACAGAGAAATACAATCGCATCAAACAATCTAAGGTACGGAAGCCGAATGATTTACAAATGAAGGTGAGCGCCATCATGTCAACCATTATTTCACTAGCCAACAGTGCTGCTACAATTAAGTAATGCGAAATCGTGCCAGTATCTCGGTTTAACAACAATCGAAATTTTCTTGATTAGTACGTCAAGTCAATTTATTTCATAAAAATATAATATGGAGCTACTACATTAAATTTTTTAATAATAAATTAATTCGAAAAAAAAATCGATTTATTGTTCTGATCGAATCAGATCACAAATTATCGATGCAAACAACACTAGGCTAAACCTGGCAACATAATGCGATTTGAAGTTGTCAAACTACTCCGTCGAATTACGGATTCTAGTATAAGTATAAATTAGACTAAAAAAAACCGGCCAAGTGCGAGTCGGGCTCGCGCACAAAGGGTTCCGTAGCAGCAAATATAATAAAAATCAACCTATCTCAAAAACTATAAGAGATACTTTGATCAAACCAAAAATCGTTGAAAGAGTTAATTAGCATGCATCACCTCTATTTTTTTTAGAATTTTATACCCCGTAGTTATAAAAATAGAGGGGGGGGGACATACTTTTTACGACTTTGAGAGCTGATATCTCAAAAACCGTTCACTTTAAGAAAAATGTTTTTTAGAAAACTTTATATCATTTCAAAAGACCTTTCCATTGATACCCCACACGGGTATGTACATCGAAAAAAAAAAATCATCCCTCAGTTACATGTATGGGGGGCCCCACCCCCAATTCTTTTTTTTACTATTTAGTGTCATATTTTTGTAGCGGTTCATACAACACATATTCATATCAAATTTCATCACTGTAGTACTTATAGTTTCCGAGTAAATCGGCTGTGACAGACGGACAGACGGACAGACGGACAGACGGACATGACGAAACTATAAGGGTTCCGTTTTTGCCATTTTGGATACGGAACCCTAAAAATGGTTGCCTGTAAAGTCGGTTTTACGGGCGAAGATTTTACGTGACAACGTCTAATTCTCTAGTGCTGCGCGCGCGGCAGACCGATCATAGTTGAGTGGGAGAGAGACGCAAGGCATTCGGCGGGCCTCTCTCTCGTTCGGTGACTCATCGTAACGTTACCGAGCGTTACACTTTTTCATAAGTGACTCCCAGCCGCAACCTAATTTAAGACGTTGTCACGTCAAAATAATAATAATAGGAGCAAAAAGTTCATCATAAATGTCAAAATTAATAACAATAGAATGTTTATGATAAATGTCAAAAATTTAACTTAAACTATTTGACATGACGTTTAGAGACAACGTCAACTTGAAAATTTCTTGAGATTTGATTTTTAATAACATGTTCAAAAGTATTGTCTGTTATTCATTGTCATAAATCAGACTAAGGTATGCCTTATGCAGTATTGTGACAGTTTTTAACGTTGCGAAAAGATGATAGTTCTTTAAAATTATATTCTAAATGTTTTCAAAGCTATCTTTTGAAATATTCCAACGTTTTTATTGGTCTATAGACCTGCAGACAATGGTGTCTCACGGGTAGCGGCGCACAATGGCCGCTGAAGTCGAGCACTTGAGCGGGGCTTGGATCGTATTGTGGAAGTAGCATTTAAATGTGCCCTCAACTTGAAGTGGAACGGGTGACAGATACGCAGTGTGGGACTTATGGCACTGTCGTTTTACTAGACTATTTTTGTTTATTTATTTGGAGAGGCCTATGTCCAGCAGTGGACAAGTATGGGCTGATGATGATGATGATGATGATGATTTAAAAGGGAAGCGTCGATGGCCGAGTGGTTAAGGTCGTTGCTTGCCTTGTGAGAGGTCGCCAGTACAAACCAGTACCACTGTGTTTTTTAAATTCGGTTTTACCTTGAAGGAAACCATTGTGAAGAAACCTACACACCTACGAAGAAATTCTTAGGTTGTGTAGTCAACCAGCCCGCACTTGGCCAGTGTGGTTGACTAAGGCCTTATCGCCCTATTTTGGGTAGGCCAGTATCCAAGCAGTGGGGACGTATAAGGGCTGATATTTGAAAGGGCACATCAAGAGAATACATAATTTACTATCCTTACTAAATTCGTAAGTAACTCTCTGTCTGTGTGTATTGTAAACACGCCTTACCTACTAAAAAGATTTAAATGTAAATTGATGCAGATATGGCCTGGAGTCTGAGAATGGACATAGGTCACATTTTAACCGAATTTGCTATAAGGCAGTAATGTTTTGCCCGATAAGTGACCTCAGATAGACTTAGTCACGGGAGGGAAGCTACAACATAGCTTCTTTAGGTGCACATATTATTCACTGTAAACAATCAGCATCATCAGCCATATACGTCCCTACTACTGGGGCCTACCCTAAACTATCGATAAGGCCTTAGTCGACCACGCTGGCCAAGTGCGGGTTGGTCGACTAAACAACCTTAGAATTTCTTCGTAGGTGTGCAGGATTCCTCACGGTGTTTTCCTTCACCGTTAAAGCGTCGAATATTCGTACTGTAAACAATGCAAGATAATACATTGTACGGGTGATGGAATAGAGAGTGCTTTTATGTTTGCGCACGCTCTCGTGCACTATATTATGTCCTGCGTAGTTGGCGGACCTCCAATAAGATTGGCTGCCATATCCGAAATCTGTTGAAATACCTTATCGTATTGTTACCTACGTTATAGAACCTTACTACCTAACTGCCTCGTTGGTCTTTTGGTAGCAAGCGCTGCGTAAGGAACGAGAGGTCCCCGGTTTGAGTCTGGGGTCGGCGAAAATTGTGTGAGTTTTTCTATAATGAAAATACTCAGCCCGGAGTTCGGAAGTTGGTTGTTGAACGCACGTGCCTCGGAAAGCGCGTTAAGCCGGTGGTCCTGCGCCCGATCTCTAATCGGTTATGTCGGATTGCCGTCTCACCGATCTATGAGAGTAAGGGAACAAAGAGTGGACTTGTGTTGTGCACACTTGTGCACTATAAAATGTCTCAATTGAGATTGGCCGCCATGGCTGAAATCGGTCAGACGCCTAATATATAGTACCTTACACACCACTTACAACAATGTTTCTGCTTCACGGTAGATGTTGATTCTGCCGTCAAAATTATCTTCAATTCACAGGATGGAAATGAAGCGACTTAAAACAACTCTGTTAGACTTTTGAACACGCCGTATTGCCGACTAATTGCGTATACAAAATAACAAGAAATGAATTTCAGTTTACTAAAGGTAATTGAAGATGAGAATATTATTTTCCTCCTCCACAATGTTGAGATAAATCATTATTATTCCACCTTACAAACTGCTCGACACATTTAAAACAGAATAGCAAATTAATTACCTTTGCGGCTTACTTACTTACTCTTGAAAGTGATTGGATTAATAATTAATACTTAACTTTTTAATATTATTAAGCTGAAGAGTTTGTTTGCTTTTTTGTTTGTTTGAACGCGCTAATCTCAGGAACTACTATTGAAAAATGTATATTTGTGTTGGAAAGACTTTTTTTTTTAATCGATTACCGAGTGGTTAAGGTCGTTGCTTGCCATGCGAGAGGTCGCCAGTTCAAACCCCGCCAGGTACTAAAGTGTTTTTCAAATTTGAAATTCATTATGTACCATCATTCGACGCTTTAACGGTGAAGGAAAACATCATGAGGAAACCTGCACACCTAAGAAGAAATTCTAAGGTTGTGTAGTTGACCAACCCGCACTTGGCCAGCGTGGTCGACTAAGGCCTTATCGCTTTAGTTTAATAGGGTAGGCCCGTGCTCTAGCAGTGGGGACGTATATGGGCTGATGATGATGATGATGATGATGATGACTATTTATCGAGGAAGGCTTTAGGCAATATAAAATTACGCTGTGACCAATAGGAGCAAAGAAACAGAAGGAAATGTGTAAAAAGTGGGAGAAAACACGGACAAAGACGCTGGCATAGCTAGTATATTTTGATATTATAAAGCTGAAGAAATCGTTTGTTTGTTTGAACGCGCTAATCCCTGGAACTACTGGTTCGAATTGAATTTGTTTTTGTGTTGGATGGGCCATTTATTGAGAAAAGCTTAAGGCCATATTAAAACATCACGCTGCGATAAATAAGAGCAAAGAAACAATGGAAAATGTGTAAAAAAACTGGGGGAACGCAAATATTAAATAAAACGAAACTTGTTGTAGGTACGGGCGTTTCCGGTCGAGGCAAGGCATGTTAAGTGCTTCCCGGGAAACCGTTCGCTCTTAATATCAGGAAATATTGTAACGAGCCCTTGATTACCGCCGAGCTCGCCTGCGTTTGACTCAAATTATCGATGCCTTAACACTTCGCTACATAAATACTGTACTGTGTTTAGATTAAATGGATTGTAATTTTGACGTTTAGAAAACTTATTTGTTTTTCTTTTATCTAGACACGCGGTAGCGTGTCAAGCCAAGGTTCAAGAAACAGAACTGGCGAGCCGCACCGTGTGTAATATTACACGAACCATTTGGAACCACTTTTGAACCCCTCATAAATCAAAAACTATTTCACATAAACATATCAAATTTGGCTCATATATTGTGACTTGCGAGATAAATATGTGTTCTAAATTTCATAAGCTTATCTCAAACAGTTATTTAGATATTAATGTCCAAAAATCCTCATTTTTATCATTGACTGACTGACAGATCAAAATTCTAACCCAGTTCCAAATGACCTAGAGAGTTAAAATTTGGTATGCAGATAGGTAATTATATGAATACAAAGGAATAAATATAAAACTGGCAATTTTTTAATAATTAGGTTAGGTTCTAGTATGAACGCTTAACATAAATACCTAATTAGTGCCTAATCACGCCTATATACCGGGGAAGGCAGAGTACTAAGTATATATTTAGGTATACTTACTTATTTACAATTAAGAGTAGGTACTTATAGTCGGTTTTCATATTTATTACTTAGGCTAGGTACCTACTTTATTAACTGGGATTAATTATTATTTTTATATTTAGCGCCCATCAATAGTATAAAATTATTACCTACTCATAATATTTCAAAGGTACAAGAAAATATAGAAAATAACACTCAGAAGAAAATTATACCCCGTAAACGTAGGAAAATACAGTAACTGATTCAATTGTTTTATATTTATAAAGTCTAGTTTTAGTTTTGAATTTGTCCTTTTCAAAGGACCCACGGCGTTACGATGATATATACTTTTCTACAAAAAGTAATGATATCCAATAAAAAACATAAATGTGAAATGAGAGCCAAGTTCAATATTATGATAATTGCCTTGGTTGTTGACTTCAACGACAAAAGAAGTGAGATCTAAATGGGTGCCAAGTTCAATGGTCAACCCTGAAATTTATTTATAAGTAACACTATAACATACCTATCATATCTTCATATAACATAAGATAATGTATGGTGGTAGCCTATGAAGATCTGTCTTGGCTAGTTTCTATAAACCTACCAACGTATTATCATGTTCGCTCGCTAGTTTCTACCAACAATCCAAATTTTCGGAATTATAAAATAAAAACCGACAAATACTTGCGACGGCTATAATTCATATATGAAAACTAGCCAAGACAGACCTTCATAGGCTACCACCATATATTAGCTTATGTTATAAGAAGATATGATAGGTATGTTATAGTGTTACTTATAAATAAATTTCAGGGTTGACCATTGAACTTGGCACCCATTTAGATCTCACTTCTTTTGTCGTTGAAGTCAACAACCAAGGCAATTATCATAATATTGAACTTGGCTCTCATTTCACATTTATGTTTTTTATTGGATGTTTTATAAACGAGATACAAATGATGGGATGAATTAGTTAAACAAAAGCGTAAATCTGGAAACTTAATAGAGCGTCTTTAATTTTTATATTTATTACCACGCATATTGTAATAATATATCTATATTATACCTGAATATTAAATCAAATGACATAAGGTTTCTTTCATCGTACGTTATTCTTTTGAAGATGTTTTTTTTTAATTTTAATTGACGGGGAGACATTCATAATTAAAATTGCCATAACGTTTTCTATATGGTGCAAAAATTCGACATTTTATGGCAGCTCCTTTTCTATTTACTTACTTCAATTAGAAGCAATGTTTATCGGATATGCCAACAATCAATGTCGGCAATACGGCAACCAAACAGCTGTCTAGAGGTCTCAGACAAAACCATTCAGTGTAAACATGGCCGGGGACAAAGAGCCAAGTTGGAGCGAAGTCGCCGGGCGACCGGGCGACCGCCCGGCACTCGTGATTGGACGATCATTAATTATCGAGTCGGTCCAGGACTCGAACAAACATGTAAGTTGGTTTAATGAGTTGGGCGTGTTTTAAAACAATCTCTACGGTTGTACCCTTGTTATTTATTGATTGAGACGTCTGGGGATTAGAGCTGTCTAACAGAATGTATGGGTAAGTTGAGATGTTCCTTTGTTGTTACAGAGTCAGACGAGTTATGTTATGGCGATACAAATGGATTGTAAGTAAACGATTCTAAGACACTTTGGCATCGAACTAGAATAAAATTAGGGAAAGAATAGTTTTCAGGATTTTCAAACATTAACATATGCATTACGCAAAAATTTTTGTTGTTTATCTAAATACAATATATAATTTAAAGGTGGCTGACTGACATAGTGATCCATCATCGCAAAGCCCAAACCACTGGACGGGCGAAGCGAAGGCGAGTCACTAGTTATTTAAACGTATGTTAATAAATCCTTTTGAATATCATCTCATCAGTTGACCAGCATCCAACCCACTCTTTACCGAAGCTAATAAAAGTCGAGCCGCAAAAATATGCGCATCCAAATTTGAAATTCGCATTCGCACGTCGCCCCGCGCCGCAAGCTGCCGCAAACGGCCGCAAACTGCCGTTCGTTACTCGATGCGGACGGCCGATACCGCACTTTAGGCGGGATCTGCGGGGACCGGGTTTGCTATTATGTAACCGAACCAACAATTGAGCCTTAGTTACCCGACACAACATTTTGGTGTTACATTTTCTAATGGCGCAGCGTTATATTGGCTTTTGCTTGATGGGGCGGCAAAAGAGACAGAAGCAAGGTCACAATTTATTACTGTACTGGAAAACTAAAGTTGTAATGTTATTTATTGTACCTTTTCTATTATGTAATGTTGATTTTCTCGTTGTCATGTTTTTATTTGTGTATGTGTCAACTTGAATGTGAATAAATGTCTTATCTATCTATCTATCTACCTATCTAAAGTGTTTTAGGAGAGCCAACTGCTTCCCCGCAAGTCCGGTGATGATGACAAGGCTACTCCAAGCCATCATCGTATGTCAGTTAGGAAAAAAAAAACGAAAGTATAACTCAACCTGTACGGTATTAAGTTACGTGAATGTGACAAAATCATATCTTTCTGTATTGGGCCGGAAAAATGTGTTACCCGGATTGCTGGTTATCCGGATTTCCAAGGACTGGTTTCTATGTAAAGCTTCTAAAAAGGCTTACGGCGTAGGTTTCTAGTTGGAACCTACGCAAATCCCTATGGATATTTTACCTAAAGTGTGTGATGAATACATTAACCTGTTCGTAATACTAAGTACACACAGTTTCAATATATAATCTATTTTACTAGCTTTGTACCGCGACTTTGTCCGTGTGGAGCCGTTTATGCAAAGAAACATTATTTTCTTATAGATCGGTCGGTTGAAAATAGCCTTTGTTATCCTTTCTCGGTCTCCAGATTAATTGTATACAAAATTTCATAAAATTGGCTCTTTTATTTTGGATTGATATTGCGTAACTCACTGCCAGTGAGAGGTAGTACCTTCGCATTTATAATACCTATTTGTAAGGATTAATGGTATAAAGTGAATTGAAACAATGACAGTTGTGTATGCGATATTTCACGATACAGATACAATTTAACCTATTTAAATTATTTTGAACTATTATGGTTACACACATTAGACAATATCCCGAATATTATTAGTTTTCTTACAAATCGTCAAATCAATAAATTCAATTTGTTATTCTGAAATAAAAAAAAATGCAAAATCTTATTTTAACATCGAATCGGTCCGTGCAAGAATGTAAGCTGAAATAAAATTTCAAAAAAATCCTACTATTGGAAATTCCATTTGCATTCCCCGCGACATTTCCACCATCTTGGGCGTAAAAACTTAGTGGTACTTATAAAATAATCTGACATCGGAGCATTTCATTCCGCGGGTGGTGGCGGAATTCAACCGGGGAGGAAAAATTAAGTGGGGCTTAGGTCGTATCGGGGGTACAAAAGGGAAATGACTAATTAGTGAAATGGTGCGCGCGTCCGGGACCAAGCGGAGTGGACGCGCCGTGCGGGCATAAATTGACTGACGTGACGTCACGGGTTATACTTTATGGGTGTGGGCGTTATTAGGAGTGGCAAATACATTTTTTTTTTTTTTTTTAAAAAGTTGTATTTTTTTATACAGCAGTTTACCTATGACACCTACACTAGAATTTAATCTGTATTGTGGTGTCTTTACGATCAGCTTAAGGGGACGCTGCCTCATTTACTACTTAAACTAAGTTTACAACTTTAATGTACCAAAAATAGAACTAAGAATATCTAACAATGACTGAACATTACATAGCTACTTACTGCCCGACGTTTCGACTGGGTTACACCAATTATGGTCGCGAGCGAACTGACCGCTCGGCAGTAAGTAGCTATGTATTTGCTACTTCTTATAACGCGTGTAGACCCATAAAGACTAATATTTAGTGTAATGGAACGTGAAAGCTTAAAATCTCACGAGTAATACTTAACAGGGTGGGACACACACACAATATTAACACCACAAATTATTAGTGTAGGTTAAATTAACAAAGCTATCTATTGTTCCTTATGATGATGGCCTGAATACGTCAAGAGTCCTATGCTATCTTTAAAATACTAACAGAAAAGTTTAAAATAATAGCAATGGCGTTACTGCTTGAAGTATCCGCCATACAAATTATTTAACGTTTAAAGATTATAAAAAATATGAGAAATAAGTTTCTTTCGTATGATTTATCAAAGATAGACTCTATTAATCAATATGAAATATTTTCATCGTGAAATTGCGACCAATTGCAATTGAAAACATCATCCTACCTTACCGAGTCCAGGGGTTCAAACGTCCCCGTCCGCTCGCCCGCCTCACGCTTTACTTGTTTTATTAATTAAAAGCGGAGTGTAGAAAAAGTGAGCGAGTTCGAGCGAGCAAATGGCGCGCGCTTATTGTAAAGATAAAAAATGGGGGGGGGGGATAGTTCACCGTTCGGAGCCCAGATGGCCTTAGTATGCATTTCCGGAATTGCTATATTACTAGGGAGTACTCGTGGAATGCAGAAAACAAGAAAAACCTGAAAGGTTTACCTACTCTATGTTTATTTATAGAATGTAAATTCGATTTCAATTTATTATCGTCAAATAAACGTTTCTTTTTCTTTTAGTTGTCTATCAATATTGTGAGAATAGCATACAATGACATAGATAAATATACGTATAATCATATTGTATGACAAAGAATAAATAACGCGGAAAGTTACGTCTAATATGAACCCGGATACAGTGAGTGTTGTGTGTCGGTCAGATGTAGGTAGCTGTACAAATGACATTAGTGCTGGTTCGGGGGTGGATTTAGAAATTCACAACCGCTGTGGCAGACGAAGACGGGCGGCGCCAGTTTGCTCGCGACAGTCGCGAGAGTCGGTGTAACCCAGTCGAAACGTCGGGCAGTAAGTAGCTATGTATTTGTTACTCCTAATATCGCGTGTAGACCCATAAAGACTATTATTCAAAGAATAATTATTTCCAAGGCAGTCTTTTTTGTAAATATTACGTTTACCGTGGTTATCTTCAAGCTAATCTAATCTTTTAGGTTTCAGACAAGGCCGAAACCTATACCATTAAGGTATAATGCGTGCCAGATACTGAAGTGAACCGGTCTAATTCTAGGCGTGGGCCGCATGATTGATTGGACCTAGCCTAGCAAAGGGCTACTCTGCGTTAAGACCTATTTTCCTATTCATTATATTCGGAACCTCGATAGAGGCCATCATTTCACCTCACTTACAATGACAGGGCATTGTAAGTCTGATGTGATCTGCACAAAAAGATAACTATTGATAATCGTTTATATTTAAGTGCTAGTTGTGCCAGCAATTTCGTCAGCGTGGAATAGCCATTTGGACTGCATTATGATTTTTAGGCAATTTTTAAAACATAACAAGTAAAATAATTCAGCTATTTAAATAAACAAAAATAGTTAGATAGATGCAAATAAAAGGTTCATATGACCAAAGTGCACCGAATTTAAACTAAATAATTGATTTGAATGGATATCCAGGAAATAACCAAAATCGATACAAATTTTTATTTAGGTAACACATCAAACAAAATACCTAATATACAATGAGAATAATATAGAATTAAAATTAAAATTTAAACAAATCTAAAAAAATATATAGCATTGATAGGAAAAAAAGACGAGCACAATGTTACCTATTTAGAAAAACGGGAAAAAATCAACTTCCTTTTTACTCGACTGGCTTCAGTATAGCTGCTGGTCTGGTGTGATGGTAATGCACGTCTGGCCGCGATTCACGGAAGGGCGGGTGTTTGAATCCCCGGACCGCGGTGAAGCAGTTGATTTTTTCCGTTTTTCTAAATATTAGTGCAATAACAGCTAGTGCAAGCTTTAGCACTTAAAAGTGTTAAATGTACAATGTTACCTCTTTATTTAAGTACATTTGTGTATCCACTGTTGATTCTGATATCCGTAACACAAGTGTTAAGCTACTTACCACGGGATCAGATTAATGTATGTGATGTTGTGTAATATTTATTTACTTGCCCTAAAGGAGTTTTTGAGTAGCAGGTTATATTTTTGCGCCCATTCGATCGTTCATGACTTTATTTACTATTTATTTGATAACGTATAACTTTTAACAAGTTTAACCTTCGGCTTTTAGTTTGTAAAGGTGTCATATTAAAGTGATATCAGATTAAAGTGTATGTTGAAGTTGATGATAGTTTTCAAGAGTTCATGTTAAAAGTGATATTGTTTGATCAAATGGCAAAAGCTAGTAAGCTGAAGAGTAGTATAAAGATAGTTAATATAAGTAGTAATCGGTAGATATAGGTTTGTATGAACATATAACAGTATCGACATTACCCATTTCTGCAAAAAGGAGAAACTAAAGTACTCGACAGAAATAACCTTCACATAATTAGGCTTGTTCGCTATGAACTCAAACAAAACTTATTTTTTGTTTGAGTTTCACTCAACCCTGTCCGAATATTACATTTTATTTGTTAATTACATAACCACGTTAATAAGTATTTCAGAAAAATCTAGTATGAATTCGGCAGTGGCACAAAGCTCAGACGAATCAAACTGGAATCAGTAATTGGGCGCGTCGGGCGGCCGGGTGATTGATCGGATCTAGGCATTTACTGCTCTTTGATTAATTTCGATATTTTCATAGAAATATTGTTTCTAGAAATAGTTTGAGCTAGGCATTCGTCTCAGCCACAGTCTGCCGTTTATTCTTTGATTAGCATGACCTTAATTTGTGGGACAGACGAAAGGAAAACCTATTTCAATAAATGTTTTTTTCTAATTTAATAAAAGCTTATACATTTTTGGAAAATATCGGCTGTGACACATATCACTAATAAAAAATAAATTGCGATACGAATTAATGTCATACGTAAAACAGAACAGACAAGATAGTTAGTACAACATTTTATTGTAAGTCGAACAAAGATGTTCGTAATTACCAAGTTTCTCTGGTAACGGTTATGATAATCCAACCTAAATTTCCCACTTTTGATTCCCGCCGGCGTACCGGGCGTGTAGTCCCGGCTGCAGTAAAACCGCCATGAAATAACGGTAGTAAAAACGGGATTTATACAGGGCGGGCGGGAACTACTCGCGGCAGTCGCCTGCTTGCTATGAAATTATCCATGTTTTTAGAGTTCCGTAGTATTACTAAGCCTCCGCCGTCCGTCTCTCCGTCTGTCGGTCTGTCTCCAAGCTATATCTCATAAACCGTGATAGCTAGAAATCTAAATTTCATAAATAATGTATTCCCGTTGCCGCTATAACAACAAATAGTACAAATTTAAAAAGATAAAATGTTAAGAGGGTCCCAATACAATATACGTGCGTTGTTTTTTTTTTTTGCTCAGTATTAATAACGGGTACTAGGTAATAGATTTTTGAAATTTTCACAGAATACTAACTTCTATATTACCTTTAAGAAACAAACAAAAAAATACATACAACAAACGTGATTTTCTATTAAAGATGACAGAATGGAACCCCTCGAGCATGAGTCCGACTCGCACTTGGTTTCACCGGTTTTTTATTAGGTTATAACGTGAATGTACTTTGTAGCAAAGCTTAATAAATTTTTTTGTAGCATTTACATGAATAGGATGTAATACGGATTATGTTAATCATGAATGTCACTGCACAAAGACAGTTTTTCTTGTTTAAGTCCGTTCTTTTGTTAAACTGTATTCTGTAATTGTGCTATGCAAGGATGAAATAAGAGTTATCTTTGGTAGATTTTAAGGTTTAACGATTACTGCTAGCAGGTTACGAAAAGTTAAAGAGTATAAAATCCGAAACATAGGTAAAAGCCTACACAATACTTCTTTTATAACGCCATATGTCGCGAGTACAATGAGAAGTTGCGGAAACACAACAAGTTGGTTCTTACTCTAATAATGTTTAGGCATGGAGTAAGAAGTATCCTCAACTAAGCTATCCTCAATTTTCTCATAATATCTTTTTATTGACATTTAATTCAAATTTTAATTAAATTTCCATTTGTTTCTAATTTTCATTTCATTTTTTTGTTTCTAATTTTAATAAACTAATGTTGATTAACAACAGTGTGTGTGCACGTTTTTCGGGTTACAATCTAGATCTGTCATTTGAAATATTTCTTTTATATGAAGTTATGTTTTTAACCTGTTGCGTATGCCATAATAATAAATAAATAAATTTAACAGTAATTTGCAATTAAGCGTCACCATGACGGAGGCCGCGTCATGTGTAACTGCAATCCGTAAATCAACCACCATAAATAAGTATCTGGTACATTTCCACACACTGTCACCTGACCCCAAACTAAGCAGAGCTTGTACTATGGGCGTCAGAGACTGATATACATACATAGATATTTATAAATACATATTTAAATACATAATCACACCCAGACATGGAACAAACACCGATGTTCATCACACATATAATTGTCCCAAGTGAGAACCCACGAGTAAAAAGCGTCGATGGCCGAGTGGTTAAGGTCGTTGCTTGCCATACGAGAGGTCGCCAGTTCAAACCCCGCCAGGTACCAATGTGTTTTTCAAATTTGAAATTTATATGTACCATCATTCGACGCTTTAACGGTGAAGGAAAACATCGTGAGGAAACCAGCACACCTGAGAAATTTTTCAACAGTGTGTGAAGCCATGTCAGAGGCCTACGGGCGGTTTAAAAACTCCTGACAGACAGACACCTGGTTGTTCATCAACCACACGATAAGAAGATCGAACTCCCGACTCTTAGAAACGCCAGACAGGGTTACTAACCACTGTTCCACCGAGCCAGTTAAAAGCCATAGCACATGTTTACACTGCGATGTTTAATCCCGACTGTTCGTAAAGCCAGCAGTTATCCCTCACTCAGTAGAAATATTTGTTGGACAATCTAGACGGGAAAAATTCAGTTTACTGTGCATTCTGTAACTTAACTAACCTTTCCTGACCTTTAATCATGAATTTTCTTATGTTGAAAGCGTAGTAGCGTTAGTCCTTTGAGATGTACATACATAATGTACATTTAAAATCAAATCAGCATTGCGCTTCATTTTATTTTGATTGAAGCAAATTAATTCAATTCATTTTATATTAGTTAGGAATTTCAGACATCACTTACAGTGGTCAATATAGTAGATATTTCTTTAATCGAATCTCAAACGTATCATAACCGCACTTAGATGCAAACTTTGCAAAATTAGGTTACTATTAAATGGAAGTGGAATTGGAAGACAAGGAAAAAGTTTTCCCATTGGCTTATACTCTACTGGAATTTTGACCAACGAGCTCTTGATTAGAGAAGGTTGAGGGCCCTTATCCAATAAGCTACTCCGGCATGAGATCCTTTGAACCAAAATCCTTATAACAGCCAATTTGTCCCCCAACTAACCCTCCACTGCGAACAAGCGAGAATATAAAACTTTTGTTCAGTCAAAAAGGTATTAAGCTATGCTAAAATTATCCAAAAATAGACTTTGCAGATCTAATAGTAATAGATCTCTAGGCTACCTTTTGCGTAACTTTCAATTTGACAAGATTAGGACTTAATTGGATCCAAAATAGCTTATTCGGGACAGTCCTATTCATTACAGTGAGATGAAAGCTTACTTTGGGAGCCTTTAGGGACCTTCCAGGAATAAGGTATTAGGTGATCGATAATTATTTTTGTTTGAAGCCCTGCAAATACCTCATTAGCCTGTTTTATTTAACTGGAGTATCAAGCCCTTCTTCTGAGGGTAAGGGCCCAAGGCTCTACGATCGATGTGATCCTGATTACTACATTTAACGAAGCAGGAATATAATTTATCCTGTTTCTAAAAAGTGACTATAAATACACTGTAAATGTTCACGTATTTAGATAATTATGTTCATAATAATATTAAAATAAAGTTTATTGCACAGAGGATTTACAATTAGTAACAATATAAGACTTAAAAATACATTAATACTAATCGCATTGTGTTTTGAAAGAATACAACGGATAAAAAGTGAACAGGTTATCAAACTTGGCAGAGCCTGTATTTTGGAGAACCCGTATAATTTTGAAATAAAACTAATTTTACGGATTAAACTCGCGTGTATTGGTATTCTAAACATTATTTAAAGATCCGACGTTTCGAGCTCTTTACAGCGCTCGTGGTCACGGTTAAGACTAAAGATGACAGGTGTCTTCATAAGAGAGTACTGATTATTTTATTAACCCGTATATGATTAGAAATATCAGAATTGAGTAAACTAGATCCAATCAAAAACATAAATGTGAAATAAGAGCCAAGTTCAATATTATGATAATTGCCTTGGTTGTTGACTTCAACGACAAAAGAAGTGAGATCTAAATGGATGCCAAGTTCAATGGTCAACCCTGGAATTTATTTATAAGTAACACTATAACATACCTATCATCATCATCATCTCCGCGTTTTCCCGGTTGCATCCTTGCGGAGCCCGGGGTCCGCTTTCCTACTTCTATCTCTCCACTTCGCGCGGTCTTCGGCATCCTTCACGGAGAGTTTGTTGGCACGCATGTCATCCACTACGACGTCAAGCCAGGCCTTCTTGGGCCTTCCCCTTCTGCCGGGACCTGGCGGTAGCGACATAGCTAGACACTTGTTCCCTACGTAGTTTGCCGGTTTCCGTAAAACATGACCGTACCAACGTAGGCGGCACTCTTGCAATTTGTCAGCGATGTCTCGAACATGAAGGCTGCCGCGAATACGGGAGTTCTTTACGCGATCTGCTCGCGTAACTCCCGACATCCAGCGCAGCATCTTCATCTCCGTGACCCGCAGTTCCTGCTTGTGCCGCTCAAGTACTGGCCATGCTTCACTGCCATATAAGAGAACAGGCCTAATGATGGATTTATAGACCTGTCCCTTCAGCTTAACCGGCATTTTAGGGTCGCAAGTGACGCCGCTCACCTCCCGCCATTTATCCCACGCAGCAGCAATGCGTGCCTTGACGTCGGAGTCGATGTCGCCGTTCGCGTGGAGTACAGATCCCAGATACTTGAACCGGTCCGTGCGCTCGACCGTGTTTTCGCCTATGCGGACGGACATGGGATCTGTAGTGTTGCAGGCCAAGTACTCTGTCTTCGCCACGTTGAGTTTCAGACCCCCGTTCTCAAGCGATTCCTTCCATGTGTTAACACGTCTCACCAGCCGTCCCCTGTCCGAGTCCACCAGCGCGATATCATCAGCATACATAAGTAGCCATGGTGGCTGCTCATGGTGGTCTCTGATGCTGTCTGACAATACGTCTAATATCAGGCTGAAGAGGAACGGACTCAGGACGGAGCCTTGGTGTACTCCGACGGTTATACGGAAGGGCAAAGTGTCGCCAACAGCGGTCCTAACTACAGAATCGGAATCACAGTACATGTCTCTAATGATATCAACATACGTTTCTGGCACTCCCTTGGACCTCAGGGCCCACCAAATCATCGCACGCGGAACACAGTCGAAGGCCTTCTCCATGTCCAGAAATAGGAAGTGGAGAGGCGTGTTCTTCGTCCTGTATTTCTCCATGATGATTCTTAGGGCAAAAACGGGGTCCATAGTCCCGTGACCGGGGCGGAAGCCATATTGACATCCAGAGACAGTGCACTCCTGACGGATTCGAGAGTCTACTATCCGCTCGAATAGTTTCATGGTGTGGGACATGACCTTTATACCGCGATAACTACCGCACTCTTGCACTGATCCCTTGCCCTTGAAGACCGGGGTGATAACACTCAGTCTCCATTGGCAAGGAATCCCGCCGGTGCTGAGTATGCGGTTATAAAGGTCAGTTAGGATGCCCACACCACGACCACCCATTGCCTTCCAGGCTTCGATGGGGACTCCATCGGCTCCGACAGCTTTCCGATTCTTCATGCGGCGAAGAGCATTCTCTACTTCTTCAGGCGTTACCGGTGGCACAAGTCCAAGATTTGGAGGGAGGTCCGGTGGCTGCACTTCTCTATGCTGTTTATTTAACAGCTCGTGGAAGTAAGAGCGCCATCTCTCCTTCACCGCGAGGTCCTCGCATAGTAGGTTACCGTGAGGGTCTTTAACACAGCGGCACTTGGAGATATCCTGTGCCGCTTTGACCTAGAACGTGCCAATCTATAGATAAGCTTCTGCCCCTCAGACGATTCCAGCCTATCGTAGAGCGGTTGTAGGTGGGCTCGCCTGGCTCTGGCAACAGCTTTCTTAGTTGCACGTTTTGCGGACCTGTATGCGTCGCGATCTTCAGGAGAGTTGGACGCTTGCCACTTTTTAAAGAGGGCTTTCTTCACCCCTAGTCTCCCTCTGGACTGCGTCGTTCCACCACCAAGTCTCCTTGTCAAATTTGCGTCCACCCTTAGACGTGCCAAGCACTGACTTCGCCGCTTCGGTTATGGCTGCCTGAATCCTGTCCCAGTGGTTCTGAACTGGTTCGTTCTCAGCCTCAGCGCACTTGTCGCCGATAGCTGAGACGAACACCTGGGATTTGTCTTCGTCAAGCCGCCACCACCTTATTTGACGCCGACAGCGCTCAAAGCTTTTGGCTTTGGGCTTCACGCAGAGATCCATGACAAGTAGACGGTGTTGTGCAGTGAGACTCTCTCCGGGTATGACCTTGCAGTTGACTACTTTGCCGATGTGGTGCCTCCTAGTGAGTAGGAAGTCGATCTGGGTAGCGTGCCGCCCACTCCTGTAGGTGATTAAATGTTCAGGCCTCTTCTGGAAAAACGTGTTCACAATAGCCAGGTCGGCAGCCGAACACAACTGGAGGATGTTCTCCCCTTCAGTGTTGCGTCTGCCGAACCCATAGCCACCATGTACACGCTCGAACTCCTCCGGCTCCTCACCCACATGACCGTTCAGATCGCCCCCCAGAACGACTCCCTGAGATGGTGGGATTCCACGCAGCACCTCTCCAAGTCTATCCCAGAATGAAGTCTTTTCGGTGTCGCTGCAACCATCCTGTGGAGCGTATGCGCTTATCAAGTGGGTCGTAACCCCTTCGATAAGCACCGTTACGTCCATTAAGCGGTCGCTGTAGCGTTTCACCTCCAACACGTCATCCTGCAACTCCCCGGACAGCACTACCGCAACCCCGTTCTCTCCACTAGGTGCTCCTGTGTAGATCAGCTTGTAGTCATTCCCAATGGCCCGGGATCTGCTGCCTTTCCACCGAGTCTCCTGCAGGAACGCCACTGCCACCCTCCGCCTGGTGAGTACGTCGGCCAGCTCTCTCGCGCGGCCGGTAAGCGTGCCCACGTTCCACGTCGCGAAGCGGAGTTTCCGTGGGGTTGAGGCTAACGTCTTTAGCCGCGTCCGTCCCCAACGCGGTAGCCCTCGCCCACTTGCCACAGGAGTCGGGCGAAACTCCTGCGCGCCGTTTTGCGGCGGCGCCCTATCTCTGGCTCTTTTCCTTGCTTTTCTTACCATTATTAAGTGGCGAGTTTCGCTTTTACGGGAGCGACTGCCGTCCGACCACCCAACCCCGAAGGGAAAGCTGGTGCCAGAGCCTCGTTCGTTGGTCAGCAGGGGTACGCACTTGCACGTGAGGTTGGCTTGGGCCCAAAGATCTTGGTAGGGCCCCATCCCCCCCATCTAAAAGAAGATATGATAGGTATGTTATAGTGTTACTTATAAATAAATTTCAGGGTTGACCATTGAACTTGGCACCCATTTAGATCTCACTTCTTTTGTCGTTGAAGTCAACAACCAAGGCAATTATCATAATATTGAACTTGGCTCTTATTTCACATTTATGTTTTTGATTGGATATCATTACTTTTTGTAGAAAAGTATATATCATCGTAACGCCGTGGGTCCTTTGAAAAGGACAAATTCAAAACTCAAACTAGACTTATTGATGGGCGCTAAATATAAAAATAATAATAAATAAAGTAGGTACCTACCCTAAGTAATAAATATGAAAACCGACTATAAGTACCTACTCTTAATTGTAAATAAGTAAGTATTCCTAAATAAATACTTAGTGCTCTGCCTTCCCCGGTATATAGGCGTGATTAGGCACTAATTAGGTATTTATTTAGTTAAGCGTTCATAATAGAACCTAACCTAATCATTAAAAAATTGCCAGTTTTTTATTTATTCCTTTGTATTCATGTAATAACCTATCTGCATACCAAATTTGAACTCTCTAGGTCATTTGGTTAGGTTTGGGTTAGAATTATGATCTGTCAGTCAGTCAATGATAAAAATGAGGATTTTTGGACATTAATATCTACATAACTGTTTGAGATAAGCTTATAAAATTTAGAACACATATTTATCTCGCAGGTCACAATATATGAGCCAAATTTGATACGTTTCTGTGAAATAGTTTTTGATTTATGAGGGGTTCAAAAGTGGTTCCAAATGGTTCGTGTAATATTACACACGGTGCGGCTCGCCAGTTCTGTTTCTTGAACTTGGCTTGACACGCTACCGCGTGTCTAGATTTAACACCATTAAAAATATCTTTACATTATAGAAATTAAATTTGTTAAATAAAATATGATAAAAAATAATTCGTAGACAGGAAACATGAAGAAGAAATAAAAAAAATTACTTGAAACTGTCATGGTTCATCATAATATTAGAAAACTTAACATACCCGGGATATACCATGTCTGCTTATTTTGACGAGTTCCCTATATTTCGGCACTGTTGCCAGCGCCATGATCACAGCTCAGTTGAACCGAGATAGTACCGTTTATCAAAATGTGACCGACTAACTATTTAATCATAGTCACGGTGTATCATAGAACGAGTGAATGCTAAATATTCCCCAACGGCCACGTTTGGTAACTCGCTGTAAGCGAGCCGGGCGCAACCCAATTACGCCATTAAGATAGTTTGCCGCTACCTGTGCTTGCCGACGTTATTAAATTTCCACCGACATTATAGTGTAGAAAATAGCGCAGTAGCAAAAAAGTATTTAAAAAAGTTCAGAATTCAGCGCTTGCACTTTGAACAAACCGGTTGCTAATTAAAAGTTCGAAGGCATAGGTTTTAATGATGCAGCTTTTTAAAGTTCTTATGTTACAAATGAACACGAGTGAAACATTAACGAGAATATTTTATCAGATTTTGTGGTAGAGTTGGAAGCAGCTCAAAAATCGCCTTTGGTATTGGTAACTTTATTTAAGTAGTAACTAGAGTTCAGAAGTATGTTTACCATGTTCCATGACCAAATAGGTCAAATCTTATAGAGAGGTCTTAAAGAAAAGTACCCGTAATCGACGATCATGCATGGAGAGGTTGATGGATGTCAAAGAAGCGAAAGTGATGTGCCTGGACCGTAGCACATGGCAGGAAGTGATCTCTGCCTAACCCTCTAGGAAAAAAGCGTGTTTTAATGTTTGTTTGTATACAAAAGCGTCGATGGCCAAGTGGTTAAGGTCGTTGCTTGCTATGCGAGAGGTCACCAGTCAAACCCCGCCAGGTACCAATGTGTTTTTCAAATTTGAAATTCATATGTACCATCATTCGACGCTTTAACGGTGAAGGAAAACATCGTGAGGAAACCAGCACATCTGAGAATTCAATGGTGTGTGAAGCCATGTCAGAGGCCTACGGGCGGTTTAAAAACTCTGACACCAGGTTGTTCATCAACCATACGATAAGAAGAAGAAGAAGAATGTATGTATGTAATAACTAATATCTAACAGTTAAAATATCTCTTCGTACTGTGTGTCGTCATGCAGTTATCGAATGGTTCACGGTCAGGGAGCGCCGGAAGCTGCCAACAAACTTAATTAGCTCACACCAGCTTCAGTTTCCTTCCTAAGCTAAGCTGGGTCAGTGTAGGTCGTTAAGTGTTGTAGAATATGTGAGGTAAACTATAAATACCGTAGGTTAAGCCTAAATAGTTTACAGGAACTTTTTTGACAAGTTTGGTGTGGTACTAATCTTATGTATTGATCTAACCTGAAATATTGTAGTAACAGACGTTTCGCGAAACTTAACGCACATTTATTGACTGCATTTATGATTTTTGAAGACTTTTACGTTCTATGTAGATTTCATAATATTATAAACCTTGTATGTAGTCTGATATCAGCGACCACCCGATTGATCTAAACTTTCTTCAAAAAGGAACAAAAGACTGTCGATTACGCCAGTATAATGAAAGTACAATAAATTGTGCCTTAGCCAGAATTCTAAAAGAACAACGAACAATTCAAACTCAAATCAAGCGCACAGTTATACCCCCCCCCCCCCCCCCCTAAGCAAGACATAATTGAATTTTTCCAATTACGTCATAATGCCGACGGAAAGCGAAACTGAAGTCAATTGAGATATAATTAGGCCGATGAGGAAAATACAGTAACGATATGCGAGTTGCGTTAGATATGGTTTAATAAAAATATTCATTAAACTCGTGTGTGTTGTTATTCTAAACATATTATTTAGAGACCCAACATTTCGTTGCAGCGCTTGTGGTCACGGGGAAGACAAAAGATGAAAGAAATTTCAATCAAAACCGCCATTTGGTGAAATACTAAAAAATATTATTATTTTTTTTAAACATGCTAAAATTTAAGTCATAATAAAATGAAAGTTAGGGAGCTATTATTCGACGTTGTTTCCTATCGGTTTTATCATCAGCTCATATACGTTCCCACTGATGGGGCACGGGCCTATCCTAATCTAGGGCGCTCAGGCCTGATTCTTTTATTTATAGACCCGACGTTTCGAACTATTTACTGCGCTCGTGGACACGATGTAATGAGTAAATTAACATTGTCTAGAGTGAGTACCATGTGAATCAGCATTGAAATGAAAACTATCCTTGTATTTCAGTGAGTTCGTTAATAAAAATAAATAAGTGAAAATGTGTTTATTTTTCTCTCACAAATAGGTTACAGAGTTTTAACCTTACGTAAATAAAATTGGGATCATGTGAATCCTGAATGTGAGAGACTGGTACTTGAGAAAGGTTTCCTTAATAAAAACCCGTGATACAAGTCACCAACGCTCCTCCCCCAAGCTCTGACTATACAATGAATCATCATCATCATCATCATCATTCTCGTGCCCCTGTCCCTCGCTGAGTGTGGTCGGCGCAACATGTGTACTTCTTCCACCCGGGCCTATCATTCGTCAGCTCTGTGTCTACTCCTTACACTCCCATATCATCTCTCATGCAATCCATCCATGTCTTCTTAGATTATACAATGAATGCCATTGCCTATTGTTAAGTCCTTATGTGCTCTATTGGGTTTAGGTGATTTA
This sequence comes from Maruca vitrata, assembly GCA_039566165.1. Lineage (NCBI taxonomy): Eukaryota > Metazoa > Arthropoda > Insecta > Lepidoptera > Crambidae > Maruca > Maruca vitrata. Next base: position 14,625,010 of record CM076929.1, read on the forward strand.
GTCAAGCTATGTTTAGGGATAGATTATAAAAATAACTAACATCGCAGTATACATATTTCATACATACAAAACAAACAATATACTTACTGATATTATTAATTATTACATATATCATTATTGATAACTAGTTATCTATTAATTAAATCGTTTTCGCCGTGGTGAAAACTAACGTACATTAATTAGTAGGTACAGTTTAGTAAAAGATAGATTTCAGTTAATAATACTCGTATTTGTGACATAAATGAAATCATGTTTATCTGAATTGAGTCAATTTGTTCTAAATTAACAATACATTAAATAACAAGCCAAGCTCTGGCATTAGAAACAGAGTTCATCAATATGTCAATAATTAATGCATTTCTGAGTGTTGCCATGATTAAAAGCAACCGCGACATGCATATTTCACGACATAATTATGTACAAATTAATGAACGTAGAGGCTAGGCTAAGACGTATAAGCTACAATTAATATAATTGGCAGCAATGGAGGATAATGTGTGTTTACGCAGTTTTTCCTAGTTGTCCAAATAAGATGATCTACTGTTTTTTTTTCTTGTTCTACTGCTATTTGGAATTACTAAAAATATGTAGGTATGTAATTTCCATTTGACATTGTAGATCAATGCTCATCAAGATGCGTCAAATAAAAAATTGGTCTTATCGCTAATGTCAATTTTTGTACAACAAGCTTTCGATTTAAAAACAATAACTGTTTTGTGAATTAAAAATTTTGTTTTATGACAAACACATTTTAGAGTAACAAAAATGTAGGGTAGACTTCATTTTTTACGTGTAAGGAGCACCTGTGCCAGAGAGAGCTAATCTTCCTTAACACATTCTTACTTACTAATAATTAAAGGTACTATAAAGTAGAAGACTATTTGAATGATAAGAATCCATGGACATGTAGAGCTGCTCGCTTGGACATTCAAGAATCATGTAACTAGTACATACCTATTATTTTTATTTATTTGTAATTAATTAACCTGTGATTTGACATGCAAAATAATTTCATTAAATCTACTTGCAGAATAAATTATTTAATTTCATTTCAATCATTAAACCATAACAAAGAATTGATTTAACAAAGGTGAACGCACCTTAAGCTCGAGTCCCCGGGCTATAATTTACGATTACCGTAAATAATAATTAACCGTCAAAATTCCATAGCAACAAACTAAATCCTAATCAACCTTCGCCGCGGGTCTTCCGTCTCTTTCCCTCTCCCTCTCACGGTGGAGGTAATTTAATATTTCCAATTACGTTTTGTCATAATGCTTTGTGTATGAAACTTTTATATCTAGTTATTTCCGTACCTGCAAAGTGGATTATCCTATTTAGAAAGCGCTTTCTCATCCTATTCCGTATTAAAAATGTATGATTTAATAGAGACCAATAATGATATAACACGAATAACGTAGGTAGGTAAGAAGGAATATATTTTAGTACTACGTCGCGCAGTCTATAAATAAAAATGTACAGCCTTAACTATACTAACGGTAGAATAGTCATTTAATATTTTGTCACGATTATTAACACAATCAAGGCACTGTTTCATTTCTTGAATTAAACGTTTTTAATTCGTTAATTTCTTCACAATTCCAATTTTACTAAACATTTTAGGTTATATCTTTTATTAATCAATTAGAAAATAAATAAAAAAATAAATCAATTAAAAAAGAAACATTAAACAACAGAGTTTGTAAAACAATACCATTAATGCTACAAATTGAAACTCGATTCAAAACCTCTCTCAACTTCATGAAACTATAACTTTATCCTCACTTCCGTCGCTCTAAAGTAACCACTAATGTAATAACCTTTGTACGTCGCAGGAGCTTATTATTTTTCCAATTCCGGCCCCCGCCCGCGCCGGCCCCAGTTAGCTAGTTTGTAACCAGATTAAGGCGAGACCGCTCAGGGCCGGACTGCGTGCTGATTGGGGACACAACTCTGATTACTACTGCTAACTACTGTTAGGATGCTGATATGTTTGGAATATAGTTTATATTATTTTGAAAAACGGAGAAAATTTATTGCTTCATTGTTGACCGGGGATTTAGATGATGGCGCCACCTGTGGCTAACAAGTAATAAGCGGGAAAAATTCGACGGCTTCAAAAAGCTGTTAGTTGGTTGGTTAATGGTTTCGCACGTCTGGTCGCGATACATGGATAACGGGTGTTCAAAACCCCGGTCAACAGTGGAGCAATTGAATTATTTTCCGTATTTATTTCTAAATAGTAAAACAGCTATATTGCAAGCTTTAGCACCTAAAAATTTTAAATTTACATAGTTTATAATATACTAGTGACCCGCCCTCGCTTTGCTTCGGGTAAATTTTACATACAAACCTTCCTTAAGAATTACTCTATCTATTAAAAAAAACCGCATCCGTTGCGTAGTTTTTTTTTATTTTTTTATAAAGAGGCTACCAAAAAGACCTCACTCCACCTGATGGTAAGCGGTAGTGAGATCCAAATATGAGGTCGACAGGCACAATAGACCATATTGAGCCTGTCGCACTCACCCTGAAAGCCGTGAAAAAGGAGACCACTGCTGCGGCAACAACGAGACAAGGCGTGGAGTCTCGCATTGGTATTGAGCTGTGCGGGTCCGAGTTCGCCAGTCTGCCGGACGGAAGGGCCCCCGTTTCTACGGGTCTCCCTAGCCGGCGGGCTGACCCGCTCCGCCTGCACAATACCGCCGTTAAGACTCCACTGGTCCGGCGCTTGCCGCAACAATGGTCCCCCCTGGCTCCGGTTCGTACAGTGCTGATCCCGGAACGTGACCTGACCAAGAGAGGTCAGAGTCACTTGGCGGGTTTTACACAACTGTATGGTATCCGTATGTATGCTTAGATCTTTAAAACTACGGACATACAGCGAAAGCGACTTTGTTTATACTATGTATTGAAGTGCTACAGTTACCAAATATTATTTGATTTTGATCAAAATCGATAGAATCGAAATAAGCTATCGAAGAATAATGACAAATATTTTATTCCTATGGCACTTTCTGGTGCCATAGGAATAAAATATTTGTAATTATTTTGTAAATCCAATGTTGTGTCTGATGACAAATACGTCGTACGGGCACATACACATACATTTCACATTTTTATTTTGATTTTAAATTGAAATAATACTAACGTATTTTTACGATTAACCGGCAAAACAAAAGTATCATTTAAATATTTCAAAGTTCGCCTCAATAAATTTCGGGTTAGGTCTATTATATATTAATTCGTAGGAAAACATTCGTATTATTACCGTGTTAGTGTTGAAAATGAATTTCCATCACTTATTTGGGATATACATCAAAGCTGACTCAATTTGCTTCAGTTGTGAAATATGATTTTGCGCCCTAACAAGCTATTGAAAATGTAATAAAAACGCGTTACTCAGAGCCGGGTCAGCTAGTTCAACTTTCATATGTAATTTGAATGTATATTTTTTTGCTTTTTGTGTGATTTCATTTTTTGCATACATTCATATTTTATGAAACATTTTTTTGGAATGCATCACGAATGTTGGTAAATTTGAAACGTGTTGTGCATTCAAAATGGAATTTTATGATTGAAGTCTAGTCAAGTTTCACGTCATAAAATGTTTACAGTTTTTTTTATCAGCGCCTTGTTTATTCTGATTTTATTTCTTTTTTAAATGAAAAAGTGTTGATCGCCTAATTGACTTAGCCGGTGGATCATTGTTAGTGACCCTGACTACGGTTCTAAGAGTAATTTTTTATATCTGTAACACAAGTCTTTAAACAATTTATTTTGGATTCAGAACCATGTAATATTTATTTATTATGTGATCTCCTCTATTTAACAAAGGAGATTTGGTTTATTATTTGCGTGAACACCACACATTTGACAAGACACCGTCTTGCCCGTGACTACGAGCGCTGTAAAGAGCTCAAAACGTTTGGTCTCTAAATAATATGTTAAGTGTTATACACGCGCGAGTAAAAAGGATTTTTTCTTTCTTTTATCTTACTCTTCTGATTGAGTAATGACTCCTGTGATCATAAAATGTTTTCCATTCTAAATCATTTCATACCGGTTTAACTGCAACTGGGTTTGACTGGGAGTGAAAGAACATAGGTATGCACGTGTATCCGACACAAAGTGCGGTAGACAAGAGCGCTACTAACTGCATCACCGCGCCAGTCAACAGTCAGCACACATCGTCATGGCCTAACGTTCACAAACGGCTGTTGAGGGTGCCTCATCGCCGCCATTAGCTGCGGCCTTTGTTCGTTCGGAAATATTCGCTAGCGAATTGGTCGCCGAACGAGGCGCTTCGCTCGATCGCTCCCGGGCGGGCCACGAGATCAGCTGGTGCTTTTACATAGTGAAAAGTGTTATTACTTGTATTGAGTAATCATATTTTATTTTATTTAAGGCATACCAACAACATATGTATTATAATCTTGGATTTATCTTCATGTAAAAAAAACAGGTTCAAGTGATAGTCTGTATCCCATACAATACATACTTCACTGCCTCGTTGGTCTATTGGTAGTAAGTGCTGCGTGCTGCGTTAGGTCCCCCCCCTCTTCGGTTTGAGTTCGGGATCGGGCAAAATTCTGTCTAAAATTACTCAGCCCTGACTCTGGAAGTTGGCGGATGCACATAGTAATACGTTAAGCTGGTGGTCCTGCGCCTGATCTTTCATCGGTCATGTCGGATTGCCGTCTCACCGAATTATTACCCTCATAGTTGCAGGGAACAGTGAGTGCACTGTTTGCGCGTACATTTGTGCACCATAATATGTCCTGCTCATTTGGCTGATATCCATTGAGATCGGCGGCTATGGCCAATATCGGTCGGACGACTTACTTACAATACAAACTATTCACTTTTACAAGTGTTTAATATGTTCATCAACGTTATCTTCAGAGTTTACTACATTTAACAACGCCGGGTGTCCGCTGCTGACTTCGTAGCCGCACCGCTAATTTCGGCCATTAGTCTGAAATATCGCTTAATTATTTATATCCAATCAAAAACATAAATGTGAAATGAGAGCCAAGTTCAATATTATGATAATTGCCTTGGTTGTTGACTTCAGCGACAAAAGAAGTGAGATCTAAATGGGTGCCAAGTTCAATGGTCAACCCTGAAATTTATTTATAAGTAACACTATAACATACCTATCATATCTTCTTATAACATAAGATAATGTATGGTGGTAGCCTATGAAGGTCTGTCTTGGCTAGTTTCTATAAACCTACCAACGTATTATTATGTTCGCTCGCTAGTTTCTACCAACAATCCAAATTTTCGGAATTATAAAATAAATACCGACAAATACCAAACTAACCAAGACAACTAACTATTTAGATTACTAACTAACTAACTAAAGAAAACTAGCCAAGACAGACCTTCATAGGCTACCACCATACATTATCTTATGTTATAAGAAGATATGATAGGTATGTTATAGTGTTACTTATAAATAAATTTCAGGGTTGACCATTGAACTTGGCACCCATTTAGATCTCACTTCTTTTGTCGCTGAAGTCAACAACCAAGGCAATTATCATAATATTGAACTTGGCTCTCATTTCACATTTATGTTTTTGATTGGATATCATTACTTTTTGTAGAAAAGTATATATCATCGTAACGCCGTAGGTCCTTTGAAAAGGACAAATTCAAAACTAAAACTAGACTTCTACATCTATACATAGTATAAAATGAAGTTGCGAAGGGCGCCCAAAATGTGTTTGTTACCTAGGATCTCAAAAAGTACTATATCAATAGCTATGCGGTTTTCAATAATGGAAAGAAGACATTCCAGGGATTATATAGGTGTATAATTTAGGTGTACCTACTTAAGAAATTATTAGAGTAATCGTAACAGTTATCAGACGGACGGAAGAAAAACGAGCTTTTTGGAGGCTTGCATTGCGTGCGCTGCTGAAATAACTCAAAATACAGAATAACAATGTATGGGGGAATTATTTTTCTCAAAAAGTTCTATAAAAAAGTCTGCGATAGCATATGTCTATCCTTTAAGGTTTAGCCACAATAACGATTTTAGTGGTGTTCAAGTTTAATTTACGAAATATCTTATTTTTCAATTACTCGATGTTCCTACCGACATAGACCAATAAACATAAAACAAAATGCATATCAAATTAAAGCTGATGAAATGAGGATTCCGAATATATACATATCATAACACTTTTATGTTAATATTAATACACAAGATGCATTTACAATGTCGAGGGCAGAGATGGCGGCGGCGGCGGCGGCTGCGTTCCGTCGTTGTGTCAGTCGGTCGGTCCGCATAGCACGACAGTGGCGGCGACGGCGGTGGTGGGGGTGGGCTCATGTTGAGGTGCGCGACCCGAACCCCCAGACACGTGAGGGCAGACAACAACGATGGTTGTGTCGAATTATAAAATTTTCAGTGCTCAACAACGCCTGAACCAATTTGGCCAATTCTTTTTTTTAAATGTTCGTTAAAGTCCAAGGATGGTTCTTACGGCGAGAAAAAAATCGAATAATTGCCGGGAAAACCCTAAAAACAGCCCTTTACTTTTTCCTATTTTTTTGACAGGACGAAGTCTGTCGGGTCAACTAGTTATAAATATAAAACAATTGAATCAGTTACTGTATTTTCCTACGTTTACGGGGTATAACCCTAAGTAATAAATATGAAAACCGACTATAAGTACCTACTCTTAATTGTAAATAAGTAAGTATGTATACCTAAATATATACTTAGTGCTCTGCCTTCCCCGGTATATAGGCGTGATTAGGCACTAATTAGGTATTTATGTTAAGCGTTCATAATAGAACCTAACCGCAGCAGTGGTCTCCTTTTTCACGGCTTTCAGGGTGAGTGCGACAGGCTCAACATGGTCTATTGTGCCTGTCGACCTCATATGTGGATCTCACTACCGCTTACCATCAGGTGGAGTGAGGTCATCTTGTTAGCCTCTTATAAAAATAAAAAAAAATGAAAATTAAAAAAAAACCTAATTATTAAAAAATTGCCAGTTTTTTATTTTTTCCTTTGTATTCATGTAATTACCTATCTGCATACCAAATTTTAACTCTCTAGGTCATTTGGAACTGGGTTAGAATTTTGATCTGTCAGTCAGTCAATGATAAAAATGAGGATTTTTGGACATTAATATCTAAATAACTGTTTGAGATAAGCTTATGAAATTTAGAACACATATTTATCTCGCAAGTCACAATATATGAGCCAAATTTGATACGTTTATGTGAAATAGTTTTTGATTTATGAGGGGTTCAAAAGTGGTTCCAAATGGTTCGTGTAATATTACACACGGTGCGGCTCGCCAGTTCTGTTTCTTGAACTTGGCTTGACACGCTACCGCGTGTCTAGATTAATTCGCTCGTCTCTAAACATCCGCCGCTTTAACCTAATTGTTCTCGCTCGCGGCACTCACACCGATTGCTAGGCGTATTGTAAACTGTTACATTATGGTTGTGTTATTTTAATTTTAATTTTTAAATTAAAGTTCCTTCAATATATTTACTTTTTCAAGACACAAATATGGCATAATTAATGAGTATGTTGATGCTTTATAAGTTCATGGAAAGTGCCTGTATAAGACCGTGAACTATTTTTGATATTGAATTTATTTGCAACGATAAATATTATCGCCAGCCAGGTTCTACCGGGCTAATAAAATTAAATTAGTCACTCTTTTCTTTGAAATATATTTTCACTGAAACTGTTAACAGTACGTCCTTCTTTTCATAGAAAAAAAAACAACAGTATTATCAAACCGCATCAGAGCGTAAACATTTGCAAACCAGATCCACACAATGCCGCTACGCGCTGCTACGCCGTAACGCCCACCGTAGCACCGCTACGAAGGGCCCGATAAACAAGTGAAGTGAACGTTCGTAGTCGACCCTTATAATTCTTTATTGTTTGCTGCTAGTGATTTATACGGTCGGTGGGATGAGGCAAATATTGAAAGACCGTTTCCTGAGATGCCTCGATAAAAATCTTCTTTTGCGAGCGAAATAGATATAGTGTATTTATGATACTCCGGCTGTTACAGACCGAAAACTATGTAACGTTGTTGGTTTATTATCTTATGTGGACATTCTTACGTCGTTTTCCTGCTACAAATCTGTGTTTGTTTGATCTTGTCATTTCTAAGAACCTATATTGTTTGTTTGCTATAGAACAAAATACAATAAAATAAAGAAAAAAGCAGGATTCATCTTAATATTTACTAGGAGGATAAAACAGTTGTTGAGCAACACTTCACAAATTAAACATTGTTTACCTAATCTTAATAAGTGCTTTTTTCTAATCATCTCTTGGTTATCAAGGATTTATTTGAAGCAAGAAAGGTCTATTTCTACAGATCAACGTATTTTTTTATGTGTGTATGTTTGTTTATATTCTCTCATACGGTGCGGGGTCTCAAGGTTTCATGGGTTATGGGGAACATACCGCACAATTAAGAACAGCCTGCATGCAAACATCAGGACCGATATCCAGTCGACTTCCGGTTCCTGTTTGCTTGGGCCCGCTTGTGACCCGCGCAATTATTCGGCCCTTTCTGTAGGTTGGGCGTTAATTACACAATGGAATTTACTTCTTCTACCGGAAGTTTTATACAGGGCAGATTAAGGTTTTGGCCTGTTTTAAATGAATCCACAATAAACAACCACGTTTTTTCTCCTCTAAGAAGATACAAGGTACTTTTTCAGATAGTATGAGATAGTAACTAAAGTAAGGCTCCATAAATGTTTTGCTTACATTTTCATATGTTTGCAACATGTGAAAATGTAAGTAAAGTAAGTGTAAAGTGGCTCAGAAGGGGCGATGTGTGCCAAAAGTTTATTAATATTGTGATCGCGCCATGGCGGCAGAGCTGTGGTTTGTTAGTCCACGGTAGTAGCCGACTATGGTCTTTACATCTTGTTTCAACTGCCTTAATCACTTCATAGTATAAAGCAAAGTTGCTTTCCGCGTCTGTCTGTCTCTATGTATGCTTAAATCTTTAAAACTGTACTTTCATCGGATTTTTATGTAGTTTTTGGGGTAAAAATGGGACCCTTAAGCCTTCGCCGTCCGTCTGTACGTCTGTCTGTATCCAAGCCGTATCTCATAAACCGTGATAGCTAGAAAGATGATATTTTCACAAATGATGTATTTTCATTGACGCTGTAACAAAAAAATATAAAATATTAAGAAAGGTCCCCACACAATAAACGTGTTTCTTTTACATTTATAACTTCCTTATATCCCTAATTTGACTAGGTTTTATCAAATTACCGACTAAAATACTTTTTAACACAATATTTCAATGAAACAAGTGTTAAAAAAAAGTCGGAAAGTAAATGGAGACCGACTTGTTCTTTTCAGTTACATTTTCATCTTTGTTTTTAATAAGAAATTTCATACGTTACTAGACACGATGTCACGCATAATCAGATCCAATAACAAAGGAGCGAATAGCAAATCTCACGTTATTTCAAAGACGCAAATTGGCTTTATATTTCCCGTTTCGAAATAACGCAACATAAAATGGAATACCTTGGCGAGCTCGGGACGAAGTTATGAAATGTGACAGCGGCGGAAGTGACGCGAGCAGCCGGATGTGACGTCAGTTCATTTCGCGACGACGAAAGTATGCCGCAACATCCCGTTCCGCGAATCACGGATAATCAACTGAACTATCCGAGTGTGAGTTTACTCGTTTAAGTAATATCGTGTAGTTTAATTAACTTGATTTTGCTTCCGTACTTTGAAGATTAATTTAGTGTGGGTTACTTTGCATAAGTGAAGGGCTCGGTGGAACAGTGGTTAGTGACCCAGGCTCACTACCTACGGTTCCAAGAGTCATCATCATCATGAACTCATATACGTCCTCACTACTGGGGCACGGGCCTACCCTAAACAATGGCGATAAGGCCTTAGTCGACTCCGCTCTACAAGTGCGGGTTGATTGACTACACACACAACCTAAGAATTTCTTCGTATGTGTGCAGGTTTCCTCACGATGTTTTTCTTTACCGTTAAAGCGTCAAAAAATCGTACATATTATGAATTAAAAAATTGAATACACAGTGGTACGTGGCGGGGTTTCGCGCATGGCAAGCAACGGCCTTAACCACTCGGCCATCGGCGCTTTTCTGAGAGTAATTGTTTTCCAATAGTCATCAGGTTCGATTTCCACCGTGTCTGGATATGATTATGTATTTATAAAAATCTATGTATTATATTAGTTTCTGACGCCCATAGTACAAGCTCCGCTTAGTTTGGGGTCAGGTGATCGAGTGTGAGAATGTCCTAGATATTTATTAGTATTATTTCAAATATTTGACTCGGACGTTTATGCTGTAAAGCTTAATCAATACAAAATGTATCATATGTGTGAGTTTCGATAAATAAACTACCACCAAATAACTCGCATTCCCAGAATCCAATCCTGTATCATAGTTTCAATGCGAGTATCAAAAGTAAATCCGCACCGCGTCGATAGAGCGTTAATCACAGTGGTAGCTGGAAACCTATTATAGTACAAGAGCTGGCAACAATTTTTGGGTAGGTATTGAGGCAAGCTGAAAAAGTGTCCTGTACCTCTTCTATTATATCCCAACACGAAACAGCAGACCTGCCTGGTGAGTAGCAGGGCTAAATCAACAAAACAATAAATAAAAATATTTTTTAATTTATATATTTTTTTACCAATAAAAATACTTGATATTGCAAATTGCAATTTTTATATGATGTAGTTTAATATTTACAAAATATAAAATAAATAATCCAGACGAAATCGTCTAGCTTATTTATTTTATAGCCGGGTTTTTGACATTGCCAGGCGCGGCCAAAAATAATTAGCATTTTTTATTTACCTATAACTTAAAAATAAGACTCACAAAGACAAATCATTTCGGTGAACTGGCGATGATGACCTGCCAGGTGATCTGATAAATTATATATTTTTGGATCATAAAATATATTGAAAAAAAAATATTGGGGGTTTGATTAAGCCCACTACGCAATAGTCAGGTCTGCGGTTGAGATATAATAGGAGAGGTACAGGACAAGTTTTCAGCTTGCCTCAAACACCTGCCCGAAAATTCTTGCCAGCTCTCGGACTATTAATAGTGCGACGGAGGAAGGGTTGTTTTTCAGCGATGAGTTGTGTTTGTGCCCGCGCCAGGTAGTCTGCGGCTTCAGCTTGATGTAGGGCTGCCCGCAACCGTATTTCGTAACCTATTGAAAGTTCATCATAATCTTTTTCATATTTTGATGCTTTATCTTGGCTATCGTTCATACTGTTGTGATCTAATACGAAGTTTTTTGCCATTCAATTCTCTTAGTAGAGCTCCCAATCTAGTTAAATAACAGTGCTTTTGTGTCGATTTATACATGCTTAGAAGCCTATACATATATATAGTGTTTTGTTTTGTAGCTGTATTCAAGCAAAGCCCAAGTCACATAGTCTTTGAATTAATGTGACCGACGAGCTTTTGATTGTTATGACACTTCCTTGTTCTTCAATAGAGCCTTGGTGGAAACAATGTGAAACCTGCAAGTGCAAGTGAAAATCGGATGAAATGACTTGTTACTTACTTTTATACAATACAATCTGGTTTGAGTTAGAAGATGACTAGAAGAGTTATAGGTATGAATGTCAATGAACGTAATAGTAGAGGAAGGCCACAAGACGACATGGATGGATTGCGAGAGAGACGATATGGGAGTGGAAGGAGTAGACACAAACTTGACGCCCGAGTGGAAGAAGTACACATGTTGCACCGACCCCACTTAGCGTGGGACAAGGGCAGGAATGATGATGAATCAGCGTCGTGGTTCCGTATTTTTATTTTTTTATGAATATTTTTCTTTTTTTCTTATGAACTCGGTTTAAGCTGACCTTTTCCCAGCCCTTTGTATCAGTCAGGCTGGTGTTTCGACGGAAGCTGTCGATATCGAGGCCGCGCTGCGTCGCTTTGTCGCCGGCACCGAAGGCACATTGTGCGGTTTGCGACGCTTCTGTTACCTTTTGGCAGCCTTTTAATTGCTTTTTTTTATACCTTGTTGCATACCTAGAAGGTAAAAACGGGACCCTATTACTAAGACCCCGCCGTCCGTACTTCCGTCTGTCTGTCTCCAAGCTGTAACTCATAAACCGTGATAGATATAAAGCTTAATTTTTTGTACGAATTGTGTTTTTCCGTTGCCGCTATAACAGCAAACACTAAAAATTAAAAAAGATATAATATTGAGGGGGGTCTCCATAAAAATAATCTTTTTTTTTCATAATTCGTACGGATCCCTTCGTGTGCGAGTCCGACTTGCACTTGGCTAGTTTTTCTGTGGTTAAGAAGACAAATGGTAAAACTGAACTTTATTGCTAAGATTCAGCTGTCCATCTACCAGTAAATATGATGTAGATTTCATCGTTGAGCAGATCCCATTCATAACTGATTTCAGTTGCTGCTAAAAGCAGATAAAAAAATATGTCTTTTCCCGTTGCTGGGTAAAATAGAGACTTTATTACTAAGTTTTCTTTGTCTGTCTGAAACTTGCTGTATCCCTAGAACCGCGATAGATAGGCAGTTGAATTGTGTATTTCTTTTGCCTTTGTATAAAGAAAGATAAAAAAAATTAATAAATATTGAACAACAGACGTGTCTCTCAAAGGTAGAGCTTGTTAAGGACGCAAACTAAAATAAATGTATCGTACACATTAGCTTTGTAAATGTGCCGAGAAAGCAAAACCAAAACATACACTGAATCATTTCTGTGTCTTTGTCTCAACTTAACGGGAACTTGGAATGAAACAATTGCCACCGCTAACTTGAATACTAGCTCTCTATACCAGAGCCGCTCTAAGTTGGCCGATTTGACACATGTCATGACTGCACTAGTGAGGGACGACGGTAAAATTGCCGAAGTATATAAGTAACAGTTATTTCCACTTTATAACCAAGCAAGGTCTAATAGGGTATTCGACTGTGGTTGTTATGCTTGCCATTTTTATGAAAATCAGTAAGATTTATGTAAATCAATATTATTAATGAAAACGAAACTTAAATTTTTAGCGAAATGAGACTACAAAAAACAATTTAAAGTTGGGTGGGCAAGTCTATTCCAAAATTGCGAAAATCATTTAAAATTTCTTATTCATCTTATTAATAACAGAATTAGTCACATCTTTCATTATGAAAACATATCAATAAGCGCACCTTTTGATGAACCTACCGAACAAACTTCTTAGGCGCTGCATACAACAAACTAGCGTGTGACGTCACACGCCAGTCGACGTTTGTATGGAGCATTTTTGAGCTCGACCAATTAATGTGCAATTAAAATTGTAATATCTCGTTGAGTTATCCAGATATCAAAGTGATACTTTCAACAGTGTCTTTGTGTTCGAGTGGTCCATCCAACTAAATCAAAATAAAAAAATAGTCAAATACCCTATTATAACATTTTTTTATTAAAAACATTTATTCACATCCAGAACATTGAATTGAAGTTTCTTATTTAAAATTATTATTAAAAACAATAATTATTAAATCCTTCATCCTATTTCTAAAAAATACCTAGTGAGTATTACCCATTACGTCACTATGAAAACGTGTCAAACGGCGTAACATTGTAAAAGCGTAATACAGAGTGGAAATTGAACGTTTTCGTTTTATAATTCAATTATTTTAAGTAATAAAAGACAAATAATTAGATAATTAGGTGCATTTAACATTTTGAAATAACGTCTTATTTTTAAAAGTTGTTCTTTATGATTCGCTAAATATGTTCCTCTTAACAAGGAAAAATGCAAAATATAAAATAAAAAGTGTCAAATCGGCCAACTTAGAGCGGCTTTGGTATAACACTGTTTCGCTCGTAAATTCGCTGCAGGTGTTAAGTTTCCAACATTAATATCGGTCCCGAAGAAAATCTGAAAGTTTAATAGACGCTCGGGTTGTTTGTGTTGATGCACCAGCTGCAAACGCGCATTTGCGAAACCTTGGAGGTGTAATCTAGTATAGTTTACTCTATTTTTATTTGTTGTATTAATTTGAAATAAAACTTAAACTCGCGTGTATTGCTATTCTATCATTATTTAGGATCCGAAGTTTTGAGCACTTTACAGCGCTCGTGGTCACGGGCAAGACTGAAGTTGACAGGTATCTTCATAAGTGAGTTTAATTACTACCGTCATTTGATGAGATATTTTGTGCGTTTCAGTTAACGCATACAGAACTCACAACATCCTTAGGTCTTGCAATATGTTGTCATTTTTGACGGGCCTGGGATACTATGGTCTTGATAGGATCCCAAGCAGGCGGTACACTCCAACCATCTAAGATGGTGGCGCACCTGCTTGGATTTACACGATTTAAATTGATTAACAAATTAAAATAAGTCACATTCTTGTAATCAAGCATATTGTAGAAACAAAATAATTGACATTCTTTTATTTCTACTATTTACATACATACATAAAATCACGAATTTTTCCCAGAGGGGTAGGCAGAGATCACTTCCAGCGATCCACTTTTCACCTCTGTGGGTCAAACGTCACGTGACGGGTTGTGGACCACGTCGCCGCCATTCTGCCTTGTCCATTGTTTTGACAAGGTCATACTATCGCCCCGGATGATCTGGACTGAGTCGATAGTAGCTCGAGGAGCCGGGGTCGCTTACCCGTATACCGTTCACCAACCACCGGACAGATAGTTGTGACTGGTATCCCCTGACTGAAGACTACTATTTAAGAACAAAAATATTTGAATACAAACAAAAGAACATCGTCATGCCAGCAACCGTGCTACGGAAACATTATACACGAACATTAATCACCATACGTCTTGACGCGTCATTTGAATCCGTGTTGAACAAGAGTGTTAACAAGTACCACTTCTACGTGCGGAGTTCACTTTTATGTGAGATAAATGTTTCTCAAATTTACACAAGAAAATCTCGCTTCAGAGGACCCATATGACAGGCTGTGTTTAGATCGCGCGCGGCGCGAGACGGTGCAACGCCGGATTCCATTCACCTGCATGCACGAGGACTTTATTCCCACGGGACAGAGTCTACATTAGCTTGGCATCTCTCAAGGTTATTAATGAATTTTACCGCATAGAGAAATTGTGGAGCGTAAGTTAAATTGATATAGTTCTGTTCATTACGGTGGATCTTTCTTCGAGGCGGTGGATGTATTGACGGCCTTTTTGAAAGCATATTAAAACTGAATCGAAATCTTTATTTAAATCCAATAATAATAAATAAATTAAGGTAAAAAAATCTTTAAAAACAAGCTTTTATTTAAATGCGCTAAAAAGAAAAAAATAAACTTTTACACTATAACTTTACTGTCAACTTATAACATTTCAAATTCAACATATTTGACACAATTTATATGTTTTAAAAGCTTGTCGCGAGATTTAAGTACTCGTATTTACTTTCTTAGTTTAAAATTTTTAATAGGCAGGTATTTTAAAACTTGCTTTTAAAATTACGAGTAGGTACTTAAATCTCGCGACAAGCTTTTAAAACATATAAATTGTGTCAAATATGTTGAATTTGAAATGTTATAAGTTGACAGTAAAGTTATAGTGTAAAAGTTTATTTTTTTCTTTTTAGCGCATTTAAATAAAAGCTTGTTTTTAAAGATTTTTACCTTAATTTATTTTATACTTTTTTTTCATCTAAGTACTCATCTAGGCGAATCAAACGAGCCCAAACTCGATTTGGTTGTGTCGTTTAAGTACTGAGTTCCTTTGGCTGTCTTCCGGCTCCATCATCAGACCTTGGTTACTATCTAGCACCAAAGTACTCATCTAGTCGAATGAAATGAGCCCAAACTCGATGTGGTTATGTTATTTAATTACTGAGTTGCTATGGCTATCTTCCGACTTCATCATCAGATCAGCTCCATGTCATAATAATATTGCATTGTCATCGGATATACACGTGCATGCAAAATTTCAGCTCAATCGGTTGAGGGCAAGTGCCTTAAAATTGAGTTATAAAATTCCACCCGAACACACAAACATACATACATACATTGCAAGTTAAATAAAAGCTTGTAATAAAAGCTTGTAATAATAAGAAGTGGAAGATGCGACAAACTTAATGGCCGGAGTTATTGACTTACGATTGCTATGTATTTTACATATATCTTATGCTGTACTGTCCATGACAGCAGACTATATTTTCCTAACATTTGACAAAATAACTTTTTATCATCTACATTGATCAGACTATTTGTTAAATTTCTTACGCACTTAAGTTACGGATATCAAGAGTGATATTAGATACACAGCCAGACACGGAGTAAACAAATGTTCTGGATCGAAATAGATCTAACATACAAGCGATGGAGATAAGAAAGGGATACTAGCAAATGCGTCATAGCCAAATATGTAAAAATGGTGTTTAATTGTTGAAAAGTTTTTAAAATATGTAAAAACTGTGACTACCAACTGGTCGGAAGCATCAAGTTAGCTGTTACGTCGGGAGTTTCGTACGGAGTAAGCTCTGTCGCCCAAAACAAACGAACGGCGTGTCCTATCACTCCCTCTCTCGACACATGTCCACAGTAAAATAGATTTTTTAATGGCTTTTTGTCGCCGAATCCAGTCGCGTGTAGCGGCCAGTCCGTTGTGTTTCAAAATGGATTTGTTTTTAATGAAATATTTTTAACGGAACTCACGTTACGTTGAATCTCAATAATCATCGATTCATCACCGTTTTTTCTGCCCATCGTGTTCCACGAAAGTGGGGTCGGCGCAACATGTGGACTTCTTCCACTCGGGCAGTCATTCGTCAGCACTGTGTCTTATCCTTTCACTCCTATATCATCTCTCACGTAATACATCCATGTCTTCTCCGTCCTTCTTCTACTATTACGACCATTGACATTACAAGTAATACATGAGTATTACTAGTAATGTCACTATGGCTGTCTCATCTCCTCATAACATGCCCGTATCCACCTAAAAAACAATAGCATGCTATCGACTATTAAGTCTATTAATGCTATTAAGTCAGGGGATACCAGTCACAACTATCTGTCCGGTGGTTGGTGAACGGTATACGGGTAAGCGACCCCGGCTCCTCGAGCTACTATCGACTCAGTCCAAATCATCCGAGGCGATAGTATCCTTCCTCCCCTTTTCCTTCCCCCGTCATATTTCCTTGCTACTCGTGGGAACGCAATGACCTTGTTTAAACAATGCACAAGACAGAATGGCGGCGACGTGGTCCACAACCCGTCACGTCACGTTTCCCACAGAGGTGAAAAGTGGATCGCTGGAAGTGATCTCTGCCTACCCCTCTGGGAAAAAGGCGTGATTTTATGTATGTATGTATGCTATTGACTTATCTACCGTTTTATCGCTCCTTTAGAGATAGACTGATGCACATGGCTAAGTTACATACTCCTTCCTATGCTTTTGATGCAGAAATATAGTATGCATTATGGGTATTTACGTTACCATGCCGGTAGTCGTCTATTCCGAAGAACGTTTTGAATACCTGAATCAAAGACTCGCAAATCTATTTCAACGTTTTCAGTCTCTCCTGTAGCGCTACCATGAGTTAGCTATCGAGAACTTACATGTGTTAAAAACCTATTGAACTGATTTTTTTCCAACTACCGATTTTCAGTTCTTAGTGTTACCGCTAGGGGCGCTGTACATTTTTTCATAGAATGTTTTTACATAAGCGATATCGAGTCAGTCACTTTTAAACTCATGGTAGCGCTACTGAACTTACGAAAAGCGATTTTCACGATGCGCCGTCGACACAATGCATTCCGGCGCGGCGGCGTAACGAACAAATGAAAACAGCATTTCATCGGCCCTGTCCGGACACTCGTTCGCGGTAAATAGATTTTTTTAATAGCTTTCTGTTTGCGGATTTTTACTCTACAACTCGATAAATATTCAATTTGAACCCGGCGCATAGTGAGCGCATTGTCTGCATTTGTATAGGTATGTTTTTTGATTCCCTATTTGCTATGCACCGTGAGATTTTAGTGGTTGTTTTTCCGTAGCAGAGCGATTTACCTTTAGAAGTACTATCAAATCATGCTAGTTAATTCTTGGAATATATATGTTATGGACCATGTGATTAATGCGAGCATTGTTAATAATGCCCGAGCATTATGTATAATGTCTAGCCCTATCGGGCCAAGTGATTAATTATTATTTCAACTTCATTATTTATCACAATGCGCGGTCATTATTATATGGTTATGTGATAATTGGGCAATATGATAATTGTGCGTAATTTGAGGTAAATAATTGTCTTTTGTGCTTTCAAATAATTTAATGATAAACGAAAACGTAAAATTTCCACTCTGTATTACGCTTTTTACAAAGTTACACGTTTTCATAGTGACTTAATGGGTAATATTCACTGCGTAATTTTTAGAATAGGATGAATAATTAATGATTAATTTTTGTATATGGGAAACCTCACTTATATTTTTACGTAATTCGATTAATTTCATCATTCGTAACCCCCGCTGCTGTGTATTGACCATACATTTATCGAGATTACGTTCCTCCGTGTGTTTTATATTTTGTCACCGTTACGTTGACTTTGACGCGTTATTGGACGTTGATTTTGCTTTGTGTTTGGGCTTTGATTTAAAATGCCTAAACGAGGAAAAGCAATAAATAGCCAATGTCTCCGTAATCTTAATCCCCCCGCGCATCAATACTGACAATAATAATGACACTCAGGTGTGCAGTGATTTTGGGTGTAAACGCCTTTCTTTATATTGCAATTGCAATATTTTTAGAGGCGTAACTACTTTTTATATTAAACTATTGTATATCAAATGATAATAATGATTAAAGTTTTTTCTAAATAATATGTTTGTATTACTTTGCCCAAAAGGTGATAAACATTATGTATAATGCCCGGTCAGAGTGATTATTTGAATAATGATTATTGAATTGCACTCTCATATTGGGCATTTTTCATATGGACCGGGCAGGATGAATAATGCCCAATTTATCATTTGGTCCATAACATATATAAAGTTTCCCCCCGCCCGTGCCTCGGAAAGCACGCTAAGCCGGTGGTCCTGCGCCCGATCTCTCATCGGTCATGTCGGCTTGCCGTCTCACCGAACTATGAGAGTAAGGGAATAGAGAGTGCACTTGTGTTTGAGCGCACACTTGCGCACTATTATATGTCCTGCGCACTTGGCTGATCTCAATTGAGATCGGCCGACATGAACGAAATCGGTCGGACGACCTAATTAATAATCATTTAACTCGTAAGCGTGAGAAGCGATAGTTCTTTTAAGTGATGTGACGTAATCAAGTACTGTTTGCCATGAAATGTATAATTAAAGCTAAAGAATAAATAAATATTCAATATTACACAACATCACATACATTGATCTGATCCCGTGGTATGTAGCTTTAGCACTTGTGTTACAGATATCAGAATCAACAGTGGATACACAAATATACTTAAATATACTTAATACACACCCAGACACGGAACAAACACCGATGTTCGTCACACAAATATTTGTCCCGAGTGGGAATCGAACCCACGACTCTTGGAACCGTAGGTAATAAACTTGGGTCACTGTTCCACCGAGCCAGTCAAAGAAGCTCAACGCCCTAAGTAATAAAGCAACAGTTCGCGCGTGCTTTCGAGTATCGTTTATAGAACCGGTATTTATTGCTTAAATATTATATATGTACTAGAAACATAAACATGTCTTACAATTAGGTGACTTCTGCATTTCATAAATGCTTGTATCGCAGGAGGCAGGTGACATATATTCATGATATGATACTTATAAAACAATTGTCTGTCTGTCGTAACTTCGATTTGAAACTTGCATGCCTAAATTACTGAAATAATATTCATATAATTATTTCAAGTTTTGGTATAATATACGTATAGACGTCATTTTGAACCTAAGATAAAATAATACTTAAAAAAATGATTTAATTTGTTGCTCTTTTAAAAAAATCTAACGCAATGCAAACATCTTATAGTCGTTAGAAAACTAAAAATGTCAAGGGTTATTTACCATGTTGTTTTGTTTTAATGAGCTCCCGATATTTCGACACGGTTGCAAGCGCGTCGGTGGTTGGTATACGGGTAAGCGACCCCGGCTCCTCGAGCTACTATCGACTCAGTCCAAATCATCCGAGGCGATAGTATCCTTCCTTCCCTTTTTTTCCCCCGTCATATATCCGTGCTACTCGTGGGAACGCAATGACCTTGTTAAAACAATGCACAAGGCAGAATGGCGGCGACGTGGTCCACAACCCGTCACGTCACGTTTCACCACAGAGGTGAAAAGTGGATCGCTGGAAGTGATCTCTGCCTACCCCTCTGGGAAAAATGTATGTATGTATGTTGCAAGCGCCATGATCACGGGAATATCCCGGAAACTAACAGTTTTCTAATGTGTGTAACCTTTTAGTGAAACGATGATTATGAGCAGAATGTGCAGTCTCAGAGGCGCTCATTTAACATTAAAATGCTTCACATATCAACGTTATGAATAGGTAGCGGAGTGTACTATGTGTTTAATTAAAGTCAATCAGCTATATTTGCGTAAGGCTGTTTGACGTACGCAATCAGTCGTAGTCAACACGCGGTCTGTATGGTAATTGGCAGGTACTTCCTGCTGCTTGAGTGGGTGGGAACTGGGAACAATTATTCCTGTTCTTTTTTTTTTTGGGAATGCTTTAAGTGTCACATATTTGAGGCCAACTCGATTTTTGTTGTTAAATAATATGTGTGTGTGTGTGTGTACCACGCCCCCGTTTAAAGCGTTCATCGTCAGCCCATATACGTCACCACTGTTGGGGCAAGGGCCTACCCTAAACTAAGGCAATAAGGCTAAGTGCGAGTTGGTTGGCTACACAACCTAAGAATTTATTCGTAGGTGTGCAAGTTTCCTTACGATTTTTTCCTTCACCGGTAAAGCTTCGAATAATCGCAAAAATGAATTTTTAAATTTGAAAATGCTATGGTACGTTTAGGGTTTTGAACTGGCGACCTCTCGCATGGCAAGCAACGACCTAAACCACTCGGCCATAGACGCTTTAGGGTGTAGTTGCTGTACCCCAAATCAGCTGAACGTAATCATCATTTTAATGTCCTTGTAATATTTGTACATTTACGTAACTTATAAACGAGTACACCTATCACTGTTGTTTCTGATGTCCGTAATTCCCTCAAGCGTACATCGGCATAGGACCAAAGTATGTTACGTTGTACCTATTTATTAGGAAAATATTTCCACGTCCAATATTAGGCTAGTTTCTGACCGAAGCATCATTGCCCCGAGCGGAGTGGTGCACACGCCGGCTAGCGGCGGTCTTGGTGATTAGGGCCAGTAATTAGCTGGCATGGCCTCTACTAGCAGAATTTCAGAGCTAAACTTGGTATTAAACACATGCTGTAAGTTATACACGTCTCATGATTAGGTGCTTACTCGTGTTTCTGTTTATTTTTTCACCGAAACGTTTATATCTTTAAAATGAATATGTATGATTTAATAAACACGATGTTTAAGATACACTCTCAAATCGAACTCGAAACATTATAGATTTCTCCTAATTTAATGACGCCCCAATTAAAAAAGACGTGTGGCACTCGGGGACTGCCGCGGTATAGCTATTGCATAGCATCGTCCGATTTCGGAGCAGCTCGTATTGATTCGTGCGAGTTTCGTAGAGTCGTACAATACGTCTAACAGCACGCACACAAACACCGTGCCGAAGTCTACCGAACTGAAACGACGTTAGACGATTGTGAGGTTTTTTTCGTTACGGAATTTCTTGGTTCGGTCGCCGCGCTCAAAGCCCGCGATAAAAGCTATGCAATAGCTTAAAATATATTGAACGATTTTCCTTAAAATTCTCTTTCTTCTTCTAACTTTTATTACATTTCTAATGTTTAATTAAACCAAACGACCTCTCATTTGGTTTTTAGGTCAACCTCACAAATGAAGGAACGATCAAAGTATCCTATCTCAGGAAGTGTGCATTCTATCTAATCCGTTAAAGGCCGAAAGTGAGGGCGCAGAGTAATCTAAAAAGCAATTTCATCTTACGGGACACTGCATTGTTTGACCGGCGATCGGGACAATGACGTCACCGGCCCGGGACAGGCACAATGCGTCATTATCATTCCGGGACAATCCGTCCGGGGTGGTACTGGGTGTGTTGTTTGTTTGGAACATAGTAGAAGGTAGAAGTAAGATACTCGTAATGTTGTGTTGTGTTCGGTTAGTGGTTGCGTAAAATATTATGAATTTCTAGAAATTCATAGCCGTTGTGGCCGACGAAGACGGGCGGCGCCAGTTCGCTCGCGACCATGATTGGTGCACCCAGTCAAAACGTCGGGCAGTGTGTAGCTATGTAATTTACTACTCCTAATAACGCATGTAGACCTATAAAGACTATTATTTAGTATATTACGAATTGTAAAACTAAAATTAAAAGACATTACGAAAAAAATATGGCAATTCCTGTTTTATTGTATAAACCAGTGCCTGTCAAGCCTGTGTCTGGAAAAGACAACTAAGTTATTGAGCTCATATTATTGTAAGACCTATAATGTACACTTAGTTCGCAATAAAAACTTTGAATTTGACTTTGAACCTACCTAAACCGAGTATACTTTTAAGTTTTGTTATTACACAAATATAGCAGATATAATTTGTGTTGATAATTATTTTGTTCTATAATTTTACTAGTATACGTAGTATACGTAGATTGACATCTGAATTTTTTTAACAAACAAAAATGTACAGAATGTTCAAAGAAAAACAAATGTAACAAATTTTGAGAACTAAACTTGGTAATGTTTTTTGACGTGGTTATATTTTCCTACCCTTTTACTATGATATTATTTACTCATTGCTTTGATACAGATTAGTTGCAAATTGAATCGAACCCACAGGCGTTAAGCCTATTGGCCCCGGGCTTACGCTTCACGATCTCGACAAAGACAATAAAAGTGTATTTACTTCCTTTCCAGTATGATACCCTGAAAAAAAATGACGTGTGGCACTCGGGGACTGCCGCGGTATAGCTATTGCATAGCATCGTCCGATTTCGGAGCAGCTCGTCTCGATTCGTGCGAGTTTCGTAGAGTCGTACAATACGTCATATCGCACGCACACAAACACCGTGCCGAAGTCTACCGAACTGAAACGACGTTAGACGATTGTGAGGTTTTTTTCATTACGGAATTTCCTGGTTCGGTCGCCGCGCTCAAAGCCCGCGATAAAAGCTATGCAATAGCTTAAAATATTTTTTTATAATTTAAGAACAATGGCGTTCTTAAGTTTATAATGAAAATGTATGATACATTCTTATCGTGGTGATTATTATTAAGAGTTAAAAAGTTCTACCAAACCGTACCTGGCGAGCGTGGTTGACTAAGGCCTTATAGCCCTAGTTTAGGGTAGGCCCGTTCCTCAGCAGTGGGGACGTATGACTGATGAATGATGCAGTCTTATTTCGGTAGTCATCGAATCAGGAAAACAGCGTAGAAGTTATGCGAATAAATAATAGAATTCGAAACTCTCCCCTTTAATTGCACTTCCATCAAAGGTAGCCAAAACCTCTCCAAATTTTAGTCTAATATGATTTTACATCTCTGATCAAGTAAATTTAATGGAATATTTACATAATGCAAAGTCATTGGAGCGATGAGCTTTCAAATTAGCCAGCGAACTGGCTCCACCACAATGCCTATTCGAATTCCGTATTGAAATTTTACGGGAAATATTATTATTTGTTCATGCGTTGGCTTTACACGGGGCCATGATCAATGTGTGTTATGATTTCAGAACGTTAATAACTACCACAGAAAATAGCAACTCATTTGGATTACCGTATATTTGTTACCATCAGAGAACCGTGGATAGATTAATTTGATTAGATTTTGAAACCTTTCGTTGAGTTATTACATTTTTATACACCGTGAAATTTTAGTGGTTGTTTTCCCGCAGTACAATGATTCTATCTTAGTAGCACAAAAGATTTTTTTTTTATTAAAACCAATAAATGCCGGTTTTACGAAAGGTATAACCGAAACTCGAAAGCACTTTCGAACCGCTTTATTACTTAGAGTGTAGATATTCTTCAGCTTTAAGCATCGATTTCATGCGGCAAGCAGCACCTGATTATGTCACATCTTAAAAAGAACCATAGTTTCTCTCGTTTTCGAGTTGTAAAATTATTATTTTGAAAATTTGAAAAGAAAAAAAAATTTTTTTCACGGAATAATTTGCATGATTCCAATACTTGTATTACTAAAGGCAAATCGTTCTTCCACGGGAAAACAACCACTAAAATTTCACGGTGTATAGAAAGAATTAAAGGTTGACCTTACTCTAGCTGAAAGTAAGCGGTCGTGAGGTCCAATTATGAGGTCGACAAGCACAAATGGAGTGCATGGATATTGTACCTGTCGCACTTACCCTGGAGGCCTAAATTATTTATGTACATTGTACATACATCTAGAGCATCTTTCTCACAAGTTGATATATTTTATTGTAAATTGATTTTTGTTCGTGCTAAAGCTTGCACTTGCTGTTCAAATATTTAGAAAAACGGGAAAAACCCGCGCTTCTGGGAATCGCGCCTAGAAGTGCATTAGCGATTCCCGGAAGGGCGTTCAAATCCCTGGGCCGCGGTGAAATTGTTGAATACCTATTTCACATTTTTCTTATCGTTTTTCTAAATTATTTGTTTCAGTGTTTGAGCAAAAATAGTAAAATATACAAATGCAAATGCAGTTCGTAGTATCTTGTTTGACCATCCAGTTACAATATTTGTTGCAGCGCAAGCTTTCGGTATCACAACCTAAATGGTGTTTTGTAAAGAGTAAAACTTTTTACCATGAATAAGAAGCGCGTTCCTTTGCTACAGCGTCTAAAATTAGCCGCAAAGTTGTTTGTCATAATAAGGAAGGGGCCGACGTAATGAACAGGCCATCAATTACGCGCGATCGCGGCGAGCGCTCGCCTCGCCTCGCTCTTCGCTCGTTCTCGCTGTTCGCTCGTTCTCGCTGTTCGCTAGTTCTCGCTGTTCGCTCGCTTCCGCTCTCCGTTCGCTCTCGCGCTCCATTCGCTCGCCGTCACCGCTAGGCCATAAGTTACGCTCGCCGAGTCTTAGTGCATCTTAAAATGGAATGTTCGCATTGAGATATGTGGCTGTTGGTTTTTGTGCTTGCTTTTAACGTTCAATTTATATCTTTTTGTTAGGTTTATTAAAATGTCAGCAATTTTAGAGGACCAAGTGAGCAGGGGTTTAAATGGCATTGACGTAGAGAAAACTTTATAATATTTTTACACCAATAAGACTAATATATGTATAATACTAGCTGTGCCTGCGACTTCGTTCGCGTAGAATACTGGATTCCGGGGATTCCTTACTTAGTGTGCCTTTACCATACCTAAGCTACGTTCACATTTGGTCTGTGCGTTGATATGCCAATCAGTTAGTCAGTTTTCCCTTTTCATATTTAGTTTACAATTAAAGATACAATGGTTTGTATCTTTGATTGTATCGTTTTGAAACAATAAAGCAAGGCTGTGTAACGTACCCCGTCAGCGGTTCGAGTTATATCGTAGCGGGCAACGGTTATGTTTGCAAATGGATTCGTGGAATCATAGTGCACGTAGTATATTGAGCGTTACAGTGTATCAGCTCGTGGTACCATGGTCCTGCCGCCGGCGAATTATTATAGTACAGCAAAGTTTAGATTTGGGTGTCCGGTTGAACTGTTGAAGTAACTTGGTCTAGTAACCATGGAAGTTGTGAATGGGTTTTGAATAGATACAAATGTCCGAAAATTAAGATTTTTATGGTAATGTATAGTAGTAATAGTTTTCCATCCGTTAAAGTAATCTTCTTTGTCGTAGTATTGTGCCGTTTTTGTGTTTGCCCTAGGGTGACAGCAAGTCTACTGTCTACCATTGGGTCTACAGTAGCCTTGCTGTCACTGTCATTGGGCAACTAGAATGATATTATTGTTGTTGCTTGTCATGGATTTGTGTATGAAGAAATGAAACCCAAACGAGTTTTGTTAATAACACTGTCTAAATATTAGTCTTTATGGGTCTATACGCGTTATTAGGAGTAGCAAATTACATAGGTACTTACTGCCCGACGTTTCGACTGGGTTACACCAATCGTGGTCGCGAGCGAACTGGCGCCGCCCGTCTTCGTCTGCCACAGCGGGTGTGAATTTCTTGATCCACCGCCGAACCAGCACTAATATCATTTGTACAGCTACCCACATTTGTTTGAAACACAACACTCACTAATTTTAATAACACTGTCTATTTATCTTTTGATTTTAATTTATCTTTTTTTCTAATGAGGTATCAAATATCCATTTACTAACTACTGCCGGCTACCGATTACCTATTCAAACATCTTGTATCCCCACCGCATTCTAGGGCAATTCTCCCGGCCGCTCGCATTATGCAAATTGAATTAGCCCTTACGTTACGCCAGGGCTGGAGATCGCAATTATCGAGAGTATTCGTTCGTTATAGTTGTCTTTCTGTTATTGCTCTTTAACGCATCGGAGGCGGAGCTACGCGCGATTTACAGGTCGTTTCTTTGACCTTTATGGGGAAGGGTAAGTTAAGAAGGGTGTGGACTTGATGTGTCCATAAAATACGTTTTTACGAAGAGTTTGAGGAGGTTTCGCGTTATTATAGCGTGATTATCACAATCGTTATGAATAGGAAGATAAATATCCAAAATAGCATCTCTGATATTTGTCACACATAGTCTAGTTCTCGTTATCAAATAGAAAATCTGACTGTTAATCAAAAATTTATAATACATAGCAACACAGAATCTTTAAGGGACAAAATCTCATTCAAACTCAAACCAATTGTGTAACTTGTCATCGCGGTGGCCCTATCAAAACGAATAGTTGAACGTGCACCCGAGTATTATTGAATTATCATTTCATTCCATAGCAATGCTAATTTACCGCGCTATTTCATTCCCCGGGTGACTAAAGGCGAACTAATTTGTCCATAATTCACGTCTTTTGTGTGGACGCCGCTTTATGCTAATTGTGTTGGCTTCGCTGGAGGTGACTATCCATTTCATTTTATGAACTAACAACAGCAATTCGCCCGATCGTGCTTAATTTAAAGAGCTGTTTGTGCGTCCGACGAAACTATGGAAGCAATTTACTCGGTAGAGAGCATTTTTGATTTTCTATTGTTATCAGTCATCACGGAGGGCTTTCAGTTACATGATTAATTACTGGGAGGTGCCATTCATCGCAATAAAAATAGATTAAAAAAGTTATTTGATAGGTATTTGTTTTCATTTTTCATTTGTTTTTATAATTTTCGAGTTTATATGTTGATTAAAGTTGTATTCGTGTCCGCAGGTTTCCAGTCGCGTTTTTATCTAAAAAGCTTTTTCTGAATCTGGGATGAATCACTATTCGTGACATACTTTTTGCGTAAAGCATTATGTTACGGTGTTATAAACAACATAAGTGGAATTCCCAAAATATACTTAAACAGATAACAAACACCCAGATACTTTATGATGGTTTGTATAACGTTCTAGCTCGCAAACTAAATTACGAGAAATCAGATACGGTTCAGGTGTTGGTGTGAATAACTATTACTTTCTTTATAATGCTAGTTTAGCATGACTTCGATATGTATGGTAAGTAGGCATCCCATTATGCAAATTGTGTTGTTACAGCGACATCTAGCGAAGTGTAGCGGCGACACGCGAGGCGTCCCCGCGCCTCACACTCAGGGTGTCATGGTGACTATTCAATTTTCAAAATGACACCATTACTGTATTGAGTTAATTTTCATAAGTAATGGAAGTAGAGCGAAGTTCGACAAAGTTTGTTTAACAACTGGAACAAGCCGAAAGACAACGTGGAAAGAACATGCATTATTAATTTTGTTTGAATATTAATGTTACTTTTTTTTTAGTCACGAAATCTGGATAAGAGTCGTGCCTTATTCACTCCAAAGCTGTCGGTTCTATGTAGGGTCAGTTCTTGACACGAGTATCCAGGTCATCACACCGTATTTAGTAACTCAGATAGCCATAATTATGTTGAATCATAGAGAGCTTTTAACATTAATTAAGCTGATTAGTAAACTCGCTTTTGTGAGCCACATCTAGTCCGTTCTACCGAAATAATTTTGCTGAATATGATTATGACTAATGAATTATTATTTTAATTGAGTAACTTGTCAAATTTAATAATATTGCAATTAGTATTCATCATTTGCGCGAGTACTACACATTTGAAATAAAACTGGGAAGACCAAGTCAGTCTTGCCCGTGACCACAAGCGCTGTAAAAAGTTCGAAACGTCAGATCTCTAAATAATATGTTTAGAATAACAATAACGCGAGTTTAATCCGTAAAATTAGTTTTAGTTCAAATATTGCAATAACTGAGCTGACATTTTGTTAACAGTAAAACAGCTTAAGTCTGTGCATGCATATGCGTAGCGCAAGATACAGCACAGGCGATAAATATAACTACACCTTAGATCAATCAATAAATGAAAATATTAAGTCATGACCTTTGACCTGCCCCTTACTTAAGGAAATCAAAACTCTACAACATACACGTTGTTTGAATCTAATTAAAATCTGTTCCTTTCGCCTCACTTCGAAACAACGTGTAAGAAAAACAATTAAAACAAAGAGTCTTACCCGCGGTTGAGCGGAAGTGGAATTGTAGCGTAAAAAGCGCTTTGTCTGAGTGCGAGAAGCGCTTTTCTGCTTAGGGGAAAGCGCTTACTACTCCACGTAAATTGTGAATGCAAGCGCGCTGACATAATAAGGCGATGAAGCACATTTATTAAGCTCACACCTGAAAACTCTCGTACTACTTACTATTATACTGTGAAAATGATGCTATATAGGACTGGCTCGGTGGAACAGTGGTTAGTGACCCTGGCTGGCGGTTCCAAGAGTCGTGGGTTCGATTCCCACTCGGGACAAATATTTGTGTAATGAACATCGGTGTTTGTTCCGTGTCTGGGTGTGATTATGTATTTAAATATGTATTTATAAATATATATGTATGTATATCAGTCTCTGACGCCCATAGTACAAGCTCTGCTTAGTTTGGGGTCAGATGACCGTTTGTGGAAATGTCCCAGATATTTATTTATTTATTTATTAGTAGCTAGAGAGATCATGTCCCAATTCAAATTGCATGATAGCGCTACAATGCATTAGACGGATTCACTTAGTCGTACTCAAGACGTTTACATAATGAATCATTTCACTACCAATGGGTTGTGTACTCTACCATAAACTTAATTTAACAGCATTTTTCATTTCAGTCTTATCTCTTTACTTTACTTTACTCGTACTCTCTCTATTTTTCATACTGACAAGATAGCAGGATTAATTCCATGATCAACATCGTGGGCGCGATGGCATCGTTCAAAAGGTCACTGACTGCATTGACAAAGATTGGCGATGCAATGGATATTTACATAGATGGCAGAATAAACACGAGTTGGTATATGTGTGGGTGTGTCTTTCCAGACAATTTTTCAACGCAGCGTGCGGCCGATCGTATCAGTGACACTTCCAGAGATAGAATGGGTATTACAGAGATGAGTTTTTGTTTTGAAAAGTATATACAAAATTGTAGCGCTATTTTCAGCACATACAGTGTCAGTACTTTTTGTTTTGTTTCTACTAAAAGCAGAAATCGTTTAGATCTTTTTCCATTCGAAAAAGTTCCGTGAATATTCTGAATTATGTTACGGTTCTATGAATTTATAAGCGGCCAGCAACAGCTTGCCATTTGTTTTCGGATTAGAAATTAATGCAAATCCGTTGTTATATTGAATCGGAGAGCGTTGGTGACTCGTAATGCATCCGGGTATTTATTACCCGTTAGTTGGCAGCGTTGATCCGGGTATAACGAGCCTGCGTCTGCAAACATGTTTTGGTTCATTATTGGATGCGACCGCAATCTAGTTAACATATTTGTTTATTAAACGCTGGATGTGTGGTTTTTCGGTACGCGTTGTCGATACTATCAATTTCATGCAGCAGTGTCATGTAATACCATTTATCATGTTAATCCCAGCTTAACTAATTTCTTTGATCAAATGAAAAGCCTGACTGAAAATTAAACTAAATATTAGTACCTACAGCTAAAAGGAAAAGCTCCACATTTGCTCTAATGATTTTGTTTTAGAGCGGGCGGACTCTACCTACTGCAGAGTCAAATGGTACAGTGACAATTCAATATACTGCTAAAGTATTATTGTATACATTTGTCGGCTTAACTAATTTCTTTGATCCAACGAACTCAATAGAGGTGCGATTTAATGGACAAGCTCTACATTTCTCTTATGATTTTTGGACTCTACCTAATTCAGAATTAAATAGTACACAAAACTGACAATACAATATACAGCTTAAGTATTATTTGTACATTTGTTAGGGTTTTAAAGTAGGCTGAAGATTTAAGTTTCCCAGTCAAACAACAATAGGCCGACACCCAGTCCTATATTATTTCGACTCTACTGAGCGCATTGTTCCCTTCTCTATTTGGAGCGGGTATTTATAAACTTGTCGGATAATCTGTGGTGTGGTTTTAGTTAGTACGGACGCTAGGGATTGAAATGTACTATATTTGATTTGAACTATTTCATTTCTACAGTAGTCTACCTAAGGTCTGGTAGATACAGAATATGTTGGTGCGAAAATGTTTTTATCTTAGTCACTCGATAGAAATACAGTGTATAATTATGTTATTATTATTAATGTCCAGCGAAGATGTTTCTTAAGTAGTATAACATCTCTTAATATTAAATGTAATACCTAGTTTATAAATAAAATATACTCGTAATTACCGAATTTGGGCGACGGCTAAGAGATCTGGCAAAGCTCTTTAGTAAAGTATGAATAATTACTGATGAAATAAAAAACTCCAACTCATTTGGAATTTTCTTTACACATACCTGCTGAATCTTTCGTACTTTTAGTAGATTAAAGAGTTCGCTTGCGACCACGATTGGTAACCCAGTCGAAACGTCGGGCAGTAAGTATCTATGTATTTGCTACTCCTAATAACGCGTGTAGACCCATAAAGACAAATATTTAGATTAAATAAAATTCACAATATCACAAAACACAGCTGTATGTTATTGCTTGATCCGATTTCTATCAACCAGATGTGATAAACTTTTGCGGTGCATACAAATAATAATACGAAATATGTAAAGAAATTGGATAAGGATTATAAGATCTGTCCGTCTGATCGATTTCGGCCATGGTCTCAATTGAGATCAGAAAACTGCGCAGGACATTTTATAGTGTGCACAAGTGTACGCGCAAACACAAGTGCACTCTCTGTTCCCTTATTCTCTTACTTCGGTGAGACAGCAATTCGACATGACCGATTAGGGATCGGACGCAGGACTACGGGCTTAATGTACTTTCCGAAACACGGGCGTGCATCCGCTAACTTCCCGAGTCCGCGCTTAGTAATTCCTTAACAGAAAAACTCACACAAATTATGATCCCCGGACTCGAACCGGGGACCTCTCGGTTCTAACGCAGCACTTGTTACCAATAGACCAACGAGGCAGCTAATTAATACGGTATATATTATACAAATCAAGACACGGTACAATGTACTTGATTTTCACTTAAAATTTGTCCCTGGTGGTAATTCATGTTCACCTTTAGGTACGTACAATAATAGTTAGGTTTCAAATAAGCCCCAGCTCAGCTCTAGACCGTAGTTAGGTCTCTGGCCTCCCCGGACACGGAAGTGCTTACGAGGCATCTCCCACAGTGTTTCCTGGACAGGCAATTACTATTTAGTAAATAATTTATTGTGTCTAGAACTGAGAACACTTGCGCACGGCTATTTTAGGGAATCTATTTTGCTAGGATACGGATTTAGAGGTAAATATTTAGTGAACTGGGGGTGGCTTTCTAACTCGGAAGTTGACTTTTGGGTTTAACACGTTGACTTATATATATTTGAAATAAAACTCGCGTTTATTGTTATTCTAAACATATTATTTAGAGACCATAACGTGGGTATCTAAAAAATATGTTAAGTTTAATGCGTAAAATTAGTTAATTATTTCAAATTTGTAGTGTTCGCGCAAATAATAGACATTACTAAAGACTTAACTATTCCAAAAGAGATGTGTTTAATTAAGTATAATTTACCACCATTATGCAAATGAATATAACCTTGCACCTTGTTACTGTTATAATTACATTGTGAAAATAATATTCTTATCCTTTTCAAGTTGAAGACAAATTCAAAATGTATTTAGCCCGGTACTGTCACTGTCTCGTCTTCAAAATACTATTGCCGGGCCTTAAGTTATTAAGGACTGAGGAATGATAGTGTTTGCGGAGCGTCTAGCCTGTCTGGCCAAACCGCCCAGCCGACGATTAGCTATTACTAACTATCGCCAATCCTCACAGATTGCTGTTTGCTTTGGATTAGTCGGCGTAAACGTTATCAATACTTATTCGTTTGTCTTGATGTTTATCCTCCAGAGTATTTGCGATATCTTTTGGCTATTGTATTTACTATTAGTCTATTCTGTTTCTATGCCTTCCCATATTTTCGTTAATATGTTGACGCTGACAAATAGTGGCTGACTAAAATTTTACTGTCACTGATAATCACATAAATTATATACAATTTTTAATTTCCTGCTTAATCATTTAGAATTCCTCGCAAAGTCAAACAAAGAAAAAAGAGAATAATGTATCTACATTTATAAAGGTTCCGGAAATTTAAAAAATAACCATGATGAGATTTGACTTCAATCAGACTAAGATGAACAAAAGGAATAAATAAATGCTCCCATTTTCTTTTTTGTCAATTCCACCAGAAAAAGAGTGATAATATTTCATCCTGCACCCTAATAAATTGTAACCGGTTTTCCTGTTACGTTTTACCGAGAAAGAACCGACGCTACATTTTGTCTAATAACATAATTTCTATTGTTTGCGTTAATTTTCCGGTCAGTTAAATCTTATTAAGATTATCTTGAGAAGGGCCGAGTTGCCGAGCGCCCGTGCCTCGGGGACTTCAAATGTTCGTTATGGAGCAGGATTTAACCTAATAGGATATTTGACCTAATTTCCTTTCCTATTATGGGCACCAAAAAGAAATTTTAAATATGTAAAATGAACAAAAAGTAGCACTCCCTACACAAACTGCACATGTGGTACAGAAACCTTTTAAGACTTGTAGGTCTGAGCCGGCTTTAAATGTGTTGTTGCGTCATTTATTGATTCAATTCACGATATTCCACGATACCATACATTATTTTCTATATTCTAATGTCTTTCGCTGGATACTGCATTTCACGATATACTACGATACCATACATTATTTTCTATATTCTAATGTCTTTCGCTGGATACTTAATTGATAATTTTGTCCTTTTTTGCTGATGAAGGAAGTTCTAAATTCAAAACTGCAATAAAAACTTTAAATAAAAATTTAGCTTCAAATCTCAAATGTAATTATCATTTCAGCATCCAATGCCGTGAGTCTAACTGAAGTTAACAAAATTTGCACGCTGGAGACCGGTTGAACATTTTTGACTAATAACTTCACGTGTTTTCCGGAGATGGCTCTTGCTCGGCCAATCGCGGCCATTCGCGCCCTACGTATGTCCGCCGCATTTCCTGGGTTCCGGATGTATTTGTCATTTCCAATTTATTTAACATGGGAAGATGTTTTCAGCTGGTTTCGTAGCCAGAATAATGTGATTTTATTTTGTAGGAATTTTACTGAGTAAGTAATCATTAAATATCTCATAAATTTTTTCAGGTCATTAATTTAAACACTTCTGGATTGCAATTTGGGTCACGACACATTAGGCAGTGCCCCTTTATCATACCCTACGGATATTGTGTAAAAATATTTGTAATTTTTCCTATTTCTCAAATTATTGCTCGGAATCAGATAAATTTTATTTAAGTGACAAAATAACTTAAGCAGTCTAGACCAGGCGGTGAATTTAACACACATTTATAGTCAGTGTTTAGCTGCAGCAAGTCACTAGTCAGCTCGTAGTACAGTTATCGTGTGATTTCGGTTAAAGTCATAGTCAAGTGACAAACGTCCTGCCCGCCAAGAATGATACGCTTTAGAAGTAAGTAAGTATTGTTTAAAACTTATTCACGTAGCGTTCGATATTTGAATCCTGCATCGCGGTATCAACATTTTTCCCGAGTGCCTAATATACCCCCGGGCTAAGCCGCTCACATTATATAATTTTAAATTGTCATGGTTACACACATTAGAAAACTGAAAATGTCCGGTGTCATTAAAACAAAACAACATGGTAAATATCCCGGACACTTTCAGTTTTCCGCTCACATTAGGCTCACTTTGAATCATTTTTGATGCCTTAATAAATTGGAACTTTGCACCACTTCTTTAGTTTCACTTGTCACCTTGCTGGGGCGCTGGACTCAAACCCAGTGCGTTCGCAGCGGCCGCCTGCGAGCCATTCGGTCATTCGACCGCTCTTTCGCTCCAGCAACTTAAAGACCGAAGTTGCCTCAATAGAGCACGTTAGTTCAGTCAGACATCTCTGTTGTTATGTTTATGCTTCATCTGTTAGTCTCCATCAACTGGCTTTGCGAATGAATGACGTCGTTGGATCAATATCGAGTTATTTATGGTTCGGCAAAGCTAGTGGGTTCAACTTTGATGTTCGTTTTCTTTTTAAAGGGAAAACAATGGTTTGCATCTGTCACGCGTGAGTCATGAATGTTTGGAAATGATCCTGATGAATGAATCCTCCTGAAATCTTCAGGCGCTTTAAGGTAAATAATAATATTCTTACTTTATAAATTAATATTAACTTTTAATTTAATTAGATAAAATCTTTTTTTTTTGTTACAAGAAATTGTACAATTATGCTGTTCCGAACTGGTGGTAGAATCATTTATCTATTAGTTATTTTTTTACTTTACCGACAATTTATAAGTGCGTGTAAATGCCTATACAAATAAAAACTTTTTGACTTTGACTTTGAATTTAGAATCCAATTTAACGGATAAAAGTATAAAATACTAACTACTACTTACTATATGAAATCTAATCAAGTTCATAAGAATATAAAAAGTAATTGCACAAAAATGAAATAAAAGGCAATTTTTTTCCTTGCCAGGTGCAGGGCGTATTTGATAAAGATCATAATAATATTCTATGCGCACAAAAAACACATTGTTTCAAGCACGTTTCCTCATTCGAGCTTTCCCTTTTTTCCATTTCGCGAAATAATGAAGACATTATAGCGTTCGGTATTAAGTTACGGCGAGTCGCAGGTACCATTAGCGTGATTTACACCCGGCGACAACTGCGCTCTGATTTACTGCGAGGACGATTCACACCTCACGGGCAATGGACCAATTTGTTTCGGTCTTCTACGACTCAGGTATTAGTTGGTTGGCATTTGGTACTTTAATTTGTACGTTTTGTTAAACATAATGATAGTTTTTGAGAACATTGAGTAATGAGTATTTGAGGTATTATCTAGGAATCTATTAAGAAAACTGGAAGTGTCCGGGATCTTTACCATGTTGTTTTGTTTCAATGAGCTCCCGATATTTCGCCACTGTTGCAAGCGCCATGATCACGGGTGAACTGTAGGACTGCGAGAATGACGGTAGGTCTAAGGGCAGACATATCCGTCTACCCTCTTTCTAAGGTCTTTTATTACGCACGACACCCACTACCTTCGTTCACAATATTGTCACCCCGAATGCATGGTAAATATCCCGGACGCTTTCAGTTTTCTAATGTGTGTAACCAAGACGTTTAAAATTATATATCTATCAAGAAGTTTAACTAGACTATTTCTCAATAAAAAGGCAACGAACAATCCGTCTAAGTGTGGGTTGTTGTTTGTCGATATTGTTACTCCTTGCTATCCATATAGTTTTAAGATTTGCAAGATAATAGTTATATCTTAACAAACTAGATTGACTTGATTTATATTTTAATCTTTCAAAAATGCTGTAACAATTTTGAACGTTATCTTTTCACAAAAAAATAATTTGACCACATTAAGAATGAATGGTTCTTCCATGTAATTTACGTTTTCCTCATTCTATTTGTTTCACTTCGCATTCGGTGAAATAATAAAGACATTATACGTCCCGGTCCAGGTACGCCGTTAGGGTGATTTACACTCGCGGCAGCAGGAGATTTAAGGCGGGAACACACGATTAATACGCAATGCGACCCGGTGAAATGCGACCCGTGGTGAGTTGTATCGAATTGTATTGTTGATACTTTGTGTACTGTACTTTACATATACTACGTGCTTTAAAAAATCTTTAAAAAAAAATTCTTTTGAGCGCGGAATGAAGCCTGAAGTAAGCTTCCATCCATTTACTTTTGCTAAAGCAAGAACCGTTTAAGTTTTATTATACATGGTTTAAAATTGAAAAAGAAATTGGTTTTGTAAGAAATCTCCAATTTTATTAATTTCTGATTGTTCTTATTATCTTAATCATAAGACATTATTTTACTCGTATCTAATACAGACATCTCAACACTTACCAACGTAGTTTTCAAATTTGAAATTCATATATGTACGATTTTTCGACGTTTTAACGGTGAAGGAAAACATCGTGAGAAAACCTACGAAGAAATTCTTAATTTGTATAGTCGCATTTGGCCGCACTTGGCCAGGGTAGTTCACTAAGGCCTTATCACCCTAGTTTAGGGTAGGCCCGTGCCCCAGCAGTGGAGACGCATATGGGCTGATGATGATGACGAATACAGAAATCGACGTGATGTAATAACATTAACGAATACCTGATTGTATAAAAAAAACAAAATCATGTAAAGCGGATGCTACTTGCTTCAAAGCTGCACGAACACAAGCTAAAATTGTGTCAAAATACTTGTGCATATTACATTTCATGCATGCATCGTTCCGCATATGTATTACGCTACGTTTTGCAGAACAGTTGGCAAAGACTGCATGTGCATTCGCCACAGAAAATAACTTTATTGCGGCAGTTGGTGACGCGGAGTTTATGAAACCGCCACTTCTAAACTGTGCCATTAAACGAGAGACGCACTTTAGAACTCGCATGTTTGTATGTTAACTGTGAGTTACTGACAAGTTTAATGCACTCAAATTGAACTGATTAAACTAAACTGGGGCATTAACCTGACTTTTCGGGTTACAATGTCCATTGTTACCAAGACGAACAAGGATCAAAATGTAAACATTAAAAATAAAAAGAAAACCGTAATAAAAATCTTTTTTTTCTTTTATGCATTTTAAATGCACTTATATCGTGAATGCAGAAATTACATACATAAAATCATAAAATCACGCCTTTTTCCCAGAGGGGTAGGCAGAGATCATTTCCAGCGATCCACTTTTCACCTCTGTGGGAAACGTGACGTGACGGGTTGTGGACCACGTCACCGCCATTCTGTCTTGTGCATTGTTTAAACAAGGTCATTGCGTTCCCACGAGTAGCAAGGAAATATGACGGGGGAAGGAAAAGGGGAGGAAGGATACTATCGCCTCGGATGATTTAGACTGAGTCGATAGTAGCTCGAGGAGCCGGTGTCGCTTACCCGTATACTTACCGTTCACCAACCACCGGACAGATAGTTGTGACTGGTAAGTATCCCCTGACTTAAATGCAGAAATTAGTATGAATTATATCTACCACAGGTTCAGAATGCCGATTCTACCGAGAAAACTTCGGCAAGAATCATAATTACTTGCCTTAATACATATCAGCCGTGCAGTGTGGGTTTGTTATAATAGTAAAAAACTAGTAAATCGTTACATAGTATAAAAGAAAGTCGCTTCAAGCTTCAATCTGCCCCTATGTATGCTTAAATCTTTAAAACTACCCAAAGGATTTTGATTGTGGTTTTCAAATAGAGAAAGGTTTTTATGTATGATATACTTGAAGCGAAGCAAGGGCGGATCACTAGTTTAATAATAAAAACTAGAATAAGAAAAGCTCGAACTGTCTGTGTTCTAAAAATTATGTAGGCACCTGTTCACAAGCAAGACTATCGAGTTTTCCCGTCAAAAGAAAGAAGGACGATACAAAAGTTGAATTTTAAAAGAACCGACAACCAGCCAATACGTATCTTTAATATGTTCCAAGTTTCCTCCACTATATTCCCACCTCACTGTCCCGCGGGCGAGCGCTCGGAGTTCTGGAAGCAATACAAATTGGACAACGACTCCATCCCGCGGGATAAAGGCTCTGCGGGAGGAAACATCTTTGTGGCTTCGAGATGTGTTAACCTAATCCAGACAGAATGGAATTTCAATCGATTCGAAAGTGATTTTATGATGCACGTGAGGAAAATGTGCAGCACTTTTGGCGTTGCACTATGCTACTTATCAAGTAATACAAAACTATTTCTGGTATATATATATTATTTGAAAGTGTATATTATTATATGTTTATCATAGTACTGTCTATTATTTGCGCGAATGTATTAATATTGTGTTATTCTAAACATATTATTTAGAGAACCAATGCACAAGGCAGAATGGCGGGGACGTGGTCCGCAACCCGTCACGTCACGTTTCCCACAGAGGTGAAAAGTGGATCGCTGGAAGTGATCTCTGCCTACCCCTCTGGGAAAAAGGCGTGATTTTATGTATGTATGTATTATTATTTAGAGACCCGACGTTTCGAGCTCTTTACAATGTAGTATCATTAAAAATTCAAGGTTTCAGAAATGCAGATAATGAAATTAATAATAATTACAATTGGAATTATCATAATTATTATTTACGCGTACCTTTTTCGAAATTTTTAAACGAATCCTAAAAATGCTGTTATTGTCCCAAATAAATAAGATAACAAATGTTGAAACGAATACTAAACTGAATGAACTAGACGAATTTTCCCAGAAATTACTTTTTGAACTAATGGGGTGGATTCATATTTTGATATCATATTGTATTCGTATGAATCATATGATATTTTTCTACGAACACTTAGTGGAGACGAATGATGTTAGGTGCTACGTCTATTTTTGTAAGTTAAATATTGGCTCCGGTTTCACCTACGTGCCTATCTTTATTTGGCCGTCTCTCGAGGTCGGCTCATCCGATCCGAATGCATTGGAGGAAGAGGGGATGGAGGATAATCCCAATAGAGCCTCCATTACTGTAACGTATT
Source organism: Maruca vitrata (assembly GCA_039566165.1). Classification (NCBI taxonomy): domain Eukaryota; kingdom Metazoa; phylum Arthropoda; class Insecta; order Lepidoptera; family Crambidae; genus Maruca; species Maruca vitrata. The sequence continues at coordinate 14,664,228 of CM076929.1, forward strand.
AAACCGCACTTAGGCCGCTAAGTGATATCAAAAAAACCCAACTACGACAAAAAACGACGCTGAAAAAGTATAAAACAAGACTTTTAGAACATACAATACTATTTTGAAGTATGCAATATTTACTATGTAGAGATAAGTTTTCATGTTTGGAAAACCGCAGTCACACGTTGTCAAAGTGCTACGGTAGGTAGGTACTTGTGTATGGAACGTGTGACTACGCCTTTCCAAACATGAAAACTTATCTCTACATAGTAAATATTGCATACTTCAAAATAGTATTGTATGTTCTAAAGTCTTGTTTTATACTTTTTCAGCGTCGTTTTTTGTCGTAGTTGGGTTTTAGTTTTTAACTTTTTATTATTTGTACTATTTTGGTGTTAGTAAGTAGTAAAGAAGCTATGAACGAAAAGATGTGAACTATATGCAATCAGTCCATGAATATACGTAAAGTCACATGCAAATGCTAGTAATATATATATATTTAAAATGTACAAGTAAAGCGCTTTCCAATGATACCAAACACGGCGTATTTATCTTAACTTTATTTTTTTACTCTGTATGTTTTGTCCGCTAGTGGGCGCCACATTAGATTTTGTGAAACCCTATATAGCCTATAACCAGCGGACAATTAAGACGCTTCTAATGATATGTCATTTGTCGAATTCTGACAAGCAATTTAGAAGTTATGTGGAAACAGATGAACATACATACATACATACAAACATACATACATACATACATACATACATACATACATACATACATACATAGCCTGTCAAAATCATAACCCTCCTTTTGCTTTGCCGTAGTCGGGTAATAAACGGACACCGTAGTGCGAGAAAAAACTGGAATTTATTTATTATTTCGTGGGTCAGAGGGCCTACCATGAGTTGGCTATCGAAAACTTACGTACGTTAAAAACCTATCGAGTTTTTTTTTCATACGGCCGATTTTAGTTCTTCGCGTAACCACCAGCGGCGCTGTACAAGCTTTTCATAGACATATTCACGTAGGCGATATCGAGTGCGTAAGTTTTAAACTCATGGTAGCCCCACAGGTGTTGGTAGTTTCTGTGCGATATTTTTAAAAGTGTTTATTTACGATTTGTTTATACATTTTATCAGTGACAACAGCTCTGGTTTATTTGAAAAACTTGGATAAAAAGTGTAGAGTGAAATTATCGCAAAGCATAACATGTGAGTTATTTCGTAAAAAAATATTTATTTATTTTCTATAGGTAGTATGAACAGGTTATTTGTTTTATATTGCATAAAATAAACCAAAAATGTTTTGGCACAAAGAAATCTACTTTTGTTTATTTTATACTACATCGCATACATTGATCTGATCCCGTGGTAAGTAGCTTAAACGCTTGTGTTATAGATATCAGAATCAATAGTAGATGCACATAATATACTTAAATATATTTAATAACACCGGCCCGGATGGGAATCGAACCCACGACGCTCTTGAAGCCGTAGGTAGTGAACCTAGTTCGCTAACCACTGTTCCACCGAGCCAGTCGTTTACTTGAGTATAACCATTACACATTTACAATTTCAGCGGTCTCATCTCTTGCGGTTCTTTCGAAAACGCTAAAGGTAATACTAACCTAACCTAAATTGAATATTTCAACTCGAGCATAGTGCAGATGATTATGAAACATTCCCAGAGGAGCGCTACAGTTCCCAGTTGTTCCCCGAGGGAGTCTCTGGCGCCGGGCGATTTTGTCGAAATTGGGGCGGTTTGAGAGCGCCCGGAAAATAAAAGTAAAACAGGTGGGATTAATGAATAAACCATTGCTGCCGCATTGTGCACGTACGGACTATTCATTTAAGTTTCCTGCTTCCGACTATTTTTGAATCGCTTTTATGTTACGAGGAATTTCTTTTACGGAAGGTAAAAGTGTGGTATTTACACTGTTATAGAGCGATTTCATTATAGTAAGTCTTATTTCTTGTAATTTAGTTCACACTTTTAAGCTTGTCAAAACTGACATATCACTACATAGTATAAAGCAAAGTGTCTGTCCCTATGTATGCTTAAATCTTTTAAACGACACAAGGGATTTTTATGAGGTTTACTTCAATATAAAGAAGGATTTAAAAGGAAGAATATACTCGAAGCAAAGCAGGGCGGGTCACTAGTTAAAAAAAAAAACAAGACAGTGAAGAAGTCATGCAATAAGAAGGCACCTAAGTGTGTATGTTTGTATGTATATGTTTACGGCATGGGCTTTCATCAACCCCAAACCATCCGTTTAGTCTCAATAGCAGCAAATCTCCTTTCATTGTGACGTAAAGATGTTCCCTAAGGAGTATGAATATGAATAGCATTTAAATAATTTTCCCCTTTGTCAAGTTGTTTATTCTACGAGCTTCCTGAGTTTGCACCTGATAAATTATGTTTTAAGACATTATGTCAATCTATTATCGTTGAAAATGAATAAATGGCCCACAGATAATATAAATAATACCCTGTGTTTTCATCCTTAAATCTCTTCTTATTATCATAACGTCCATAAAGCTCCTTATAGATTAATGGTTACTGGATTTTGTTCGAAAAATAAAATATTAGTTTCAAAGCAGATTAAATAAGAAAGGGAGTACGCAAGAGTAAGGTAAATATTAGGTTTTAAAGGTTTGCGAAAACTTAGGTCTTATGAATATTGTTAATTAATTTAACGCTCTCTTCAGCTTATACGTTGACAGGCATTTTGGTGAGCTCAGCAGCGCCGGAGTCGGTTGAAATCATCGTCGGTTATTAAAGGATGACCTAAATAGAGAAAGAGAACGAAGGGCGCAGTGCATTAGAGCTTACATGCTTTCCCGGAGGTATTCGCGAAGCACGAAGTGTGTGAACATTACGCTCTTCAAAGCATATTGCAATACCCTGTACACTTGCAGCTTGTGGACGAATTACACCCAAGGAGCTTACAGGGCCCTACGTACCCAGTATAATAATGGATTCAGGGGGCTGATGAGGATGCCGCGACACTGCAGTGCGTTTAAGATGCTAGCTACAGTTGGATTGATAGCTTCTCTGCTATCACCAGAAAGCGCATTGCGTCTATGATGCTGTGTGTGGCACCAACTGCCAGCTGAAGACTGTCGTGGCGAGACTGGACTTGGATAGTGGTATAATGCAGCACTGGACTCGCAAACAGTTCGTCAAACAGTCTTGAATTAGTTTAATTTTAAACTGTCACGGTAACACACATTAGAAAACTGAAAATGTCCTGGAGATTTACCATGTTGTTTTGTTTAAATGTGATCCCTATATTTCGGCACTGTTGCAAGCGCCATGATCACTAAAATATCTTGTAATCATCATCATCTTTGCGTTTTCCCGGTTGCATCCTTGCGGAGCCCGGGGTCCGCTTTCCTACTCCTCACTCTCCACTTCGCACGGTCTTCGGCATCCTTTACGGAGAGTTTGTTAGCACGCATGTCATCCACTACGACGTCAAGCCAGGCCTTCTTGGGCCTTCCCCTTCTGCCGGGACCCGGCGGAAGCGACATGGCTAGACACTTGTTCCCTACGTAGTTTGCCGGTTTCCGTAAAACATGACCGTACCAACGTAGGCGGCACTCTTGCAGTTTATCGGCGATGTCTCGGACATGAAGGCTGCCGCGAATACGGGAGTTCTTTACGCGATCTGCTCGCGTAACTCCAGACATCCAGCGCAGCAAACTAAAATATCTTGTAATATTATAATTATTACTAACACATACACTATGTGGTGGACCCAGTCTGAAATAAACGATATCTATTTTAATTTTTTTTTATAAATACCGTCACTATCGCTTAACGCAATGCATTCAACCATTTAAATTAATACCTGAATAGTGATCGGCGCCGTAAAAATAAGTCCTATGATAACCGCTAAAAATATCGTTATTAATTGGAAAGCATCACCCTGTTTTTTACCTCATAAAACAAGTACCTTCAAAGAAATAAAATACTCAACCGCTCTCACGGTAAACCGATATTACGCCGTCACACTCAGTTTCTCGAAACAGAGCAATAAAGAACGCAATATAACAGCTCGTCCAATTGTAAAATTGAATTTAAATAATAAAGGCGTAATTCGCGGCGCGCTGCGATGATTGGGCGCGTCCCGGGGGAAATAATGGGCTCTTGGTCCTTCGAGCCGGATATCATTCACTTACCTAGCGCCTAGCTGTATGCAGACTGAATACGCGGTTTTCTGTTGAATTTATATTTATTTATTAAACATTTATTGTGTGTTTACTGTAATAAAGTAACATATTTGTATTGTCAAAATTCGAAATTTTTTTTATGATATTTACTACGTTGTTCCGTCCGTTCCACCCGTTTTCAACCGTATTGTTTAATTGGTTGGCGTCGATATTAAAATCATTACCACTTGTACATAATTTTGAAACAAACTTAAAAAGTGTCAGTCAAACGAGTAAGTTATGGTAACAATTTTGTCGTTGTAAACCACGATTATATTAAAGTGTTTTTGATGTAATATTATCATCATTAATACCCGTTTCATTCTTAAACACATAATGGATGTTTTCGAAATGAACAAAGATTTTGATTTGAATTTAAATAATGAAGTAATTCTTGGCGCATCCGAACGATGAATGAGGTGGTCCCGCGGGAAATAACGCCGGCTGAGCGAGCGCTGGTCCTTCGAGTCGGATCACTCACATCAGTTACCAAGTTCCTACTATAAAGCATGCCCGTAGCTGTAATATTTTCATCCAAGTAACACTTTTATTATAAAATCATTCATCTATAAAAATTACGAATGAAACCTTGTGCTGAAACAACAAAACAACATAATAATATCATTAAAATCACTACTATTATATTCAACTATTTTAACTCTACGTTTATTCCGAAGTATTTAAAATTATCCAACCGTGCAAAGCCGGGGCAAGTAGCTAGTATTAATATAATTATAACAGATATTACAAGCAAATAATAAAAAGTTAAAAACTAAAACCCAACTACGACAAAAAACGACGCTGAAAAAGTATAAAACAAGACTTTTAGAACATACAATACTATTTTGAAGTATGCAATATTTACTATGTAGAGATAAGTTTTCATGTTTGGAAAACCGCAGTCACACGTTGTCAAAGTGCTACGGTAGGTAGGTACTTGTGTATGGAACGTGTGACTACGCCTTTCCAAACATGAAAACTTATCTCTACATAGTAAATATTGCATACTTCAAAATAGTATTGTATGTTCTAAAAGTCTTGTTTTATACTTTTTCAGCGTCGTTTTTTGTCGTAGTTGGGTTTTAGTTTTTAACTTTTTATTATTTGTACTATTTTGGTGTTAGTAAGTAGTAAAGAAGCTATGAACGAAAACATGTGAACTATATGCAATCAGTCCATGAATATACGTAAAGTCACATGCAAATGCTAGTAATATATATATATTTAAAATGTACAAGTAAAGCGCTTTCCAATGATACCAAACACGGCGTATTTATCTTAACTTTATTTTTTTACTCTGTATGTTTTGTCCGCTAGTGGGCGCCACATTACATTTTGTGAAACCCTATATAGCCTATAACCAGCGGACAATTAAGACGCTTCTAATGATATGTCATTTGTCGAATTCTGACAAGCAATTTAGAAGTTATGTGGAAACAGATGAACATACATACATACATACAAACATACATACATACATACATACATACATACATACATACATAGCCTGTCAAAATCATAACCCTCCTTTTGCTTTGCCGTAGTCGGGTAATTACCCGTAACGAGGTCAGCTGCCAAAGGATTAACGTGGCTGTTTGAAGTATCAGCGTGCCAGCTGCAATGGACTCATTACGTGTCAGAAAAATTATATGAAATCATTAAATTGAAGGCACATTCATTTTGACTCATTGACTGTTTGTACGGATTATTAAATAAAAATAATGACAGCTACTCTGTAAAAAGTTTAGTGCAATAATGGAGAGATCTATTTTAATTTACTATTTTTGGCTCGAATCGAAAATCGCAAAACTTACAGCAAAAGTTTTTGTTTACTGCGACATTTTTAAAAAAATCATTATTTACGTTCAAGTTTCTTTAGTGGCACAACGACGCTAACATAGTGTCCCATGTTAGCGCAGCGTTATTGTCCCGCTCGCTTCACTTCCATCAGGGACACAACGGGACGATACACATTGTTTCACGTGCCTGTTAATGAAATTTGAAACAGTGTTACAGGGTGTGTTAAACGTCGAGGGAGAGCTACTATGTCGCTTTGCTTGAATAAAAGCCAACTTCGTAGATACTAGTTTTTATTGATGATAGTCACACGCTCGCTGTCTTACAATTGTTTTTTTCTTCTTCTTAAATATGTGTCATAAATAAAACTAAACTGAATGCTGTCATTTAGCTATACGACCTTACATTTACTGCCCGCCAAGGACAAATTGCTATTTCGTCCTTTTTAAGAGTAATCAATTAAATCTACCGTTTATCCTTGCTGAGCTTACAAATGAATACAATAAAACACAGCTTGGAAGATAAGACAAAACACACAAATATTACACTATGAACTAACCAAACTGTCATCCAGACATTCACCCTTTGGTACAAACCAATAAAATTCCTAAAGTTTAAAAACCAAGTAAATATTAAATCATTACACCAACCAATCAACGAAACTTAACAATAAACCATATATTAACGCGAACACATAACAATTTGTATAATCGTCTATTGTAAAGTTAAACCACCTAACAAACCTTAAAACTTTAAAAAATAACAAGATTATAAACATGCAAATCAATCGTTTATTGGTAAAATACACAATTTATTCGCCGAACGTTTTATTAAGGAATTTTTGCATTTCAATGTGACCACCCTCGTAATTCCGTCTTGACCAGGGTGTTCCTCTACGACTTTACCATATAACCATCTGCATGGGGGAAGACCGTCCTCCTTTATTAAAACGACATCGCCGACCTTTGGTTGCGGCATTTGAGTCGACCACCTATACCTATGAAAGAATTGGTTTAAGTATTCTTTCGACCACTTACGCCAAAATTCCTGGATCATACGCTGAGTATATTGCCATCTTCGAAGCGAGCTAACATTTGAGGACTCGTAATTACGATCAGGAGCCGTGACCAGAGGTTCTCCGACAAGGAAATGACCTGGAGTCAAAACCATATCCTCTAGATCTCCCTCGAGCTTGGATAAAGGCCTCGAGTTCAAGTAAGCTTCGACCTGTGCTAAAACAGTGGACATCTCCTCGTATGTCAAGGTTGAAGTTCCAATTACCCGTTTCAGGTGAAACTTTATAGATTTTATTCCGGCCTCCCATAACCCACCGAAATTGGGAGCATGTGGCGGAATAAAATGCCACGTTGTATTGTTGGTAGCTAACTGTTCAGCAATTTCAGGTAAAATGCTGTCCTTCTCATTGGAGAAAAGTTTTCTGATCTCCCCAGCTGCCCCAACAAAATTAGTCCCATTGTCGCTCCAGATGTCCTCACAGCGACCTCTTCGGGCGACAAATCTTTTAAAGGCTTGAAGAAAGCCATGTGATGTAAGTTCGCTGACTGCCTCTACGTGTACTGCCCTAGTGGACATACACACGAACAAACATATATATCCTTTATAGGATTTATGTCCACGACCTCTTGCAGTGCGCATTTCGATAGGACCTGCAAAATCCACACCACTTCGCAGAAAAGGACGAGCTGGAGTGACCCGAACAGCTGGAAGCTGTCCCATCAATTGTTGGTAAGTACGCCCTTTATTTTTAACGCACTCAACGCACTTTCTGACATGCGCTTTAACCAACTGCTTACACCCTATAACAAAATATTTGCTCTGTAGATAATTTATTGTTAATTGCGGACCACCGTGCAACGTTTGATGATGAGCATCTGCAATCAACAAAGCCGTGAGCTTGGAATGTCTCGCCATAACAATTGGATGCTTACGACTTGACGACATTCGAGAATTTTCCAATCTCCGCCTACTCTCAATATGTTTTTATCATCTAATGCTGCATTCAAAAGATTTTAATGCATTGTTTTTAACCGGCAAGTTCTTACTTATAGCTTCTATATCCTCTGCAAAATATGTTTTTTGATCGATTTTTATACAAATTTCCAAAGCTTTTTCTATTTCTTCTAATGTTAAATATTTCTTTTTTCTTTCAGGTTCCTGTTTCTTCAGCTCTAAAAACCTACGACAATAGCTGTTACTCTCACCAGTCTGCTCAATTTTGAAAATCTTTCAAAATAATCTTCCTCTTTATTATGTTGTGCACCTTTATCGCCTCTATTGTAGTAGTTAGTTCTGTAGGTTTTTTGTATTTTATATTTTCAGATTTTAAGAAATCCGGACCATTGAACCACAACGATTTATTTTTCAGCTCAGAAGGTAGAACTCCTCTGGATGCATAGTCTGCTGGATTTTCCTGAGTACTCACGTGTGACCATTGATGCGGATCTATGGAAGTAAGTATTTCAGCGACTCTGTTAGCCACGAACACTTTCCATCGGCAAGGTAAGCTATTCAGCCAGGCTAGTACAATAGTCGAATCCGTCCACGCATGTAAGTGCGTATTTTCTATTTTCAATACCTTGGCTATGTCCACCATCAATCTTGTAAGCTCCACCGCCCCGCATAGCTCCAACCTGGGGATAGACACCTGTTTAATTGGAGCTACCTTAGACTTCGCTGCGACTAACTCTACGTGGATTCTCCCTTCCGCATCGATTACTCTGAGATATACCACAGCAGCATTCGCTACCTTCGAGGCATCGCAGAATCCATGGAGTTCCCGTCGAACGTCACTCGTTTTCGTTCCAAGCCATCTTGGAGTTCTCAATTCTGTCAAACCCTTCAGATCATTCCGGTAAGTACACCATTCTCTCAACAATTCTTTAGGTGCTTCTTCGTCCCAATCTATACCAGCTATCCACAACTTTTGTATCAAAATTTTTGCGACTATTATACACGGCGTGACCCACCCTAAGGGATCAAAAAGGCGTGATATATCTGCGATTATTTTACGCTTAGTTATCGGTGGCAGCAGTTCTGGCAGATCGACCTTGTACCGGAAATGATCGCTGTGACGTTCCCAGGTAAGTCCAAGAATTTTGATTACTTCATCCATCTTAATATTAATTCCATCCTTGAACTCCTCCTTCTCATTTCCATTTTTGCTTACCTTTATCATTTTATTTATGACACATATTTAAGAAGAAGAAAAAAACAATTGTAAGACAGCGAGCGTGTGACTATCATCAATAAAAACTAGTATCTACGAAGTTGGCTTTTATTCAAGCAAAGCGACATAGTAGCTCTCCCTCGACGTTTAACATGGTCCTTCGAGGTCGGTGAAGAAGTCGTCCTAGTGGTGACGCAGTTTTCAAGTGGTGGTGCCGTGCTGGTTGAGGAGCAGCATCCTGAGGAGTTGGAGCTGCAGCAGGGGTCCAGGCTTGGTGGAGAATCCGGCTTTGGACTTCGGGACGGTGCTGATGCTGAGGAGGAGGTGCCGTCAGGAACCAGTTCTGGTACAGTGACATCACGAATGTGTGTAAGGGACAAAAAAACTGTGAGTGTTTGATTTTATTTCGTCTTCAAGTCAAGCGAAATTGATCTTTGTGTGTACGTGGTAGTTATCTTGAAGAAATTTGGTGGTCAACAAGACGTTAATGGTAGTGGTGTAGAAGTTTGAACCTTATTGTGTGAGTGAATTTTAACTTGTAAGAATTCTGTTTGTTTACATTAACTTAGCCTAAATTTTAAGAAAAGTGGTTCCGACGGGGAACCTATGCTCGATTTTGTTTCGGCTTTAATTGTTTCAAAACAATTAGAATTTTTTCGTGGTTTTTGTTGTTGACACTTATCTTGTCATAGTAAAATTTTGATGTTGTCAAAACTGAAGTGTTTGAAGTTTTCGTTTATTTTATTTGGTGTTTACATTTGTTAAAGTTTCTATATATTTTATTTACGTGTTGAATTTTAATATTTACAACGATGGATTCAGAAATAAATTTGCAAATTGATAACTACGAAAAAATTTATAAAGCGAGAGTAAATTATAAAAAGTCACCAAAGGATCGTATTACTGAAATATATTGTGAAACAAAACTAGAATCATTAGAGTCATTGTGGAAATGCTTTTATGAAACTCATAGAACTCTAGTGAAAAGCTATGGTGATGCATTAAAGAATCACGAGTATTGTGAGAAAGACATTTACGACACCACGGAAGAAATTTACACTGATTATAAAACGGAACTAAAATCTAGAATTAACGCATTTTCTAAACAGGATACTAAAATAATAGAGTCTCATGGTGAGGTAGGTCAGAGATCTGATAGGTCTGATCTATTCCAGTTGCCTAAAATTGTAATACCAAAGTTCTCTGGTAATTACACAGAATGGATCACCTATCGGGATTTATTTACATCTTTGATACATAATAATTCAAATATTGATAACTAGCTGTGCCCGCAACTTCGTCTGCGTAAAATAGTAACTTTTGCCTGCATTTTAATTTCAAGAAGCATTTTTTTAAGAAATTACAGGAAAAATAAATAAAGCTACAAAAATTATAAAATTGTAATTGATTAGATTAATATCTATTAAAGAACCTAAAATTGTTTACAGATATTAGGTGATAAACAACATATCACATTTTCGTTACAAATCGGCCAACTAAAAGATAATTCACTCGCACAATATGTTTTTTGTCTAAGCAATGATCTAGCCTGAGAGGAGAGTGGTAGCTAGGACTCGCAAAATTATTTTTCACATTTTAGCACTAAAACCACGATAAAAACTTTATTTTTTTGTCAGATACAGGTTTGAATTGTTGCAAACAGCATACTGTACCTATGTAGTTAGTACACAAAATAGATGTTTGATATCAGGATAACTTCATAAGGTTAAATACAAACTACCTATCCACTGTCTCAAAATATCTATAAAGGATGTTTGTCGCCATGTGACGAATTAGTCAGTATTTGCTTTGCTACTTTGTTATGTGCCACTTTAGCGCATTGTTTTTTGTATATTTCTCGTAGATTGTATTGTATTCGTAATGAAACAATGAGATAATAACGTAAATCGCAAGTTTAATAATTTATAACTTATGAATTACTTTTAGTATTTGAAGCAATATTGCGAAATAATAGAGCATAGTGACATCTCTTTAACTAACCAAGAACTAAACACTCATGTCATAATATCAAATCTGACAGCATTTGACATGACTTGCCAGCTAAGAACGTGATAGTTGGGGAGCCCAACGGGAGTTTTTGGAGTCTTGATCAAACTCAGACTCAGTCTTGTAAGATTTTTAAATGGGAGACTCCTTGCACCCTTTCATGTACCTCTGCCGTGTATGTATGTACACTTTATACGGGAAAGGGTGCGTGATCTTAAATAGGATAGTTGCTAATGCTAATTACAAAGACACTGTTAAAAGAATTGGGCAGGATTATGAAGAACTAATAATCTCTGACGGTTTCCATGGAGCGATGACCGTAGAATCGCGCCTATAACAACAATTACTAAAACCGTTGACACAACAAATACCCAAGGGGCACTTGACCAGTTTTCTAATGATCTATGTGATTTTATTTGTAACGATCTTTATATACGATAGCTTTTTTAATTTTATAATGTCCAACATTTTAACGTGAATGTTTATAAATTTCCCTTTATTTGCTTAGAATAGCGATATCATTTTCCTATATAAACATTTTCCTATATAAACATTCGGATAATATCGAACAGTCTATCAATTGGAACAACACAAACCACCAATGTAAGCCAGCAAGCAAATATTGGACAACTGAACACCTCCATACCGAAAACCAGGTAATAGAGAAATGTAGCGAAGTTAATAAAAAGGAACCTGGCCTTTGTGGATTATTCAAAGGTCTTCGATGGAATCACCCACATCAACCCATTTAGCTTTCTCTTCTTCAGCAAAACGTCGAACCCACATATATAAAACTTCCCCAAATCATTTACCAACAAAGCACAGCCGATATCAAACTGCACACTGAAGGCCTGACATTCAACATACAAAAAGAGTTAAACAGGGTGACTCCCTATCACCAAAGCTTTCAGTAGCACGCTCTAAGAAGTCTTCAGGTCACTATGATATTCTAAGGCAACAAAAGGAATTGGTGTAGAGGACAGGCGACTGATAAACATTCGCTTTGCAGATTACATTTTCCTAGTCGAAATACGCATACATCGACAGAACTTGAGTCGATGCTCGAACAACTGAGCGCAGAATGCGTTGACGTTAGACTGACGATGAATAGATCCAAAACCAAGGTCATGACCAACAGCCAGCACCACTGATTTGGTTGATTGCAGTCAACAGGCAGGTAAAGCAATATGTAGAGGAGTATATACTTGGGCTAGGCAGTCTCCTTCGAAAACAGGTAGGACAAAGAAATGATCCGTAGAGCAGGCAACGCCTGGAAAAGCTTCTGGTTCATGAATCGGTATATGTAGGGTGATCTTCTTATATCACTGAACTGCAAATTCATCGACGTTTTCATACTGCCTATCCTAACACATGGGGCACCATCTTGGTCCCCCACCGAAAATCAGAAGTCCAAACTCAAGGTTTTTCAAAAAGCTATGAAGCGGAGTATTAAGTTAAAAGAAAAAATAAAATATACTACCATCCACTCCCGTGCTGGTATTGTTATTGGTCAAAACTAATGTAGCAATGGGCGGGGAATGTAATGTAAAATGTGCGAGGATAAAGAACAATAGATGGACCAGAATTGTTACACATCCTCCACGGTGAAACAGGTTAAGAAAAAAATTACAGATTATTATACAGCAGGACTTTGATATCAACTTGAACCTCCTGCGTACAAAATGTAATGCGCTAAAGTATCTCAAGATTATGTGTTTTTCTCTTTTTATGGATTATTTAACATGCACTTTGAATGACCGACACGGTCAAATAACTTTTTTCTTTCAACAGCTTGTTACCAAGTAGTCCTCCTGTATTAATCGCTGTCCCCCCACTTATAAAGAAAGTGTAATATACTTTTCGTAATCTTCCTATTCCGATTCCATGTTGTTCGAGTAACTGCAAATCTAGCCATTTACCTCCCCTACTATGACGTTTTGCTCAATAAAGTAGTCCGTATAGTCCTAGTCAGAAGGTTCATTTTGGTCGATATACTTTTACCATTTTTGTACGTGATCTAATAAAGTTAGATTTTTAACTATCCTACAGGAATTTCCGTGACTAAAAGTATTTAAGATCTTGACCGGGGATGTATGGTACCACCATGCAAAATTTCATTTAAATCGGTGTAATAGTTTCAGAGATCAGTCATTTATTAAGGTTTTTTGAATATCCCACGGGAACCAGTTAACTTTCAGTGATTTAAAGTATCCTATGCATTTTTCCGGAATTTAAAGTACCTTCGTGTAAATTTTCATTTAAATTGGTTCAGCCGTTTAGGAGGTCAGTCGAAACAAACAAACAAACAGACAGAGCCACAATTTTTTTTAAGTATGGGGATGTGTTCTGCTACTCTCAAAACATATCCCTGACTTGTTTTTTTTGCGTTTTTCAAAAAAGTACAAGAATTTTTACCTCTACGTTTTTATTATAGTATAGATGTGCAAAAAATGCACTATTTGAAAAGTTCATTGTCTGGGGAAGCTGAGCAATTGCTCAGACAAATTCCAATATCTGAGGCTAATTATGATAGGTGTTGGAATCTGTTAAAAGCGAGGTTCGATAATAAGCGCTATTTGTCACATTTTATTTTGAAACGGTTACTTAGTCAGAAAAATATTATTAGTGAATCTGCTACTGCTCTAAAGGAACTCATTGATACAACTAACGATTGTTTAAGTGGGTTAGCAAATTTAGATATTAATACTAGTAACTGGGATATAATTGTTATACATATTTTGTGCTTAAAACTTGATTCTGAAACTAGAAAACAATGGGAATTTAACGTTACGAATAGTACTTCATCAGAAGAGTTGCCTAAGTATAATAAATTTGTTGAATTTCTAACTAATAGATACAGAGCGCTGGAATTTTTGGACACCAAAGTGGGGTCTAATAAATATCAACCAATAAATAATTATAGTCAGAATAACATTGTAAAATTCAAATCAATGCATACCACTAAAGTTTGTGTATGTGTATTTTGCTCGGAAGAACACAAGCTAAGCTCTTGTAGGAAATTTGCAAATGAGAATGTTGACCATCGTCGTAATTTTGTCCAGTCCAATTATTTGTGTTATAATTGTCTAGGAACCAATCATGGGGCAAAGGCTATTCAATCGCACATCAAGTGTAAGTTGTGCCATCGTAAACACCACACACTTTTACATCCTAGCAATGGAAATGGCGCGCAATCTAATGTTGCGCAGGTTGAGTCGCAGGGAGAGGATAGTCCACCAAGGGAAACGGAGCCTAATAATAAGGCAGGTAAGGCAAGTAGCTCATCAGCTACTGTCACATGTAATTTTTCGACAGGATCTGTAAAACAGGTATTGTTAGCGACGGCGCTAGTCAGTACCGAGTCGAAAAATGGGAGCTGTCATGTTTTAAGAGCCTTGTTAGATCAAGGGTCTCAAGGAAATTTCGTTACCGAATCGGCGGTAAGTGATTTAAAATTAACTAAAACCCCCATACACGGGAAGATTTTAGGTGTGGGTGGGGAGAAAGGATTGATCTCAAAAGGGGTAGTTGACATTAAAATCAAATCCAGATTGAATCCCAGCTGGAGTGTGAACATAAAAGCTTACGTTCTGAAATCCATTACTTCTCTTCTTTCCAGCCGGAAAGTAGAAGAATGTAATCTTTCAGAGTTTAAAGGCATTGACCTTGCTGATCCAGGGTACAACCGGCCTAATAAAATAGATCTGTTATTAGGTGCCGAAGTAGTCAGTAAGGTCATGCTGGAGGGGATTAGAAAGGGATTTCAGGGATCACTTCTGGCGCAATCCACCACTTTGGGTTGGATAATATCCGGTACTATTAATGCAGCGGTTTCTCAAAATAGAGGGGTTATGGCATTGCATTGTCAGTTAGAAGAAGGCAATGATCTATTAAAGAAATTTTGGGAGTTAGAAACGGGTATAGGGTTGACAAAGGAACAAACTTATACAAAGGAAGAAAATAAATGTGAAGAAATTTTTAGAAATACTACAACCAGAGATGAAACAGGGAGGTATGTGATTAAATACACAAAAAGATATACACAAATGAAAGGAAGTGGTTTTTTATTTAGTCTCAGAAACTAAACCTTTATTTTCGAACGGATGTTTACTGAATTGTGCCTTCATTTTATTAAATTGGTATGTTGGCATATTTCGTTTGGTATTCATCAATGTTACAACCATAGTGACTATTAAAATCATCAAAAAAATCAACAAAATAGAAAACGGGCCATTAGCAGAGCACTCTCAATAATTGATTCCAATTCATCAGCTCAATTCCATGAAGTAACTGTTTTAGATTAAAAATAACATGCTGTGAAATGAAATGAAATAATTTATTCTGCAAGTAGATTTCATGAAATTTTTTCGCATCGTGTTACTATAGTTACAATATTTGTGTATTTACCCTATAACCGACATAAAAACAAAGCCCAGTACTTCATTAGCCAACAGTTCAAACACCCCGCTCAGTATTTGTTCGAGTGTTCGGTAATTAGCGCCTGCTCGCATCTCGAGCTCTAAACAACAATTAATTATTCCGTATCACGCGAACGTGTAAATACCTTCTATTCCTCGCTGCAAGCACTCAGGACTCTGATAATGCTAATGTGCTTAGTGTTTTCAGTATTTTATTACTCTGCATTTCAAAATGTTAAGTGAAAATGTAACGGCTTCATTTATGTGTTAGTTTTCATCACACACCGTATTTTTGTTTCGTTTGAAATTGTGTTTTAAAGTATCGCTCTAGAACGTAATAGAGTATATGTCATTTTATATGGTACTTCGTCACATAAAATAAAAAAATATAAGGCGTCCGACCGCGCCTAGTGCTCAGGACATATTATAGTGCACAAGTGTGCGCGCAAACGCAAGTGTACTCTATATTCCCTTACTCTCATAATTCGGTGAGACGGCAATCCGACATGACCGATGAGAGATCTGGCGCAGGACCACCGGCTTAACGTGCTTCCCGAGGAACGGGCGTTCAACAGCCAACTTCCTAACTCCGGGCTGAGTAATTCGTTCATTACAGAAAAACTCACACAAATTTTGCCTGTCCCCAGGACTCGAACCGGGGACCTCTCAATCCTTACGCAGGGCTTGCTACTAATAGACCAACGAGGCAATTCGTCACATTAAAAAATGTTAAAAGACTTGCAAAGCGGATCAAAGAAAGCTTATTTAATATTGGCACGGATAGCGCAGGAAGAAAAACATTGCAATTTCGTAGCAACTACGACAAATTAATGCTACGAAATCCTTTGCTACGTAGCTGCAGATGAACGCTATTTGAAGTAACATAGTAATGAAGTTAATTAAAAACGTAGTAATGAAAGTCAAAAAATATTTATCTCTTCTTTTGTTACCGTTTATATCTAGAGGTTTAGTAATTCGCTTGTAGATTGGATGTGTGTTTTAGAATAAATTCTATTGGTTTGCTAATTTATTCTATTCAGTTCTATTCTACCATATTCCAATTATACTCCAGAGGTTAATCATGAAATCATGAATGAACCTTTAGCTGAAATTACTTTTAAATAATCGAGCCACAATCGCGAACGTTTTATTACCACAATTCAATTAAATATCAATTCGATATTACTGAAACGGTCGCCCAGGGTTAATAATTGTATTTAAAATCGGTAAAATTATTTATATACCTGCGGCAATGAACTAGCCAAATGCAATTTGGGGATAATGTGTTCACTGTCATATTTAGAATTTTAGGCTTTCAAATATATCTGTTATCCCTAATAATCTCTATCACTAATTTTGCCAACATAACGCAAACCTCAAGTAATAATCGATGTTAGCAAAATTGGAGATAGAGAGGGGCAAAGCTCCTCCAGATAGAGAGGTTCAAGATTGTAGATAGTTAATAATGTTTTATATGATTTAATTATTCACGTTCGATTGCTTTTTAAGAAATTTTATGAAAGTTACCAACTTTGCGAATACAAGTCATATAATTTTCCGTCAATTGTGTTAGAAAGACTGATAGGGTAATTTAATCATAAAAGTTTTAATTACAATGAACATTAGAGTGATTTCATAGACCCAAAGCGATTCAAAGAAGCCTGATGACCCGGCACACGACCGGTATTCACCTAATTAGCTACGAGAATCTTCGGACAAATTACCCTGAGCCGTCTAAAGGACACGTCGTTTTAAATATTACAGGCTCGCCTTAAGTTGAAATTAAATATGTTCGATGAAGCGACTAATTAGCTTAGAAGAATGCTCACAAAAATAAAGTTTGAAATCGCGATTTTAAAGATGAATTTTGTTCGGTTGAGCTCAATTCGCGGAGAAAATTTGAGCCAGCCAAATGAAATAAAGTTTTCGTTTTCTTAATTCTTGGAAGTTGGATCGAAACTATACGTCGTATCCAATTTGATAGTGATTATTGGTATTCAAAGAATTTGCTTTTGAGTTTCCATCCGATATATTCGTAAAAGCGTCGGTGACCAAGTGCTTAAGGTCGTTGTTTGTCATGCGAGAAGCAGTGCCGTAACTAGGGCGGTGCCAGCGGTGCCTAGGGACAGGACGCACACTCTGGAGGGGCGCAGAAATGACCAGACCTGTATCTAGTCTTATTTATCAAGGGCGTAATTTTTTCAAGCTCGCACCGGGCGCATAGAAGGCGTCGTTTCGTAAGGAAGTCACGTCAGTGTGCTATATTGTGGGAGTATTGGCATCGACCGCCAAAATATTACTTCTTTTCGTTCAAAATTTTTGTGATCCCAAATTATTTTTACTCCGTCCTCACTATATTGTATTGTGTATTCTTAAAAATACAGTTAAAATCTTGCAAAGCACATCTAAGGTAGTTTTCATTATATTGGCATATGGGTAAAAGCCCAGTCAGAAAAACATTTATATCCTCGTAGTAGCTACGACGAATCAATGCTACGAGCCACTTATGCTACGATTTGCTACGTAGAAGCTGATTGCTCTGATTTTTCTTAATCCGTCTACTATTGCAAGACACACAATGATGACTATATGTGTGTCTAGGAACCATTTTATAACTTAATAGAAGCTGTATTCCTGTGGAGAGAAAAAAATGTCTTTTTTTATGAATCTATACTAATATTATAAGGCTGAAGAGTTTGTTTGTTTGTTTGTTTGAACGCGCTAATCTCAGGAACTACTGGTTCGATTTGAAAAAATCTTTTTGCGTTGTATAGACCATTTATCGAGGAAGGTTTTAGCGACCAATAGGAGCAAAGATACAATGGAAAATGTGTAAAAAACGGGGGAAACGCGAACGAAGTCGCTGGCACAGCTAGTGTTTCAATAAAAGTAAATGTAATCCGAAATACAATAACAACCTACTTTTGGCGCCAATGCTCCCGATTATATGGTTTAATTGTGGCCATATCTAGCTCACCATGATGGCAGCGAACCACAATTTGGCAGTTATATAATGTCTGCGGTCACATAGTGCAAGAATTATAGTGTTTAAATCATTAAATCGTGTAGTTATAGTTGAGAATTAAAATTTATCAGTTAGTTTGTTATGACTTCTACAATTTTAATTGGTTAACTTTTTAATAATAATTGCGGTCCCCGTTGAAATGTGGGTTTAAACATAAGGGACTTGTTTTATTAGACTTGTTCATAACGTTTTAATTACCATAGAGTTTGGGCTTAAACGCTTGAACTTCTTGACTTCAAATTTAGATAAAAAAAACCTGTCAGTTCGAATTCTTTTAGGGATAAATAAAAATTCTTAAGGACATTAAATGGATCCGCTGAGATGAGATCGTTTCGATCTTCTTGAACCATCGGAAAGGGTCAAGATGTGATTGACGATGGAGGAGGGTTGTCTTGCGATTCCTTTTTTACCTTTATCTATACTATAATAAAAACGTAGAGGTAAAAATTCTTGTACTTTTTTGAAAAACGCAAAAAAAAACGAGTCAGGGATATGTTTTGAAAGTAGTAGAACACATCCCCATACTCAAAAAAATTTTTTGTCTCTGTCTGTTTGTTTGTTTGTTTCGACTGACCGCCTAAACGGCTGAACCAATTTAAATGAAAGTTTGCACGAAGGTAACTTAAATTCCGGAAAAATACATAGGATACTTGAAATCACTGACAGTGAACTGGTTCCCGTGGGCTATTAAAAAAACCCAAATATTTGACTGATCTCTGAAACTGTTACACCGTTTTAAATGAAATTTTGCATGGTGGTACCTTACATCCCCGGCCAAGATCTTAAATACTTTTAGTCACTGAAATTCCTGTAGGATTGTTAAAAATCTAACTTTATTAGATCACGTACAAAAATAGTAAAAGTAAATCGACCAAAATCAACCTTCTGACTAGCACTATACGGACTACTTTATTAAGAAAAACGTCATAGTAGGGGAGGTGAATAGCTGGATTTGCACTTACTTAAACGACATGGAATCTGAATCGAAAGATTACGCTAAATCAGAAAAAAGTTTATTACACTTTCTTTATAAGGGGTCAGCGATTAATACAAGGGGGCTGCCTGGTAACAAGCGGCGGCAGAAAGAAAAAAGTTATTTGATCGTGTCAGTCATTCAAAGTGCATGTTAAATAATCCCTAAAAAATTGTAACGATTTGGATATGGCATAAAGTCATAATTAATGTTTGTGTCTGTTGAAAAACGCAAAACCATAATCTTGAGATACTTTAGCGCATTACAATTTTATGCAGGAGGTTCAAGTTCATATCCAAGTCCTCCTGTACAATAATCTGTATTTTTTTTTCTTAACATGTATCATCTCACTGCTGGGCAAAGGTCTCCTTCAAACCCATCCATTGCTCTCATCCAAGCCTAGGACTTGCCAGTTCTTTGATACATGGACCAGATCTTCATACCACCTTTTCTTGGGTCTTCCTGTTCGGCGAAAATCGTCTTCAGGCACGCGAATTCTGGTCCATCTATTGTTCTTTATCCTGCAGAAATTCCGCGCCCATTGCCACATCAGTTTTGACCAAAAACAACAGCAGTACGGGAGTGGATGGTGGTATATTTTATTTTATAATTTTACCTAATATCTATGATACTCCGCTCTATAGCGCTTTGAAAAACCTTGAGTTTGGATTTCTGATTTTCGGTGAAGGACCAAGATTCTGACCCATATGTTAGGATAGGCAGTATGAAAATGTCGATGAGTTTTCGGTTCAGTGATATAAGAAGGTCACCCTTGATTTACCCATTCATAGACCAGAAGCTTTTCCAGGCGTTGTCTGCTCTACGGAGTATTTCTTTGTCCTGCCTGTACCTATTCGAAGGAGACTGCCTAGCCCAAGTTTATACTCCTCTACATATTGCTTTACCTGCCTGTTGACTGCTATCCTTGGTTTTGGGTCTATTCATCGTCAGTCTAACCTCAAAGCTTTCTGCGCTTAGTTGTTCGAGAATCAACTTAAGTTCTGTCGAGGTATACTTATTTGCGATGAGGAAAATGTCATCTGCTAGGCGAAAGTTTGTGAGTCATCTATCCCATACACCAATTTCTTTTGTTGCCTATAATATCATAGTGACCTGAAGACTTCTTGAAGCGTGCTACTTAAAAGCTTTGGTGATAGGGAGTCACCCTGTTTAACTATTTTTTTTTTGTATTTTGAATGTCAGGCGTTCAGTATGCAGTTTGATATCGGCTGTGCTTTGTTGGTAAATGATTTGGAGAAGTGTTATGTATGTGGATTCGACGTTTTGCTGAAGAAGAGAAAGCTAATTGGGTTGAAGTTGGAGACCAGTTAGAAAAGTTTATGAAATTCGCTACATTTCTCTTTTATCTGGTTTTCGGTATGGAGGTGGTCAGTTGTCCAATATTTGCTTACTGGCTTGCATTGTTGGTTTGATTTTTTTTTTTAATTAGTAGGCTGTTTGGTATTATCTGAATGTTCAAATAGAGGGATATCGCTATTCTAAACATATAGAGGGGAAATTATAAACATTCACGTAAAATTGTTGGACGTTATAAAATTCCATTTAAAAATCTTACAAGACAGAATCTGTGTCTGATCAAGACTGCAAAACCCCCGTTGGGCTCTCCAACTATCACGTTTTTAGCTGGACAGTCATGTCAAATATTGTCAGATTTGATATGAGTGTTTAGTTCTTCGTTAGTTCAAGAGATGTCACTGTGCTCTATTACTTCGCAATATTGCTTCAAATACTAAAAGTAGGTAATTAAAAGTTTCCATTTCATTAAAGTTACGATGATGAAACAATGAGATAATAACGAAAAAAGTTATTATCTCATTGTTTCATTACGAATACAACACAATCTACAAAAGTGGCACATAACAAACTAGCAAAGCAAATACTAATGTAATTCGTCACATGGCGACACACGTCCTTTATAGATACCTTAAGGCAGTGGATCGGTAGTTTGTATTTTTTACCTTTTGAAGTCATCCTGATATCAAACATCAGTTTTGTGTACTATCTACATAGGTACAGTACGCTGTTTGCAACCATTGAAACCTGTTTCTGTCAAATCAAATACATTTTGGTTTTATAGTTCTAAAATGTGATAAATATTTTGTGAGTCCTAGCTACCACTCTCCTCATCTGGCTAGAGCATTGCTTGGACAAAAAAACATTGGGCGAGTGAATCCTCTTTTAGTTGGCCGATTTGTAATGAAAATGTTGTTTATCACCTATTAATCAGTAAACAATTTTAGGTTATTTCCTGGGTATTAATCTAATCAATAACTAAGTTTAATTATATTTTATTTTCTAATAGTCCTGTAATTACTTTAAAAAATGCTTCCTAAAATCAAAATGCTGGCGAAAGTTACGATTCCACGCAGACGAAGTTGCGGGCACAGCTAGTTTTTTAAATAATGCGGAAGCATAGGTACCTACATCGATTCACATTAGATTGAATACTTTCAGATATTTTTAACACTGCAAGAAAAAAAATGCATTGTTTGAATTCAGAACCTTGTTAAGCAATCTTTATTAAATAATGTAAATTATTCGGCCACTAATGTTTTATTAGATGAATCTAGACACGCGGTAGCGTGTCAAGCCAAGTTCAAGAAACAGAACTGGCGAGCCGCACCGTGTGTAATATTACACGAACCATTTGGAACCACTTTTGAACCCCTCATAAATCAAAAACTATTTCACATAAACGTATCAAATTTGGCTCATATATTGTGACTTGCGAGATAAATATGTGTTCTAAATTTCATAAGCTTATCTCAAACAGTTATTTAGATATTAATGTCCAAAAATCCTCATTTTTAACCGACTTCAAAAAAAGGAGGAGGTTCTCAATTCGTCTGTATGTATAATATTTTTTTTTTTTTTTTTTTATGTATGTTCACCGATATTTCCGTCAATTATAGACGGATTTCAAAAATTTTTTTTTGGTTGGATAGAGTTCACTTCCGAGGTGGTCCCATTTTTACCAGTCTCGGATCTGATGATGGGATCCTGGAGAAATCGAGGGCAACCTTCAAATTTTATAGGGACATGTACCGCGTTTTGCATATTATCTGAAGTCATATTGGCATTTGCTTCTGGCAATCATAATCTTATGATGCTGAGCTGATGATGGAAGGTCAACTCCTTAGTAGTTATGAGTAAAAGAATAATTATTTCAATACTGTATACATATTGAGACTAACTAGTTATAATATCAGTAGCATTATAGGTGAGCTAAACTATTAGGTTGACCAGTCTAGGATCTGATGATGGGATCCAGGAGTAATCGAGGGCAACCCTCAAATTTTATAGGCACATGTACCGCTTTTGACATATTTTCTGAAGTTATAATGGCATTTGCTTCTGGCAATCATAATGTTATGATGCTGAGCTGATGATGGAAGGTCAACTCCTTAATAGTTGGGAGTAAAGGGATAATTCTTTCAAATCTGTGTACATATTGATACTACTAGTTATAATATCAGCAGAATTATAGGTGAGCTGAACTAATCGGGTGTAAAAAAGTGTAACACTAAAAAGGATGAAAAAAAAATTGTAAACAAAAAAAAAACCGCCTTCAAAAACCCGACTCACTAAAAATTACAAAATAATATAATACGAACATTAATCTGGGTATGAATTTGATATGTTGTTGAAGGCGGTGCCAATTAAATTTTTGAGGAAAACTGCATGAAATATAAACGGCACCGCCTTCAACAACATATCAAATTCATACCCAGATTAATGTTCGTATTATATTATTTTGTAATTTTTAGTGAGTCGGGTTTTTGAAGGCGGTTTTTTTTTTGTTTACAATTTTTTATCATTGACTGACTGACAGATCAAAATTCTAACCCAGTTCCAAATGACCTAGAGAGTTAAAATTTGGTATGCAGATAGGTAATTACATGAATACAAAGGAAAAAATAAAAAACTGGCAATTTTTTAATAATTAGGTTTTTTTTTTTTTTATTTTTATAAGAGGCTAACAAGACGACCTCACTCCACCTGATGGTAAGCGGTAGTGAGATCCACATATGAGGTCGACAGGCACAATAGACCATGTTGAGCTCTCACCCTGAAAGCCGTGAAAAAGGAGACCACTGCTGCGGTTAGGTTCTATTATGAACGCTTAAAATAAATACCTAATTAGTGCCTAATCACGCCTATATACCGGAGAAGGCAGAGCACTAAGTATATATTTAGGTATACATACTTACTTATTTACAATTAAGAGTAGGTACTTATAGTCGGTTTTCATATTAATTACTTAGGGTTATACCCCGTAAACGTAGGAAAATACAGTAACTGATTCAATTGTTTTATATTTATAAAGTCTAGTTGTAGTTTTGAATTTGTCCTTTTCAAAGGACCTACGGCGTTACGATGGTTATCTATTGTTTGCCCGAAAGATATATGCCATAATATTCATATGCCCGAATTTCATTTGCCATAATTTCATTTGCCCGAATGTTATGTTTGCCATAAAATACAAATGACATAATTTTAATTGCCCGAAAATCAGATTCCATAATGATTCGAATGCCATACGTATTGTTATCCATATTTTTAATTGCAATAATATTATGCAACAGAATTTTTAAGCGCCATACTCCTAACGCCAAATATTTGTCCTAAAAAGCGATTGGCTTTCTGGCACTTCGCCGGCCGCTGCCAAGCATCGCTCGCTTCGCTCGCTCGGCTCGTGCGTTGTCTTTCATGTTTCTAACCTAACCTAACCTATTTTTTTTATCATTCTTTTAACCTATTTTACAAGCTTTTTCGGTGGGAAATGATGTAATGGCACGGAAACAACGTTTCTAACACGTAACTAATAAAGTAAACAATGAGTATGACATATATGGCGTTTGAAAATTCTGTTGCATAAATTATTGCAATTAAAATATGGATAACAATACGTATGGCATTCGAATCATTATGGAATCTGATGTTCGGGCAGTTAAAATTATGTCACTTGTATTTTATGGCAAACATAACATTCGGGCAAATGAAATTATGGCAAATGAAATTCGGGCATTTGAATATTATGGCAAATGAAATTCGGGCAACTGAAATTATGGCAAGTGGGGGTATACCCGTTACGATGATATATACTTTTCTACAAAAAGTAATGATATCCAATCAAAAACATAAATGTGAAATGAGAGCCACGTTCAATATTATGATAATTGCCTTGGTTGTTGACTTCAACGACAAAAGAAGTGAGATCTAAATGGGTGCCAAGTTCAATGGTCAACCCTGAAATTTATTTGTAAGTAACACTATAACATACCTATCATATCTTCTTATAACATTTAAGATAATGTATGGTGGTAGCCTATGATGGTCTGTCTTGGCTAGTTTTCTTTAGTTAGTAGTCTAGTTAGTTGTCTTGGTTAGTTTGGTATTTGTCGGTATTTATTTTATAATTCCGAAAATTTGGATTGTTGGTAGAAGTAGCGAGCGAACATAATAATACGTTGGTAGGTTTATAGAAACTAGCCAAGACAGACCTTCATAGGCTACCACCATACATTATCTTTAATGTTATAAGAAGATATGATAGGTATGTTATAGTGTTACTTACAAATAAATTTCAGGGTTGACCATTGAACTTGGCACCCATTTAGATCTCACTTCTTTTGTCGTTGAAGTCAACAACCAAGGCAATTATCATAATATTGAACGTGGCTCTCATTTCACATTTATGTTTTTGATTGGATATATTTTAATACATGACACGGCTGTAAAAGAAGGCCTTATCAACGTAGCTGTGGCTGAAGGGTAAAATGTGATAGAAAAATTCGCATTGGTGACTAAACGCCTGGATAGCTCAGAGGTTAGAGCATCCGACGCAATATCAGAAGTTCCAGTGGTTCAAGTCCCCGTTCAAGCGGGGTCATAAACGCGATTTTTTTTAATTTCAAATTTAAATTGAGCTTAAAAACAACAAATATAAAAAACCAGTTAACTTTTTAAAAGTTGAAAGCTTTCAATGGTGTGCAATTATTTGTAACGTCAACGTGTGTGACACCGATAACCCTCATCACGTCGCCGTCGCTCACAAATGGTCGCTGGTGAAGTCACAGCGCGTTAGGGCACGTTCAGGTGACGCGTTTAGATCTAAAAGATTGAAGGAAATCAATGAACATCCGGCTACTGGCCAGCGTTGCCATATGCATACCATACAGGCACTTGTAGTCCGGCAGGCGCGGTAGCAAGAGGTTCAGTAGCGCTACCATGAGTTCAAAAGTAACAGACTCGATATCGCTTATATAAAAAACTAGTGACCCTCCCTCGCTTCTATTTGGGTAAATTTTACATAAAAACCTTCCTCTTGAATCACTCTATCTATTGGAAAAAACCGCATCAAAATCCGTTGCGTAGTTTTAAAGATTTAAGCTCACATAAGGATATAGGGACAGACAAGGCGACTTTGTTTTAAACTATGTAGTGATGTCTATGAAAAAATGTACAGCGCCCCTACCGGTAAGGCTAAGAACTAAAATCGGTTGTATGAAAAACCAATTCGATAGCTATAGCTAACTCATGGTAGCGCTAGAAGTTCTTGTCTGCCCCGTACTATTAAGATATGGAACGCTCTTTCAGCTTATGATTTTTCTCCCTCCTGTAATTCTCTGGCGGGCGTGAAACGGCATCTAAGCAGGCCATCAGGTCGACAGGCCTAATCTATACTAATATTATAAAGCTGAAGAGTTTGTTTGTTTGTTTGTTTGTTTGTTTGTTTGTTTGTTTGAACGCGCTAATCTATACTAATACTAGCTGTGCCAGCGACTTCGTTCGCGTTTTTTCCGTTTTTTACACATTTTCCATTGTATCTTTGCTCCTATTGACAAACAAAGCTGAAGAGTTTGTTTGTTTGTTTGATTGTTTGTTTGTTTGTTTGTTTGTTTGAACGCGCTAGTCTCAGGAACTACTGGTTCGATTTGAAAAAATCTTTTTGCGTTGTATAGACCATTTATCGAGGAAGGCTTTAGGCTATATAACATCACGCTGCGACCAATAGGAGCAAAGATACAATGGAAAATGTGTAAAAAACGGGGGAAACGCGAACGAAGTCGCTGGCACAGCTAGTAGGGTATATTGTGCCTGTCTACCTCATTTGTTGACTTCACGGCTGACGACCGCTAATCAGGCGAAGTGAGGTCATCACGGGAGTTTTTCAAGTGCACGCACGTGTTATGAAAACGTGTCATGTAGATAAGACCTAATCGCGTTATCAGTCGCGTTCTGCGTCACCGGGCTTGGAATGACGCGTGGCTTTGAGGATTTGGAACGCTAAAAAACAAACATACAGTCTGTAATTTGTTTGTTTTTATTTTGAGGACAGCGGTGAATCCCTGCCATTGTATGTATATCTTTATTTGAGCATTTCCGTTTATTTTTGCTCTACTAGAATATTGGTTTGAAGTAAGTGTCATTCATCCATCTTTATTGAAAATCCTTGGGATTGAGAGCCATCCACCTACGATTTAAGGATTTTTTCGTGCGCTGATGCTTTTTGTAACTATGGAGAACATACACAACAGACAATCTTTTAATACAACAATTTAATGAATTTGTAAAGGAGCATACTAATAAAATTACATCTTGTATAAGTTTGAGTACTATTTCTGCCAACAGGTTACAGCCAAATATCACTCCGTCGTCCGCACAACTCATTCAGCTGTTGCGTGTTTCGATTCGTTATCGAATCCGTTTCTGCGTCAGTGCTTTTGATTCAGCGTGAAAGCTTTGCAGCGAGAACTTCCCAAAGCTCGGCTTTCGGAACTCGCGCCTCTTTGCCTGGAGATGGAAATGGGTTTTATGAAGAAGCGAATTGGAAGCTTTGATTGTTTCTGTCGCAGTTTGTTTGAAGAGCTAGGGGGGAGTTGGGGGAGAATTGTATCACGGCGAGGGGTAGAATAGGTATATCTCTATTTATTGATAGTAGTAGTTGTAATTGAAAAATGAAAATATAATCATTATTTTCGACTGTCGTCAACTAGAGTTTGTTTTAGTTAGACTGACTCGTAGCAATACACCTGGCAGTAGTTTTCAGTATCGGTTTCCCAATACAGATAAACAGACATTTATCCAATGTTTACTTATCCAACCTAAAATAATTACTAAAACTGACTTAAAAAACCATAAGTGGCACCCTTTTCCTTCTATAAAGTAATCTAATAGCTATCCATAATATAAAACTCGCGTATCTTGCGTAAAGTTCGCGCGTTCGTTTCTTAACCTAGTGACAAAACATCATCTTCAAACCTCCCCTGTCCCTACCGCCCTCCGAAGGGCCGTGCCGCGTCTGTTTGGACGGCACTCTAAATTGAAAGCGTTTAAAAACAAATATCAGGCGGCTGAAAGCTGAAAAAGCAGGATAAATATTGAATAGCCCGCGGAAGAGGCGGTGCGACCGGCAGGGCTGCCAGGATAAGACAAGTTTATAATGGAATTTCATATTTTTTTTTACAAATAGGCATAGACATTTAGCCTCGAATTCACCAACTCAATCAGCGTCAAAAAATGATTACTCGAAATATCAGTGTTTTTCTTTTTTATGTGATAAATATGATTACCTCTCAGAGTTTTCAGGCCGTTTTATTTTTGACTGACAACGTAACTCAAGAGACCCTTTGAAGGGTTGTGTTTCACTTATAATTGGTTGCTTAGGAAATAATTTAAAGTTAAATTACCTATTGAAGAGGGGTTTAATTAACTTAATCCCGTCAATATCAGGATTCAGCTAGAACAAAGTTTCGCCCCAATATTTTGAGAAAATTAATTGTAAGCGTCACGCTGAGAGCTATCTGGTACTGAAAATGAAAAAAATAATTAAAAAGTAATTTAATGGTGCATTAAAATAATTAAAGTAACATTAATGACCCTAAAACTTAAAACTAAAACAGCATTTAGTACCTACATATCTTAAACTTTTACTGATCTGTGATCCGAAAATGTTTATTATTATTTTACGACGATCTTCAGTTGAAAACAAACTCAAGGGAATTTTTCGAAAAAGTTTAACTTTGGATTCGAACTTCACACGTTACTATCGAAGATGTAGCAAAAGTATTAAGTTTGTAAATTTTTAGTTGGTGTACTAACTTTTTGTCGCGACTTATACGCTTTAAAATAAAATCTCTTAGGAAATTCGCATTGATTTGTCAACACCTGGATAGCTCAGTTGTTTAGAGCAGCCGACGCGATATCGGAGTACCGGTGGTTCAGGTCCTCGTTCAGGCGGGGTCTAGAATACGATATTTTCCAAATTTAAATTTACATTAGAGCTTTAAATATAATTAAAACAACAAATAAAAATATCTAAGGAACTTACTTTGACTTAGCAAGCAGACTATAATCTTGTCATTTTATGGCTCCAAATAAAATTATCGATCGGTCAGTTTTAATATCTAAAAATGATAAAGAATCCAGTGCAGCTTAACAGAATCGATCCCACTGTACGAGTATCACACGCTCCCATTGTTTGCCAGACGTCACACGATACCGGCATCCCGCCGCAGTTACGTAAACGTATACCATTCATATTTTTAGGGTTCAGTAGCGCTACCATGAGTTAGCTATCGAAAACTTACAAAACGTTAAAAATCTATCGAATTGTTTTTTCCATACTACTGATTTTAGTTCTTAGCGTTACCGCTAGGGGCGCTGTACATTTTTTCATATACGTTTTTTACAAAGGCGATATCGAGACTGTCACTTTTAAACTTATGGTAGCACTACTGTTCCTTGAAAACACTGTACCGTAGCCTAATAATATAACTTAGTTGGCCGTCTGTCAACCAGGACTCTTTTCGGGAAATCGTGGACTGCCAATTCCCAAACCAAACTCTACACATCCCTAGGTATGTGGAAATAATAATGAAGCCATATAAAAATAAGTCCAATTTACGGTCATCCGAGTTATATTTTTCAGCATTTCGCAGTTTAATTATAAAATGGCTCAACCATACGGTTAGTCGGTTAGTTGGTAGTTGTTAGTTGGTTGGTGGGTTCTTTTCCTACTCGAGACTCGGTGAATGTTCCGTTACTGGGTGTGTTATTAAATATATTTAAGTATACTTGTGTATCCACTCTTAATTTTGTAATCAGTAACTAACAACTCACCTTAACAGTACTTACCACGGGATCAAATCAATGTATCTATGTGATTTTGTGTAACATTTACTTAATACTTAAAACATATCTTTTTCTTTTACAAATATGTATAGTTTGCGGTCATATTTTGTTTGTACGGACCCCTCAGTAGCAAGTGCGACACACACTTATCCGCTTCTCTTTTACATTTTGCATCGTCGAGTCGGTCGTTCCATGTGATTGTTAAAAATGTGTTCCACAAATTCTTTTCACCTCGCGCGGAAACACCGCAAATCAAATTAGGGGCTTTCATTTGATGAATGCGACGAAAAAGCGATGAAAAACCGCGGCTCGCGCGACCGCTCGCTCTTCGTTAGCTGAGGCGTGTTGTCGATAACAATTTCAATCATGGCTTTATATTTCACACGCAAAGAGTTTCCTGGTTTTAAGAATTCCCTATTTCACACGTGAAGATTTTCCTGGTTTTTAACAGCAAGTGTGCTCCAGAGCATTGATGCCTGTTGTTGTAGCTACGTGTGGAGTTTGAAAATTGTCACAAGGTGCGTATAAAAAATAAAGCGTCCTACCGATCTCAATTGAGATCAGCCAAGTGCGCAGGACATATAGTGCACAAGTGTGCGCGCAAACAAGTGCACTCTCTATTGCTTTACTCGAATAGTTCAGTGAGACGGCAATCCGACATGACCGATGAGAGATCGGGCGCAGGACCACCAGCTTAACGTGTTTTCAGTGTGCAACCGTAAACATCCTAACTCCGAGCTGAGTAATTTCTTTACAGATAAACTTACACAAATTTAGCCCGACCCCGGACTCGAACTGGGGACCTCTCGTCCCTTACGTAACGCTACCAATAGACCAACGAGGCATTAAAGCGTCGATGGCCGAGTGGTTAAGGTCGTTGCTTGCCATGCGAGAGATCGCCAGTTCAATTCCCGCCAAGTACAAATGTGTTTCGTCATTAACGTATTGCAAACGTATGTTATAACGGAATCCTTTTCCAAAGGTCGTTAGAGGTGTGTTCAGGGAGGAATTGCAAACGTAAAATGAAAAGAAAATAATGATCCTTAATACTTTCCGTCGGGAGGGCAGGGCTGAGGGCTTGTTGACACAATTAGGGCGCAAGAGCCGGCCGTGATTGACGCCCGACTCGTTAGGGAGGGATTGAAAGTGTTTTAAGGAAACCCTCATGAGGATTTTAAATCGATCTTGGCACTCGCTTACCGGGCGTCAATATACTCTGAGTACTATTAAGTTATTTCCTGTTAACAATAAAATGTCATTGTACCTGAATATTTTCAGGTACAATGAAATGAAATTTTATTGTTTTTAATATTTTGTACGTAAATAAAAATTAACGTGCATACTTCCGATCTACTGCACCAATTTGCGAGACTCTTTTTTTATTTTGTTTGCAATTTTTAAAACAATGCTTGTAAAATAAAATAAAACAAATGTTTTTTTTTAACGTAAATATAAATAAGGTGGCATGCGGTTCACCGGATCAGATGGTTTTTGGATTATTATGCAAAAATTGCAAACCCAAAGTAACAATAAAAATAAGTTGCAAAAGGTTTCTAAGAAAATGAACTTTATGAAAAAGTGAAAAACCAACCGTCACTTGATAGCGTGGCGATAGTATTCCTGATTGCAAAAACAACTAAGATTATTAAACACAAGTATATGCTGATTTAGAGTCGGTGGTCGTAATTAATATATTCCGGCGATCTAAGTGCGGGCGTGGAGTCAAAGAGGTTGGGTCGGCGCGGGCGCGTCGCGGTTTGTTGCGTCTGCCACTCAGCTTAGCAACGGCAATGCGGTGATATACAGACTCCACCATCAGCCCATATACGTCCCCACTGCTGGGGCACGGGCGTATTTTCTTTTATCGCGGTGAAATGCTTTACGCACTTTCATTAGGAGAGGGGGTTCTAACCCAGTGGTGTATCGGACTTCCCAACGGCTGGCGAACAGATAGTAAATGCCAGCCGCGGCTCCTGAGCGGCGTGCAATGCCCAGGGGGCTGGCCGACTAAAACACCGCGGTGTACCCTATCGCCGAATGGCAGCATCATGGGACTTCGAAACTAGTCTTCAACTACCATGAAGGGCGATCAGGCCTTTTTTTTTTTAACGCGGAGAATGCTGGATGCACCGTCACCTTGGGCAGGGGTTTACCCAAGGTGGTGTGTGGGACTCCCGGCTGCCGGTGTTCAGATGGAAAGCCAGCAGCTGCTCCTGAGCTAAGGCAATGCCCAGGGGAGTACCCACTTAACTCCGCGGCGTACCTCATCGCCTTAGCGGCGTCATGGTTCCTAGCATAGCCCAACTACCACAAGGGCGATCAGGCCTCAGTCAACCACATTGGCCAAGTGCGGGTTGGTTGACTACACAACCTAAAAATTTCTTCGTAGGTGTGCTGATGTCTTCACGATGTTTTCCTTCACCATTAAAGCGTCGAATAACCGTACAGATGAATTTCAAATTTGAAATATACAGTGGTCCGTGCCGGGGTTTGAACTGGCGACCTCTCGCATGGCAAGCAACGACCATAACCACTCGGTCTTCGAAGCTTCTTATTTAGGGTTCCATACTCACTAATAGTGAAACTTTTGTTTTAGAGTTATTAAGAATACCATTTTTTTTCTAAATGTTCCTATTAAATTAAGTCGCGTCGAAATCAAAACTGTCAGGTAATAGCGGACAAAATCTACTTATTCAGCCGAACCCATTATTTTTTGCAGACTCCTAAGTATGTAAAACATTCACAATATAATAGCAAAATAGAAAATGGCGTTGGTGATTCGATATCGAAATATCATTCGTTTGTTTAGGCCTAGGGACTGCGCTTAATGCTTGAATCTCAGCCCGACTCTGTTTATTGTCACCGGACACTCAGCTAACGACGCCCACCGCTTGGGTATGACATTGGCTCCCAATACCTATCGAGGCTTCCAGTAAAATGTCATGAGCCATTTATTTTAACTAGCCGGTAGTTTCATTTCATTGGTTTGCATATTTGGTCAGGCGATAGTGACTTGGGTAGATTAAATAGAGTAAATCTTTAACTTTTTTCTTGTATTTTTAAGACAATGTTAAGAATCACAATGTTAGGTATTAGAATCTATACTTATTTACACCTAGTAAAGTTATAAAGAAAAGTTTGTTTGTTTGAACGCGTTAATCTCAGGAACTACTGGTTAGAATTTAAAAATTAATATCGTGTTGGATATACCATTTATCGAGAAGGGGTTAAGGCTTTATAACATCACGATGCGTCCCCACATTTTCCATTCTTTTATGCTCCTGCCAGCATAGAAACATTGGAAAATGTGTAAAATAGGGTAAAATGCGGACGAAGTCGCTGGCCCAGCTAGTAGGCTTAATAAAATCGAGAAGTTCTTAATACCTATCTAAAGTTAGGTTATTTGTGACCAAAAGAATATTAGAATAAATATTATGATGACAATGATTGTGTATGTTATTATAAGATTTTCTAGAATTCGTGTTGAGTTAGGTCAGGACAGCTTGTCAAAAGCATCATTCTGAAACTAGTCCAACACGTCGGTTAGCTGCCGTTCTGAAAACACGAACATTCCTCTCCCGATCCCAATATAGATTTGGTGAAACGAAACATGTTCCATTGAAGTCGCGCCGCCGCTGCCCGGCGCCTAAGGCTGGCTACTCACTCACGATTTTAACCTACTGTACCCTTAACAACCCACAAGTGTCTCGCGGACACATTTTTGCGTTTAAGTTTTGATAAAAACTAAAGTATTTATTTTTATAAATCGGCCTTTTACCTATTTGATCTCTAGTGTTTAAAGATTCTAAAAGTGCTTTTTAAATATTTATAACATGCATGATTTATTAGTTATTATAAATATACAAAAATAGTACTTCATCAACCCACAAGTGTCCAACAGACACAATGACATTTTGTTTGAGAATGTGAACAAAGATTGTTTTTATTTATATTAATGTATAATTTTATGTTGTCGGGTGGGGCATAACGATTAATATTTTATAGCGATAATAATCTGACACCCCTTTTTTGTGTTATAATTGTCGTCTTTGTTTTCGTCTCGCATATCAGTGATTAGACACACAATACACCATATAATAGTCCTCTTATTCAGTGTTATTCAGATAAATAGATAAAGGGCAACCAATAAGACGTCGTACACTTCAACTTGAACATGTTGACTGGAACGATAAAAATACTTTTGTGCATACTGATTCGAGATTGAAAAAAATGTGACAGAAACAGCAACTGTAATGGGTAATGAAGAATTATAGTTACAATTCTTGGAGTGAGGGTGATGATTATGATTCATGAGTGTGGGTAGTAGAGTTCCAACCTAGCAAATTTAAAATATATTTATTTATATAAGATGTTATTATGTAACGTAGTGAATGTAGGACGCCCGCAGGCCAGGTGGTGTGACGATCTGCGCAAAACGGCTGGTAGGAGCTGGATGCGAGTGGCCGAGGAGAGAGAGAAGTGGCGTGCATTTGGAGAGGCCTATGTCCAGCAGTGGACAGAAATGGGCTGATGATGTTGATGATGATGATGAGATATCATTATATGACTGGAACACACGCAAAATAAAAACACAAAAAACGATTTATGCGTAAAATTGCAATAGTATTGGTAACACCTCAACCACGGTGACAAAGTAAGGAAAGTCCATCAAGGAAGCACTTAGCAGCCATGAACCATGTAGAATCTGACCTACTCAATTATCTGAATCTGCTGTGAAAAGGATGAGACGTTGTTAGTTTACTCTTCGATATTAACAGCGTTTCTATCAAGTGCTGTGATAAGTACAATCATAATGACTGCTACAAACATTTTGAAAAAATATACATTTGTAACTCCAAAAGCGCAAAAGTACATTACTGAAGTTCATTCTAATATCTTTTTAATTTAAATAACTTGTTTTTCACTAATCACACCTTACATTTATCATTTGTGTCTGTTGGACACTACTGGTCAGTTACGTTACAAAAGCTTACTGGGTAGTTAAGGGTTAAAAATATTTTTTTTATTATAGTCTTACACGATGACCTCTCTACACCTGATGGTAAGCGGTAGTGAAATCCACATATGAGGTCGACAGGCACAATAGACCATATTGAGTCTGTCGCACTCAGCCTGAAGGCCTGCTTAAATGCCGTTTCAAGCCCCGCCGTAAGAGCCCGGGATCATAGAAGGGAGGGGAAACATGAGCTGGCATTCTATGCCTTGATGAAAATATGTTAGAATGCTACATTGTTCCTCACTATACAACAGGTACTTTGAAGCCGCTGTAGACTAGTAACAAACAGACACACGTTTCTTGTTTTAAATTCTTAATTTATGCCGTTAAACTATCATTGAAAAATGCATATGAAAAAATAACTGTTCTGCAACAAGCAATACCATAGCTGAATAGTGATATGTAACTGCGTGATTGTTTGGAGAGCATTACTGTAGTCTAGTGTATATTTAAACGCTCATATTTATAGTTTATTTTTCATACGGTCATGTATATATTAAAATTCATTACAATTATAAAAATGTTCCGCCAGTTCGCTATTGTGTTCTCGGCCTAAGTTCGCGCCTCTATCGGAACTCGCTTGATGATTTATGTCGATCACTGTTAGCGAGCGTACTTTTTTGCTGAAAAACCGTATTTACTTGTCGGGATTTCAGATAGGACCATGTAGGTATGTAGATATTTAATTTCTAGATTCCGGTTATTGTAAATTCTGCGTAATAATTATAATAAAATAAAACAAACAAAACGTGTACAGTGCTCGTGCCAATGCAATCGAGTTAGAAGATAATTTTTTGAAAAATATAGATTTTTTTTTTTACGAAATAACTAGCATGATTCGATAGTAAAGAAAGAAAGAAAGAAAAACATTTATTGACCACAACATAGAAATAACAAATACAATGAGACATAAATACACAAGACAGAAAAACTCAAACAAAGAAATAACACATAGACAAGGACTATAAAGTGGTCAACGAGGTACGGGCCTCAGCATATGCCACATTAGCCCGAAAGCCACTGCAGCGCTGGTATTCTGGCCGTACCCCGATAGTACTACTAAAGTTGAATCGTTCTGCTACGTGAAAACAACCACTTAAACTTTACGTTGTATAATCGAGACAGAAAAACAAGTTACTTCTGTTTTTCTTCAAATCCCACTCAATGTTCAAGGAAAGCGCTAGTCACTAGCTATAACGGTTATTTGCAGGTATCGAGTGAATAATTCAGGGTCATCCCTCGCAAACACGTCGAGTGACGTCATACGCTAAGGCTGATAGCGGATCTCACTCCAAAAGGGTACGGCTAGTTGTGGCACAAAATCTTGGAGGGCGAATGTTTTACTCCAGCCATTTCGTGGAAAGATTATGTTATGTACGGCGAAGGGGAAAAGGTGAGCTTATACGATCTGTCTGGTTGAGGTTTACTGTCATGACGCGTCAGGAAATATTACGTCCTTTTTTTTATCGAAGGAATCTATCGTACTAATATAAACGTGAAAGTTTGTATGTGTGGATGGATGTTGGTTACTCTTTCAAGCAAATACTACTGAACCGATAACGATGAAATTCGATATGCAGGTAGCTGAAGACCCACAACAACACATAGGCTACTTTTTATCCCGGAGCTCCCGCAAGAATAGGGTTTCCACGCGGACAAAGTCGCGGGCGGAAAGCTAGTATTATATATTTTTCGTATGATACATTTTAATGTTTTCCTAATCAATTTCAAAGGTACATATCCTCTACTGATTATTCACACAAAAACCAGTACACAAAAGAAAAAAAATAATACTCCAAAGATACAATATCTCCTGGTAACATATTCCGTGTCTCCGTTAAAAAGTGCCCTCGATCAAACTCGGGCTAAATTGTGTAGACAGGATTTGCGCGGCGATCAGCGATCCAGCGTTCAACGGCGGCTCGTGACGCGAGGTGAAAGGTGATGGATGACACCTCCGTCACAACACCGTTCGAAACATTTGAATTCAACGGGCGCGCCCGTATTTTCATCACGCGCCGCCATGTTTGTTTTTTGTTTTCATCAAATTGGAGCGCCCCGTACCTACCTATTCGCGGGAACCGATTCATATTCCGATAACACTTGTCAAAATACAAAGCTACACGGAAACACTCAGTTTGGTCAGAAAAAGCAGTAAATTAGTTTTTGATTTCCAAATAGATTAACTGAAAGTAATTGTTGTTAGGTTGTTATCACGAACATTGTACAACACTTGATGGTCTCAAAAGTGTCAAAATATTTTAAATAATAATTTTAGCATCAAAAGACGTCATTAACATCTGGGCACGAACTTAAATTAAATTTTAACGTTTCTCAGTACTCAAAAACTAATTATTGCGCTACTCATACCATTTTCTGCAATCATAAAACCTTTTTAGTAAGACACTAACTCTTTAACGAAATAAATTCTTTTTCAGCAAATAATACAGTTTGTAAAAGCCATTTCTTGGATGCAGCAGCGTTGCAAATAAATCTCGTCGTGTGATATTTCACAACATTTACTTTACAACCCGAAACTGCACATCTGGCGACACAAAGAATGCAGTGCGCTCCCACCCCACCCTGGCCTTACCCCCTACTATTGAGATAATCAAGTTACAGACACGACAGCTAATACGTATATGTAGTTTATATGATGGAGTTAGTAATGGCCATTTGCTTAAGGGAGTGTGTTTTCAAAAACAGACTCATATTAATGTTTGTGCAATGAAATACTTGTTTAGTTTTCCTATTGCGTAAATGTTTAACTTGGACATACGTATTTTATGAATTACACAATTCTGCCCGCATATCCATCCGCGTGAATGCTTTTAAAACATTGCTGGCTCTATTTTTGAATCAAATTTTATCCCGGAACAAACTCATGTGATGAAAATTTGTGTTTATTCCTATCTATATTAATATTATAAAGCTAAAGAGTTTATTTGTTTGTTTGAACGCGTTAATCTCAGGAACTACAGGTTCGAATTGAAAAATCCTTTTGTGTTGGATATACCGTTTATCGGTTTAAAGTTATACAGGGTGTAACAGGAGGGGTGGATCATCGTAAGTCAATCGATGGGGGACTTCAATACCTATCGATATAACCCCCATGTATGTTCAGCGATTTTCAATAGTTCCAAAGTTATTGAGATTTTTGTGAAATTTTTGTAAGAAGCCGGAATTCAGTATAAAAGTCTTCACTGTAGCTTAACTACTGGACCTGCTTGCATGATTTTTTTTCTAGAAATAGTTCAATAGTGGGTCTTCATAATTACGATACCGATTTGAGTCATAACCCTATCATATTGGAGTAAAAAAATAATTCTTCACAAAAGTTTTACGAATCGAATTGTGTCTATCAACTTTCAAAGCCTCCAGTGAAAAAAAAGTGCCTGTGTTTTTTTTCTAGAACTTATTTTAAAAACTACATACATCCATGCATAGTATTCCCTGAAAATTTCATACCGCTACTGCCAGAGCATCAGAACGAAAATTGAACGCGAATGGCACAGGTGCCATAAATCAGTGCTTTTATTTTTCATGTAAAACTTTAATTTTAAATTAAAACGAAACGTTTCAGCAAATTTATGCTATGTTAGTAACATTAGTAGCAGTAATTTTACAGAATTGAAAATTAAAGGGGTGAAAATCAAACAAAGAAAATTTACATAATTTTTGTTAATTATTTTTTTTACAGTAAGTGTTCACAATGGGCATTATTATTGGCTATTCATAGCTTAGACCTTCTAAAAAGCTTTTTTGGAGGTTGTGGAATGCTTCTTTTTTGTCAAATTTTTCAGGGGCCCAAATTGTGATAAGGCAAAATGTAGTAGTAGCATTTTGCAACATCCGAAAAGCCTTTGTAAAGAGGTGTAGTATATGCATAGCCAATAATGGTGCCCATTATGATCTTATATCGGGGGGGGGGTTATATCGATAGGTATTGAAGTCCCCTATCGATTGACTTACGATGATCCACCCCCCCTGTTACACCCTGTATAACATCACGCCGTGACCAATAGGAGCAAAGAAACAATGGAAAATGCATAGAAAACGAGGAGGATCACGGACGAAGTCTAATTCATAATTTATAATATCTATGAAAATGTACCAATATTAGTCTCTGAAACCCATAATACAAGCTCAGCGTAGTTTTGAATCAGATTGATTTATTAATTACATATTATTGACAAGATGTAGCTATTCAATTGCTCGAATATTAGTAAGTAGTAAGTAATTAAGGTACTGATGTGACTTATCGTGTTATACTAGGAGCATAGACACGCTTGTCTCTGAAATCCGAACTTCCCAAGCCTGACGTGAGAGTGGACTTAAGTGAACCAACGCCACTTAGGGCTATCTAGTGCTTAGAGCTTAATTGACATGATACGACGGAACGTTTGGCTTCGCAAGCCTGCTTCTTCACACTGAGGTAGACTAAGTTACGCTTCTAAGTTATATCTTCCTTATCCTGTAAATAACATTAACGCTAACGGCCTCCCAATATGTATATGTATATACACAGAGCAAATTAATAATTAACAGATACATATTGTTAATTGCACAACAAATAATTTACATTATAAGAGAGAGCGTTCAAATAATAATAGAGTTTTTAATTTGGTCTACCTATTGATTAAGATTTAAGATAATTATTAGGTTTATATTGATATTTAGCAAAAAAGCTTCATCCGTAATGATCTTGACTACTTATGTTACTCTATATGAGCTGATGATGATGATGAATGGTACAACATAAATAATAAGTTAGAGTATAATAAGGTGTCCAACTGATTTCGGCCATGGCGGTCGATCTCAATTTAATTGAGATCAGCCAAGTGCGCAGTACATATTATTTTAGGTAGTGCACAAGTATGCCCACAAACAAAAGTGCACTCTCTATTCCCTTACTCTCATAAATCGGTGGGACGGCAATCCGACATGACCGATGAGAGATCGGGCCCAGGACCGCCGACTTAACGTGCTTTCCGAGGTACGGACGTTCAACCGCC